>JAVANC010000008.1:1942801-2542801 GCA_033319125.1 Parnassius glacialis
TCCTTTTATTATTGAATCGCGAATATCGAAAGAATTTTATTTGTTTCCAGGTATTTACTTACCGCTTCTTTGGGAACCGGAGTTCTGTTCAAAGTCGCCACTATGCCTGGGCTACACGCGCGGACACTTCTCCGCGTTGGTGCCAATCGAGCCTTATTCGCACCGACATACTTATATTTGCAGGTAAGTCTTCGTATTCTCTTTCTTTTTTATTGAAATTGTATATTTTGCGTATTTAGCTTAAGAAAACGTCTTACTTTTTTTTATTATGTCTAACTTTCTTATTATATCTTGATCAAATATTCAATTGATTATGATCTGAGTCGACTCTTTAAAATTATTTGTCACAGAAAAACCTCCACAGGTTTACTCTAAAGTTCGTCTAGTATTAGGTACGTAATAATAATATAAAAATATCAATTATTAAGTGGCGAAGCTTGCGAAGTCACTTATTGATTTCACGATGTCTGTCCGTCTGACCGTCTGTCCGTCCGTCTGTCCGTCTGTCCCACGATTATCTCGAGAACGGTTTCGAATTTTCAAATTCTGTTTTCAGCAATCGATTACAGATCACCCAGGCATCTGAACCTCCTATTTTGATTTTTTTCCCGTTAGAAACCGCTACAAAGCTGATTGCTTCGCCACTTTGCTATGCTGTTAGCTTGCTAGGTTTATTTATGAAGACATCAATTTAATTCGCAAAATATTCAAATATATTATAATAATATATTTGGTTACCTTAGGGATCCTGATATGGTCCCAAACTATTCATTTTCTGTATTAACGACAATAATGTTTACCCATAAATCTGCTATGTAAGTACGTCGCTAAATAATGTAAAATCTATTAATCCTCTTAAATGTAAGTTATAAAATAATATTTAACTAAATTAATGTTAAATTTTATATATTATAATAATATATTTGGTTACCTTAGGGATCCTGATATGGTCCCAAACTATTCCTTTTCTGTATTAACGACGATAACGTTTACCCATAAATCTGCTATGTAAGTACGTCGCTAAATAATGTAAAATCTGTTAATCCTCTTAAATGTAAGTTATAAAATAATATTTAACTAATTTAATGTTACATTTTATGCTTAATATTTTAAGTTTATAATTTTTTTTGGATATCAAGTACCTATCTGTTTTACTTATACACTTTGAAATTGACTTAAAAAAATTGTACACTGTTGTAGAGAGCAACAAGAAGAAAGTGAGGAGATTACGTTTCTGCCGTTAACGGACTCCGAAGGCAAGCTACTTCCAGTACATTTCCTCACTTGCGATGAGGTAAGTCTGCTGACAGATATACACAATTAACTCGATTTTATAATGGCTTTTGTAGAATAAGTGATTACATACATATGAGATAATGAAAGGTAGTATTATCACCACCACACATAAACCTATTCGAGATTTCACTATTATGTCCCGTTGGTCTAGTGGTGGTAAACGCAGTTGCTAATCATGAGAGTTCGAATGCCGTGTCGGGCGAAAATCAGTTATTGGGTTCATCCGTCAAGAAATTATCAGTAGCAGCCCGGGGTCAGAAAGTTGGCGGTGGTTCACCTCCATGCCTCGGAAAGCACGTAAAGCAACGGCTTTAGAGTGAGGGACTAGAAACTGCACTTGTGCTTGTGCACACACTCGGGCACTATAATCCTGTCCTGCGCCGACGGCTAGTCTCCGTTGAGACTGGCCGCCGTGACCGGAATTCAGTCTGGAGGACATTATTATTATCAAGTTGCCACTCGCATTTGGGGAGGGGGGGATTACACTATCCCTTCCAGTTTGCGGCTGCCATTGAAATCTTTTTGCCATGTGCTATGTATGTATGCTATGTGTGCCAATTGGCCATTCGCGTACTGATCCGTTGGGCTCTCTTCAGTTGTATAGGTTTCGTACACTGGTTCTCTACTCTGATAGTCTCCTATCACTAGGATAGATATCCTAATGATTATAGAATAAAACCACGATTTCACGAGTAAATTAAAGGCGTTCGAAGAACCATGCCGCGTGCTACATACAAGTGTATGTGCGCAACTGCAAGAGGAAGGAATGATCCCCGATAATGTACTTGTAGGTGCAGCGGTTGTTCGAGAGCGCTTCTTACTTATTGCATACCTTAAGCGCTTAAGAAAGCGCAAGGTATGTTCTACTATCGCCTAAAAATTAAGATTCCAACGTTTTATCGAATAAAATCGTATCTAGCAATCATATTATACATATAAATGATATAAAAAGCACATTGTTAGAAAGATAAATGATTGTTGTACTTATTAATATTTTTTTTAATCGATTAATTGCTATTTTTAAATAAAAAAGGGGGTTTTAGTGGCTTATGGTGTGGATTTATCAAGTCCGGAAGGCTTGTAAACACTCCAACTTTTGAAAATATCTATTGTTTGACTCAATCTATTTTTTAATCTCTTCATCTATCATGTGGGAAGCCACTGAATGTAAATGGCAATGTAATTTTGTTTTGTTTAGCTATAATTAATTATTTTCGGCTCCAAAATGGCGAAATTTTCGTTGATTTGTTAGCCTTGTATGTAAATTAATTCTGTAAAGGGAGCTAAAGCCACAGAGTAGTTTACTCACTCACTCAGTTCGACGCACAGAGTACTTTTTATATACTGGTCAGTCGCCGTCGTGAGTGGACATTGTTTCGGATGTTTGCAGCGGCTCAAAAAGATCGCTGTACAAATACACAATATTCGAATATCCAAATTTCTTAAGTACCTGATTATTATAATAATAAGAGATTTTTTTATTACAATATTTTAAAAGCACAGAATAAATAATAGTAGTACGTACTAAAAGTAAGTAGTATCAATTTTTTTGTCATGGGTGACATTTCATGGTTTTCGAGTGTTGAAACCGATAGGGTTGTCGAAATATAAATCCAAGATGGCGGCCGCAATAGGTATAAATTTTTTCATCATGGGTGTCATTTTCATGGTTTTCGAGGGTGCTGAAGCCGATAGTGCTGTCGAAATGTAAATCCAAGATGGCGGCTGCAATAGATATCAATTTTTTCATCTTGGGTGTCATTTTCATGGTTTTAGAGGGTGTTGAAGCCGATAGTGCTGTCGAAATGTAAATCCAAGATGGCGGCTGAATTAGGTACCAATTTTTTCATCATAGGTGTCATTTTCATGGTTTTCGAGGGTGTTGAAGCCGAAAGTGCTGTCGAAATGTAAATCCAAGATGGCGGCTGCAATAGATATCAACTTTTTTCACCTTGGGTGTCATTTTCATGGTTTTAGAGGGTGTTGAAGCCGATAGTGCTGTCGAAATGTAAATCCAGGATGGCGGCTGCAACAGATATTAATTTTTTAATCATGGGTGTCATTTTCATAGTTTTCGAGGGTGTTGAAGCCGATAGTGCTGTCGAAATGTAAATCCAAGATGGCCGCTGCAATAGATATCAATTTATTCATCATGGGTGTCATTCTCATGGTTTTCGCGGGTGTTGAAGCCGATAGTACTGTTGAAATGTAAATCCAAGGTGGCAGCTGCAATGGTTATCAATTTTTTCATGATGGGTATAATTTTCATGGGCTTCGAGGGTGTTGAAGCCGATAGTGCTGTCGAAATGTATTTAAACTACTTTAAAAATTCCGTATAATCATGTTATATACGTATTTTTTTATGCGCTTAAGGTATGCCCAATTGGTTTTACAAATTATATTTATTTCTAACATGACGGTACACAAGAATCAAACAATATACATAATATATAAATAGCATAAGAGAACAAATAGTCACATAATAAATAAATATCTTATAATGCGTTGCTTACACAATGAAACTAGCACTACCACGTTCTTATAGAATATAAATAGCGGCTTAATCTGTGGAGTCCAAATCGATCCATTCGGATTAGCACATTCCACATTTGTAGACCCCTCAGAACAATTAAATATTATTTATAAGAATTATACAACTACAATTCTAAAAAATTTATAGGAATTAGTCTCATAATGATTTCTTATAGTTACGCGAACATCATAATGATGTCTAATTTACTTATTTTAATTCCAGACGTTTCGGGTGCTTTACAGCTACCCATGGTCACGGGGAGGAGTGAGTTGTTTGACGTCCCGATGTCACAGTTAGCCGGCTAAGTTATTCAAAAACTAAACTTAGCTGGGCTAACTGTGACATAGTTTCACAAGACACAAAAATAGTTTTATTAAAGGAATTGGTCTCGTTACTGAATTACGAGAATTAAGATTATACGAGAAATAAATTAAAATTCCCCGTGTAGTGGCGGGTAAGAATACTCACTACCCCATGTCTTCCCGTGGGTGTCGTAAGAGGCGACAGAGGGAAACTGAGCTATTATTAATTTTAAGTCTTAATTAAGTACGTATTTACGCTTAATTAATATTATGTTAATTATACCTGTTACTAATAAGTTTTATAGGAACACAAGTTGGTTAACAAAACTTTTATTCGGTTCTATGTGGTTACATAAGCAACCTTTTAATAGTAATTAAATTATTATTAATCAACATTATTTAGTTAGCATATAACTTGCAAAACTCTTACGAAATAAAGTAACTAAGTATTTAAATTATTATAAATGAGAAACCGTAATAAAATATTAAAAATTAGTAACAATTTAATCATTTTTAGAAAAAATAAAACCAAGCATAGAATCTTATTCATTAGAATAATCTTAGCGAAAATGAAGAAATGAACGTAATAATGTTTTTTTTAACATTTCTTCGACCTAAATGTGATTGTGATAAAGTAACAGTAATAACTACAATTCGAAACATCTTTACATTGTGGCCAAACAAACTCCGTGTATACTTCATCACACTTGTTAACTGGAATCAAACTTGATATAATACTAAAGTTTTTGTTTATAGAAGTAGGGTGACAAAAGAGCATCCAATTCACCTGACGGTAAGTGGTTGTTGTGGCCCATGGACATCTACATCTATCCTCGATTACGCATCAAAATAGAGATGCGTTGTCATCCCTGAGAAATAAGATGGAATGCCTCTTTCCCAGTTAAAAGTGTTTCCGGTATTCTACACTCATCATACGAAACACAGCATTAAGCTGCTATTTTACGTTGTCCCAGTACACCCCAGTCGAGCTGACTCATTCATTTTTTTATAGGATAAGGGTGACAAACGAGCAAACAGTCCACCTGATGGTAAGTGGTTGCTGCGGCCCATAGACATCTACATCTATCCTCTATTATAAATCAAAATGCAGATTCGTTGTCACCCGCGAGGACTAAGATGGAATGTCTCATTTCCAGTACAAAGGCCCTCCGGCCACCTGCACTCACCAAGCGAAACGCAGAGGGAAACCTCTACTTCACGCTGGTTTTCTGTGAGGTCGTGGTACCACCCCGGTTCGAGCCGGCCCATCCGTGCGACAGCAAAAGCTGCCGCGTGGCTCTACCACTGTTAATTAAAAAAAATAATTCATGCTACAACCAAGAAATACCACGTAAAAGATTAGAGGATTATAAGCCAGTACAATGACAATTTAACCAATGTAAAATGTTTATGTCTTTTTGCAGACCAATTTAATCAGTTGCCTTCGATCAAATCCCGAAAAGAAGTTACAGCTGTTATTTGAGTTCTGTCATATGTGTTGGGTTCTTCAGTAACTATCATAGTATTTCCTGGCACTTCATGTGGGATATCATGACTAGGGCTAGGAAGAGATTCTTCAGTTACTATCACAGTATTTTCTGGCACTCTATGTGGAATGTCATGACTTGAGCTAGGAAGATATTCTTCAACGATGGCACTATATGACTTTTCTATTCCATTATGGGATCAATTTCTATCACATTTTGCACAGCTAAGTCGTCTTAAAAGTATTAAGTCCAGTTTTGTTTTGGTATGATGTAGTACTTAGTACAACTGCTTGATGAATCAAGTATTCTAGGCGAGTCATTTTCTAACACTGATGTAAACAGGTCGCTGTAAGATGACAAAATACGGCTTCAGACAGAACGAGATCATCTTCTTAAGACCGGAAGACAATGTATGCTTGAAACATTAGGAGAATGCCTAATGTTTAAATGCCTAACTGAAACTGAATCATTTTCAATGTGACTTTAAGGCGATTGTCACGCAAACTCGATAAAAATCTTTCCCTGCATTTTCATTTATTCTACAATTTTTTTGTCTCTTACGCTATTCTTTTTTCTGTTTTTTTGTTTTCGTTCTAATATTCGATCAATATATATATATATATATATATTTAGATTTCTATTACTTTCTCTTTCTGTAGCTTTAGTCTGTTCGTACAACTGTGGTTTAAAATTTATTTTTTCCGACGTCGCATCTTGCATTTTTTTGTCTTGCGATTGATCTGTTTCTGATTTTTAATGCTATTATTACATTGGATCAAGAAATATTTACATATAATCAATCACATGTATAATTTTTAAATTACTAAAGAGCGATCACAGTACTGTCACCTCCATAGACGTTAAGTCACCTCCGTGGATAACCATAATCCGCGTAGGTGACATCCATGGAAGTGAGATTTTAAACTTAGATACCGTTTTTCGTAATCTCAAATACTAAAAATTACGAAATACCAAGATAACGGCTATAGTGGCCCATCATTTTACGATATCTGATAGACCTTAATTAAATTAATACTTTGTGATAAGTAATCCACAAAAGTGACTGAAATAGCATGCTAATTTAAAAAAAAATCTTACTTTATAGGTCTTTACTTCAAAATTATTATCCTAGCACAGACAACCTATTAAAATTTTAAAGATGGCGTTGAATTTGTTGTCTGTATTTGTTCAGGAACTGTATTTACTGATTTATTGAATTGTGGCTGCGGTCAGTAAGTTTATCCATGGAGGTGATAATTTTTCCACGCACAACAGTTATGAAATATTTGGAATCATTTATTTCATTTGTGTTTTTTAATTATTTTCTGTTTTTTAGAAAGATTTTTCCATGTTTTATTGTAAAAAAAGGATATGAAATCATTACTTTATTATTGATATATATATTTTACATTAGCTTGTAGTATCGTAAACTGATTTTGCACATGACATGGAGATGACATTTTCATCACTTTCTAAATGATGATTAAAAAAAATATTTATGTTATTTAACTTTATAATCTTCAATCTAAAATCCTGTTAATACTTCGATTAATTTTAGATAGGTATTCTAGAAATAATACAAGTATTTAATTTTTTACTACAATTGCACAAAAAATATTTGCAATAATGAGAATGGCCCATATATGAGGGGCTCCGAGACTTCGCTCAAAATGCAACTGGGGCCACCTCGCTTTGCTAAATTATGATTACGTCCCAGGGCTAGTATTTGCTGCACCCAGCGGCCGGGTAGTGCTGCTCGTAGTTTTGAGATCACTTTTCTTGGCAGGTGCCGGATGCGGAGGCTGTGGTTCGGCGCTATGTGTCTGCGTGTGCCGTGGGCGTGGACGGAGGCGGCGGCGTGGGGGTGGGGGTCGGGGGTGGGGTGGGGGTGGGGGGAGGCGTGCTCGTGGCGCGCCAGCGGCTGCACGCGCGGCCGCTGCTGCAGGCGCAGATGCTGGAGGAGTGGCTCAACCACTACAGGCGCCTCGCGTGAGTACACCCACACACACGTACACGTACACACATACGTACACACACACTTCTACACACACGCTCACATGGAACATTGCAACAGACCTGCGTCAGTATACACAGCACGTACAACATTTCATCAACCCATTCACTGCTATATGTTTTTAGTTATTCATTTCTGATGGCTGTAACAACGTTTATGTAGTTGTCTAGTATGGACTTCACACATCACACATGGTCCAACACATCGGATGAGCACATGTCACATTTGGGGGCAAAATTCCGATCATGACAATAACTGCTCGGTGCAAACTGAGCAACAAGACCAAGGCGACCCCTGCCTCGCTATCCGTGAATTTCTGTAACATCAGGGGACTTCACTCGAACCTAAACGCCATCCATTACCACCTCGAGACGGCGAAGCCGGCCTTGCTCTTTCTGACCGAGACGCAGGTGTCCTCTCCGGCTGATACTTCGTATCTCTCCTGTCCGGGGTACAAATTGGAACACTCCTTTGTGCCTCGGGCTGGAGTTTGCGCATACGTTAGAGATGACATCTGTTCTCGACGCCTCGGTAGTCTTGAAGGTTCGGACCTCTGTCCATCCTTTGGCTACGCGTAGACATCGACGACCATCCACGCGTCTACGGGTGCCTCTATAGGTCCCATAGCGGTAATGCCGAAACAGACCGACTCATCGACCACGTCCAAATGGTTACAGATTCCTTGCTACAACAGGTCCCATCCGATTCAACGATCCGATTTGACCGCCCACCACGCCGAATGGCTCGGTTCACATTTAACCGATCATGCGGGGCGATCTGTTCATAATTTTGCCTTGGCATATGGTCTGACACAACTGGTTACTTCGCCTACGCAGATTCCAAATGTGGAGGATCATGCACCTTCCCTGTTGGACCTTCTGCTGAATTCTCATCCGGACAGATATCAAATCTCTATCGACACCCCTCTTGGCTCCTTGGACCATTGTCTAATTCGGAGTGTGGTGGCACCACTCTGAACTCTCACGCTGAGATCGTGATTGCATTCTGCAGGCTGCCGCCATCCCCGGTGTGGGCGCGTGGTTTGGCGCGGCTTGCCGTCCACCACCTGAAGGCGCCCCAAAGGGTGGTCGCCGTAAAAATGGTTCGCGGCTACCGCACGATCTCCCGCGAGGCGGCGAGCCTCCTTGCCGGATGGCCGCCATGGGATCTGGAGGCGATAGTCCTAGGCATTATGCTGGGGGGAAGCCCCGCTGCCGCGGCAAGTTGTCGCGCAGCGGACAGACTTCCGGCATGATCTCATGGCGACATGGAGAGAGCGACTGTCGCAAGCCCAGCACGGGGTCCTCACCGGACACGGTGTGTTCGGGAGGTTCCTGCACCGAATCGGGCGGGAGGAAACGCCCGGGTGCTCCCACTGCGAGGATCGACCGGAGGACACGGTGGAGCACACCGTGGAGGTGTGCCCTGCTTGGGCGGAGCACCGCCGTGTCCTCGTAGCGGCGATAGGCGGCGGCGACCTCTCGCGTCCGGCCCTGGTCGAAGCCATGGTCCGGAGCGAGACGGAATGGGATGCCGTCACCACCTTCTGCGAAGCAGTGATGCTAGCGAAGGAGGTGGCGGAGCGGGAGAAGGAGAGAGCAGCAGCTTTCCTTCCCGGCCGCCGCGGGAGACGCCCCGGGCGTCGGGGGCTACGTCGTGGCCCCCGGCCACCGTAGGCGCGGGCCTGTGGACGGCGAGCAATGGGTAGCTCGCCGTCCGTCCGTCTAACGACGACAGGCCGTGTCGACGGCGCGTTTTGTTCCACGCGCGCCTCAAAGAGCTGTCAGCATCGTGAAGGGGCCCGCAAGGGCCGACGCCTGCCGGGGCTGCGGGCTGTTCGAAAGAGATACCGCGGCTCCGGAACGTAAGGGCACTGAAGGAACACGGATGGTTTTTAGTCAGTAAAAGTCTGACACTCCCTTCCGCTCCACCCAGAGCGAAAGGCGTCATTAGATGATTTTCCATCCGCAAAAAAAAAAAAAGCTGCCGCCATATTTGCCACTATAGGTCGGCCAGTTGGGATAGGATGCGGTCTTTCTTTACATCCTACCCTTGGGGACGGATTTGCTTCGAGCCGGACGATTCCAACGTTGTTGCTAATTTTGTCTCTGATGTGGTACATCAGGGTATGGAACTTTTTATTCCTTCCTCTGTGGTGCCCATCAGAGGCAGATCTCAGCCATGATTTAGTAATGTAAAATAGCAACACGCTATAAACAGGAGTGCTACCGGGCCTGGGCTGACACATCAACGTCCCGGGACGTAAATACCAGCGCCCTTATAAAGAAGTATAATTCCGTCTACATGTCCTTCAAAAGAGTCCTTGCTAAGGCAAAGTCAGAGCACATAGGCAGAATTGGCGAGAAACTAGTTCGCCTTTCTTCGGGAACTCGTGCGATCTGGTCTCTCACCAAGGCTTTCCAAGGGAACTTCTGTCAGCCATCTCGTCCATCTGTGCAGAGGAAGGACGACTCACTGGCCCATGCCGCAAAAGAGAAAGCCGACCTTTTAGGCTCCTTTTTTGCGTCCAACTCGACTCTTCATGACGGGGAGAACACACCGCCGACCATCCCGCGGTGTGAGTGCTCCATGCCGGATCTGCGGTTCTCACAGCGATCTGTTCGCAAAGCACTCCTCTCCCTGGACATCCACTAGTCGAGTGGGCCTGACGGAATCCCCCCAATTGTGCTGAGGACGTGTTCTCCGGAATTAGCACCGGTTCTAACGCGTCTTTTCCGGTACTCCTACTCCCTAGGCGTAGTCCCGAAACCATGGAAGACAGCTTTTGTCCACCCTATACCTAAAAAGGCGACCGCTTAGACTCGTCCACAAGCTTATCGGCATCACCTCCGTGTTCTCCAAAATAATGGAATCCATTATTAACTGCCAGCTCATGCGGTGCCTTGAGGATTACCAGCTGATTAGTGAGCGCCAAGACGGTTTTCATCGGGGTCGATCAGCCGGTGATCTTTTGGTCTACCTGACTCATAGCTGGCCGGAGTCAGTAGAGTCCAAGGGCGAGGCATTGGCCATTACTTTGCACATTGCGAAGGCCTTCGATCGGGTTTTGGCACAAAGTTTTACTTCCCGAGAAATTGTGCAATTGGATCACCAGCTTCCTTGCAGATCGGTGCATCAAGGTCGTTGTAGACGGTGCATGCTCCGACTACAAGCCTATTAACGCTGGTGTTCCACAAGGCTGAGTACTATCACCAACGCTGTTTCTTCTGCATATCAGTGATATGTTGCGAAGTGGTAACATTCAGAAGACACAAGTTCGCGCGATGCGAAGTCTGTTGTAATATGTGGAGACTTTAACATCAATCTCCTTGAAACTTCTTCCATTAGTATTAAGTTTAGCTCATTGTTTAAATCGTATAATCTTGTTAATTTATTCTTAGAACCAACACGTATTGCTGGGCCTAGTGCGACCTGTATAGATAATATTTTTACAGATGTTAAGCCCTTGCATAAATCAATTATTCAAAATTTAAGTTCAGATCACTGTGGGCAGTTGGTATCATTGCCTTACATACACAAGAAACAGAAAAATAAGAAAGTTGTGTTTGTTCCAATAAATGAACATCGCTTGGAGAGGTTTAGAAGTAATATAATAAAAAGACTTCCATCACTTTCATTTAAAAACAGTGCTAATTATTTGTATGGTACGTTATTTAAAATTATAACTTGTGAATTTAGTAGGATATTTACTTCTAAAACTTTCTCTTTTAACAGTCGCAAATCATTTAATGAATGGACGACAGTAGGAATTTATAAGAGTAGGCGAAGGTTATACGAGCTTTATAATGAAAGATCATTTAATAGTAGTGTTATATTTAGAGATTATGTAAAAACATATTCTAAAATATTTAAAAAAGTGTGCGCCACAGCTAAGGCTTTACATTTAAGTAACAAAATTAAAACTGCATCAAACAAAATTAAAATGACCTGGAGAATAATAAATAGTGAAACGGGCAAGGTCAAACCGCGCAACTCGGATTTTCAATTGAATATTAACAATAATTTAACCCGATCTGATCAAGAAGTTGCTATGGCTTTTGAGAAACATTTTACTGATGTTCCTTTTTTGACAACTAAATCATTAAACTCTTCTCCTACTGTCGCCGAATCATTGCTTAAACAAAATGTAAAGGCTTGTTCAAATACTTTTAAATTCCATAGAGTACTGCCAAAAGATATCGTTAAATATTTTAAAACTATTGATGTTAAGAAAACGGCAGATTTATGGGGGATTTCCGTTAAAGTTATTTTATCTATAATAGATATAATAGCACCTTATCTAGCCACTATATTTAATACAAGCGTCGAATCTGGTGTGTTTCCTGATTTAATGAAACTAAGTAAAGTCATACCTTTATATAAATCTGGTAGTACATTAGACCCCGCCAATTTTAGACCAATTTCTGTACTACCAACATTTAGTAAAATTTTTGAAAAAATAATTTTAGATCAAATGTTAAGTTTCTTTAATATTAATAAATTGCTACATAGAAATCAATTCGGTTTTACAAGGGGTCGCTCAACAACTGACGCTGGAGTTGAGCTTATTAAACATATTTTTTGTGCATGGGAGAATTCAGAGGATGCTTTGGGTATATTTTGTGACCTTTCCAAGGCCTTCGACTGCGTTCACCATGAGACATTAATCAGGAAGCTACAGTACTATGGTGTCAAGAACACAGCGCTTAAACTTATAATTTCATATTTAAGTAATAGAATGCAGAAAGTTATTATTAATGGTAAAAGTTCTTCCGGCTCACCTGTACTAATGGGTGTCCCTCAGGGCTCAATTCTCGGCCCATTCCTGTTTCTAGTGTATATTAATGACTTACCTTCTATTGTAGAGGATAATCATGATATAGTATTATTTGCTGATGATACTTCTTTGATTCTTAAACTTAAACGTAAATCATTTAAATGTGACGAAGTGAATAATGCTATATCAAAATTAGTGCATTGGTTTAACGTTAATAATTTACATTTAAACGGAAATAAAACTAAATGTATTAAATTTACAACAACGAATGTTAGAAATCTGAGTACCAATGTGTTTTTAAATGGGGAAGAACTGAGCCCTGTTGAATCCACTGTTTTTCTTGGCATCACTCTCGACGCAAAGCTTCAGTGGGGCCCCCATTTATCCAAACTAGCAAGCAGACTAAGTTCTGCAGCCTATGCTGTAAAAAAGATTAGAGGTCTCACTAGTGTCGAGACAGCTAGATTAGTTTATTTCAGTTATTTCCATAGCATAATGTCTTATGGGATTTTGCTATGGGGACAGGCGGCTGATTCAGAAACTATTTTTGTTTTACAGAAGAGGGCCATTAGAGCTATTTACAACCTAAATCTGAGAGAGTCTCTTAGAGATAAATTTAAAGAAATAAATATATTAACTTTGGCCTCTCAGTATATTTACGAAAATTTAATGTATGTTCACAAAAACAAAGGTAGTTTTAGTAAAAAAAGTGATGTGCATTCTGTAAACACTAGCAACAAACACAAGCTAGTGATACCAGTTTCTCGACTCCACAGAGCCAGTAATTCATTCTTGGGGCAATGTATACGCTATTACAACAAGGTCCCGGAAAGTGTACAGGCTCTCTCCATTAGCAAGTTTAAATGTTTTGTTAAGTTGAAACTGTATAAAAAGGGTTATTATAGTATAAATGAATACATGGTTGATAATAACCCCTGGGAATGAGGTGATCGCTTCCAAGCTGTTTCTAAAATAAATTTTGTACTTATATAGTTAGTACAACCATTATTGTAAAATTTGCTTTAAAAAAAAAGTCCCGCTGGGTTTCTTGCTGGTTCTTCCCAGGACAGAGGTTTTTTTTTTCGAACCAGTGGTAAAGTAAAAAATGACTTTCAATAAGTATTACACATGTGATCTATATTGAATAAAAAATTATTCTATTCTATTCTACCGCTAAAAAGAACTCCTTTGTCGTATCTCCTCAGTTTGAAGGTACTCCCCTTGTTGCATCAGCCAGTATGGGATTCCTCTGCGTCGACATATCGAGTGACGTGCAGTTTCGTGGTCACTTGAAAGAGAAGGCCAAATACGTCTCTAAAAAACTTGACGTACTCAGCAGAGCGGGACAGTATTTCATGCTGGCACAACGCCTGCAACTTTACAAGGCGTAGGTTCGGCCTCATATGGAATACTGTTCCCATCTCTGGGCAGGGGCTCTCCAGTGCCAGCTCCTTCCACTTGACCGCATCCAGCGCAGAGCGGATCGAATCGTCGACGACCGAGTCCTTTCCGATCGGCTCGATTCATTGGCACTGCGAAGAGATGTTGCATCCCTTTGCATTTTCTTTCGCATTTACCACGGGGAGTGTACACCTTTCTAAAAGGCCGGCAACGCATCTGCAATTCTCCTGTTGTTGCAGTTGTTCATGGGCGGCGGTAGTCACTTACCATCAGGTCGTTGCTCGTTCTATATAAAAAAAATTAGTTTCAGGGTTACATTGGATTGTATAAAGTTCATAACTGTTGAATAGGAATATGATCTCTTTTTAATAATAAAATGCAGTAATTTGTTCAATCGACCTTTATTTCATCTCTAATTTTTACAACAACGACAGGTACAACATTTTTTAAACCTACATACACAGCTTACGAACTAATATTGGCATGAGAACTGCTAATATAATTTGACAGGCGCTTCAACAACTGTATATTATTTAGTATCCGACCGAAGTTCGATTTCTAGCCGAAGCCAATTCATCGTCTATCGTCACAACCTTCGGGCTTAAGAACCCTAAGAAAATCAGTTAAAGATTTCAAGATTGGCTAAAATTAATACCTTCTATAAGTGATTGAAAACATTTAAATTAAAAGTTTATATTGACTGTATAACATAAAAAGGTAATTTTAGTCATCTTTAAAAGTTGACCTAGACTATCTATCGCACATTCGTAACAGTTCGTTCAATTTCGGTGCATTTTTATATGATAGGGTAACAAACGAGCACACAGTCCACCTGATATACTAGATAGACCTGATAGACTATCTATCTTCGTTTGCGAATTAAAATGCAGATGCGTTGTCAGCTGTGATGCCTCCTTTCCATTAGGAAGGGTCTCTGGTTCTCTATACTCACCATACGAAACACATTGCAGCATTAAGCTGCTATTTTATGCTGGTATTCTGTGAGAGCGTGATCCTACGTCAGTCGAGCCGACCCATTCACGCTACAACTATGCTAATAATTTAGCTGTAGCATGACTCTACCACGTAAGCTTGCAAGTAAACTTCGGCTTCGACTATATATAGTCATAAGTTTCGCAGAAGGTAATTTTTTGGTCGTAGATGGCCGAAGCTAAAGCCGAAGCTTCGGTCGGACACTAATATTATTACAATTTTTCGAATACGTATCTAATAACTTGTGCAGGCAGCAGAGCCGGGGTCCTTTCCCACCTCGGCTGCAGACCGCAGAGTTCTCCAGCGACCCCGATAGTGACGACGAGTAGCCCACTGCTCACTGCCGACAACCCAGCTGCCCAGCTCTCACATCCTCGCCTTACATTGTTTAGTTTACTTCAGGTACTATCACATCTCTTGCTCCATGCAGATCTCGGCTTCAAATTCTAAATTTCCAGTTGAAAACCGGCACGGGCTTTTGTGAATTAGAGAGCTGTCTTGACTGATTTAAAATCAACCAAATAACTGAAAATTATTCGTTAGAAATATTCTTAGCTTTTATTTGCCCATGGATAGGCACTACAATATTATCAAATGTACACAAATGTCTGTGTAGAGTTATAAATATATAAAAATTAACTAAATGCAGTTTATTTCATATGAAAAAATTATATATGAAATTAAAAAAATATATGTATTTGTTTTTTTTTTTGCTGTGAATTACATAATAGTGTAACCGCAGATGATTTCTATTACCTAATGTAATCGAATTTTTGCTCACCGCTAGTATTGAACACAGATTATATTTCTAAAGGTTGATTAAAAACAGTTAAAAACTTAGATCAGTGATTATGATACAGATATGTAAACATTAATCGCAGAGCTGATTCATTATTCCATTTCTTTGCAAATGTTCCATACAGGGTTATTTTACAATAACCGGTCAAATTTGCAGAGAAGTAATATAGGCAAATGGTGACGAAAAATTAATTAAAAAAAATCTGAAACATTCTGTCCTTTTTATGTTTTAATTTCTAAATGCGTGGTAATGCATTATTTTAACTGATTTTACTGCGCACGCACACATTCGTAAGGGTCGATCGGTAGGCAAAAACTTTGTTGCCCATAAATCACAATAATTTCAAATAAAAGTAGAAGCCTTATTTACTCATATTTTCAGAAACTGCAATAACGGTATATCGTTATTTTTATATTTGAATTTAAGTTTCATATTTGACTACTCTTTGAAAAATAACCCTGTATTATGTGAAAATTTTATGTCAAAATTTTTGTTATTTCAAGTCATTGTTTTACACTTTTTTGTTATTTAACATTTAATAAAGAAATGCTATACATATATTATGTTATGCAAATTATTTATTGTTTTTATTGTTGAAACTTTTGTTAAAACCTGAGGCAATAGAACCACAGTAGTCTCCTATGATTTCATTTTTATAAAAGATTTTATAATGTAGCAACACATCCAGGGCACGGACGAATGGCAAGGCAATTCGTTACCCAGTTGCTTTCTTTTTTTTTTGGTAAAATTCTAAATTCAGGTACACATTTTAAAGCAAAGTCTCATAACAATATCATAATAAATTAATTAAAACAACGGGAGAGTAAAACAGACATAATTTTCTTATTATAATAAATGAATATAATCCGCATGTAAAATTATAACAATTTAAGTATGTTTTTCAGTTTTTAAAATAATGCCCCTTTAGTATCTAATTACAAAGAGCGCCTTTTGATTTTCCCACAGATACTAACATGCTGATATAACCTAACATTGACACTAAGAAATATTTGATACGAAAACTAATAAATCCCAACAATGCTACTTGTTTTGTGTCTTTTTTGTAGTTGTGTTTATTTGTGAAATCACTTATGAGTTAATGTAAACAGATCAATTATTAACCATACTCAATTGTAAGAGGATACTTAAAATGATTTACAGATTGTTCGTGTCTGATTACTGGAACACTCTTTATCATAGTGACATTTGTTATTGGACTGTGTTTTGCAGAAATTATCAAACTCACAAACTGGTCAAAATAATGTTCCAGAGGCACTTTTTAACACGCTTTTATTAGCTTCGCGTGTATCTATCTATGTAACCGAATCTTTTCTGCCGACTTCCAAAAAGGAGACGGTACTCAATTCGACTGTAGTGTGTTACCTCATAACTTTGTACTGGGCGAACCGATTTCGATGATTCTTTATATGAAAGCTGATAGTTCTCGTGTGGTCCCATATGAATTTGATCAAGGTCAGACCAATGGTTATTGAGTTATTCTTAAATAACCTATTTTATTGAAGTCGCTTATATTGAAGTCGGCTGTACAAAATTTTTAATTTTAAATTATAATGTAATTTTCATCAACTTGTAGACGGCCGATTGACTTGAATATTTGCACTCGTATCAAGGACCGATGATACTACAATATTTTAATGACCATGACCCAGTATTCGCATTGGATCATCACAGTTTATGATCAATGCGTGTTGTTTAAGTTCTCTTAAACTCTAATATTATTTATTTCGATTATTTTAAAACATGAAAGACTTCTGAAAAATTACGAGTAGGTAATCCGAAACTCTGCATTAAAATTTCTTTAAAGTGACTATATCTTTGATATCTGAATATCATTTTATTTTATGGGTTTGAATCATTTACAAAACACGGTCCAATTGAAAGAAGAGATTCTGTGTTAAAACGCTTCAATCGTACTTAGTGTTATTAAATCATCAGTGATGAAAGACTTAGAAATAATGTGGTGTATTTTAAAATAACAATATTTTCGGATATATTTCATTAGTGTCGTCTAATTTTTAATTAATTATATTGCTCATTTTCTCAATTAAATTGTTACAATTATCTGTATATGTATTTAGCACTTTATACTAACTTTATTGAAGGTACATTCAAAACAAAAATTGTTTTAAATTCTCTATATGGGTAAACATAGATTATTATAATAATACTTAAAATAATGTTGAGGCTTAATTGTTATTAACTTTGTATCTGAGCAGCAACGGACTGTTTCTTACACGAAATGCATAATTAGATACCACTGGCATACTGATTCACTCATTCATCACGAGATCTCCAAAACTGTACGGCCGATTGACTTGAAATTTGTCATATACAGAATGTTACAGCTTTTATTTATATATTCGGGGTTCCTGTTATCCTGTTGCTGCGTAGCTTTAAGTGTCATTATACAGAAGTGTTTGTGTGTGAATGAATTGTATTCAATTACTGTGAATCTCAGTCAGCCTTCTGCTGTAATTCTCGACTCATGTGGAATCCGGTTTGAAGGACCAATTTTAAAATTGTTATTGAATGAAAGTATACGGACAGTATAACTTATTAGTATGTTTTCATATAACGATACGGTATAAACATCGCTTGATTTTTACGAAATTACGGAAATATTATTGTTAAGAAGGATGTGCATTGGAATAAATATCAAAAAGTTGGGAGTCATTAATCGTGAACATTAACATTAGTGCTGTCAACATATTACTTCTCTTTTTTATTAAGTGCTATTAGAAATTGAGCAGCATATCTTTTCATTTCGGATGATACGGAATCGGTATCTTGGCATTAATGATCCTCTTCTCAAACAACAGTTTGTGGGATTTATCTGTAATGTTTAGTTATATTTAAACCGTGTGAATCAAACACATTTATAAGAATTGAGGGAATTTGATCACACACCTAATTTATTTTCTGCCGACTTCCAAACAGGAGACGGTACTCAATTCGAGTGTATGTTTTTTTTTTTCGTTTTTTTTTATGTGTGTTACCTCATAACTTTGTACTGGGCGAACCGATTTCGATGATTCTTTTTTTATATGAAAGCTAATAGTTCTCGTGTGATCCCATATGAATTTGATCAAGGTCAGACCAATGGTTATTGAGTTATTCTCAAATAACCTATATTGAAGTCGGCTGTACAAAATTTTTAATTTTAAAGTATTACCTTACCAATAATTTTTTTATAGTTCCATTTTGATCATGTTCTATGTAACAAATATTATTTTTCATTTAAACTATTAAACTGTCCGTTGTTGTTTGATTAACAATAACTATAAACTAAATAATTGTTCAGTCAAAATATTCCCTTTAGACTGCCGGCACGGTCTATACGAAACACTATATGACGCTTATTATTAAAATGAAGATTACGTAATGGTCATAGTAATTGCGATTCAAATCAAAATTATATAAGCTGAAGATTCATAATTGATAATACAAAGATTCTATGAAGATGATGAAACAAAAATATTATACGACACTGTACAGAGAGTATAAGGTTTCTTATATTTATTATAATTCGGTTATAATTGTAAATAGAAGGAAGTGCTATTTCGAATTATGCGTAGGTATATAGGCTCTAGTGTTTTCGGAGCATAGATCTTTTTTGCCTTCTCGATAAATAAAATTGCGGTTCGAGATAACATTAACAATAAGTTTGAGAAATTGTAGACCAGTGCGAAGATGACATGCTATTATAGTTTACGTTATAACGTAATTGAGTCTATCAATGAGGGCTCATAATCTTCCGCTCACCAGATGTCGCTAGTTGGTACTGAGGTGAACTTATTTGTTACACCATGTTAAATAATTGAGACGTTTTAAATAGAAGTTTATCAGTTTCTAGAGTATTATTTTAATACACAAAACAATGCCTCAATGGTTTGCTCTTTAACTTTCTGCACATTTTTAACTTGTTTGAAACGACAACGCAATACTTCACGAGCATGTCTACTACGTGTCGCTAGTCGCTTATATCATTGTGTTTTCACTTCTGTTTTTTTTTTAATTTTTCTACTTTTGGAATATCCAGTTTGATTTATTCTTAATTAAAATGAAATTTAACTAAATTTACAGAAAGTAATATTAACTCTTACATTTTCTAATAAATTAACTTCCCCGCTATGTAATCTGTCATATATTTCACCTCATTCAAAGTGGCGCCGCCCTGGTGGCAGAAGTCGTAGATTGACGCCCTCATTGGCTGACGCCACTGTTGAACCATTTCGCTTGCTTAAATTGAATGCATAATATTTCTCACTAGTCTACGTCGAGTCGGCGATTCTGAAATGTGCTCAGGTTTAGTTTTACAAAGGCACATTGGAATGGAAGGTCTTGGTGCGTACGGAGGTGACCACTTTCATAAATATTGAAGAAACGTGCTGTCCCATACCAACAGATATAGAGAGAAAGAAAGATAACATGTCTTGTCGTTGTGTTTGCTCTCCATATGGTCACCTTTAACGACCAAGTCAATCCGAGCAATACTACGGTAGCTAATATTTTTTGAAAATAAAAACTAATTATAATATGTTTTTGAATAGTTTAGATATAAAATTGTAAATATGTTTCTGGGTTGGCATTTGAAATAGATTTAGTTTTTTTTGTTTAACAAAACACGTACAATTTAATTTAAACTTATGAACCTGTACTGCATACAAAATCAATAAAGCACTTATTTTATGAAGCGTTCGATATTTATGTGGTTTTATTTTGACATCCCTATTTTATAATGTTAGAGCTCTGAAGTCTCACCTGATGGTCACTGCTGCCCTCTCAATCCAAGGCAGGAACACAGCTGTGGATACACTGCTATTTAGTTGCTCAGCGGTGGAATCAATAAGAAGATATCCGGAGGATATTGGAAAATGAAAGGGAATGCGTGGTAAAACCACAATAAAAACTGTCCGATTGTGGCGGGTGGACGGAAAAGGGGAGATCTCCCGCCGGGCAAGGTTTTCTGCCCGGGGAGCGGCCAACGCTCCGATTGGTAGTTCGGAGTTAGTCTATATATGCTGCTTTAACTTCGGAACTCTGTAAGCGCGATTTAGGCTTCGATGTGTTTCGCTTGTGGCGCGACGACAGCACCGCTACATCACCCCCCTGCTCAGACCGGAGGTCGATAGTGCAGTCTAGATGTCGACGAATTTGCAAGTGCCAGGGAATTGCCTTGTAGTCTTCGGTGAGTCGAGAAGAAGGCAAGTAATCTGCGAGAGTGCCGTGAAGCAGAGGCGAGCAGTAAGGCTCATAGCAGTGCCGAACACTGTAGCGTAGACGCAGAAAGTAGCTTGAAGGAACAGGAAGCATTATTATTCCAGTGCTGCGATGAACCTTTGTAAAGCTAGATGGCTTGCAGAATGGGAAGACTGCAGACAATATCTTTTCGGGAGCGAATGAATGGGAGGTACTTGAGGACGATGACGAAGGTTTGAAAGTTGTATTTTCCGAAGGTTATTGGTTGTGTGTTCATATCACGTCAGGGTCACCACTGTGGCGGGTGGAAGGAAAAGGGGAGATCTCCCGCCGGGCAAGGTGTTCAGCCCGGGGAGCGGCCAACGCTCCGAGTGGTAGGTAGTTCGGAGCTATTCTATATATACTGTTTTAATTTCGGAACTTTGTTAGCGCGATTTAGGCTTCGATGTGTTTTCGCTTGCGGCGCGACGACAGCGCCGCCACACAGCTATATTATAATTGTAGCACGAATGGGTCGGTTCGACCGGAGTAGGACCGCGCTTTCACAGAGTACCAACGTAAAATTGCAACTTAATGCTGCTGTGTTTCGTAAGGTAAGTGTAGAGAACGGGAAGACACTTTTTACTGGAAACGAGGCATTCCATCGTAGTCTTCAGGGGTGACAACGCATCTACAGTTTGATTCTGAAATCAAGGATAAAATTTGATGTTTAGGCTACAGCATCCACTTACTATCGGGTGGACTGCACGCTTGTCACCTTTATACTATAAAAAATACGAGATCATTATTTAGTTGAACGTTCATTTTTCATAGACATAATCAGTCAAAAACTGCAGATGTCTCTTTCGGTTGCCTAGTTTTGTATGTGCACAGCGCGATAGCAATAGATCCTCAAAAACCTATTAAATTTTATTGCAGCTAGCCAGCAGAGAAGCCACATCAGATTACATAAATCTAAATAGTATTTTTTTTACGAATCACTTTTAACTAACTGCAGTATGATTCTCTTTTCATTGTTCTATATGAGTTTGGTTCTTCTCCAGTTGAACAGACATATTAGTGCTGCAACCAACACAGGTGCAAAGTGGCCCTTTAAAAGGTAAATCCGACTGAAACTTAGCGCCGGAAAAATGTTGCCCAACTGCAAATATAAGTTTGCAATCGCAAAAAAAAATATATTCGTAAGACAACAACAAATTAGTGATTTTTTGAAATCTTGCTAAATTTCATGATTCAGTCCACAGGAAATAGTAACATAAGTGTAATGAGTGAGTTTGTGAGTTTAGTTTTAGTTTTTTTTTATAAGATATGGGTCACAAACGAGCACACAGTTCACCTGATGGTAAGTGGTTACTGTGAGCCAAAGACATCTACATCTATCCTCGTTTACGAATTAAAATGGAGATGCGTTCTCAACCGTGAGAACTAAGATGGAATTCCTCGTATTCAGTAAAGAGTATCTGGTTATCTTAAGTTGCGAGACGCCTGCAATGAGGGCTAATAATCTTCCACTCACCAGATGTCGCTACTAACGACTGAGGTAAAGTTTTTTGTTACACAGTGTCATTTAATTGAGAAATTAGTTTTAAATAATAGTTTATCATTGTCTAGAGTATTATATTAATATATAACACAATGCGTCAGTAGTTTGATTTTTAATTTTTTGCACATTATAACTAATTTTTTTTAAAGTCGTCTTTTAGTTATATTTATAGTTTGGTTTATTCATTTCTAATGTAATTCATATAAAATATAACTAATAATACAGAAAGAAACCTTAAAGATTAAATTTTCCTAAGAAATTATCGTCCCCGCTATGAAATCTGTCAAATATTTTACCTCACTCGAAAGTGGCGCCGCCCTGGTGGCAGAAAAAGTCGTGGATGCCCTCATTGTGACCGTCAATCCGCTAACTAAACTACTACTACTAAAACTAAAGATTAAGGCGAATTCTTCCTGCAAGGTAAGAATCTCATATCCGGGAGCGCACTTTTACGGGAAGGTGAGGAAGTAGAAGAGGAAAAGTAAATAAAAAAGATAGGTATATAAAAGTCACCATGTTCTTAATTTTTTTCACTACAGGGAAATCCATGAAAACTAAGAATAGAATAGTAATATGTAATTCTTATTGAAAGTCATTTTTTACTTTTAACACTGGTTCGAAAATCCTTCTTTTCTGGGGAGAACCAGCAAAAACCCAATTGCACTTTTTTCAAAGTAAATTATACAATAAGAAAGGTACAAACCATTTACAAAATTTATTTCAGAAACAGCTTTATCAACCATTTATTCATTTATGTTATTAAAAGAATTTTTATACAGGTTTTGTTTAATAAAATATTTACACTTGGTAGTAGAGAGACCTTGTATGTTTTCTGGGACTTTTTTGTAATACATTGCCCCATGAATGAAACTGACTCTGTGGAGTCTAAAAACTGGTATCACTAGGTTGTATTTGTTCCTAGTGTTTACAGAGTGCATATCACATTTTTTACTAAAACTACTAATGTTTTTGTGAACATACATTAAATATTTGTAAATATACTGAGAGGCCAAAATAAATCTAGGTATTTGTTTCCTTAAAATTTTCTCTCGGACTCTCTCGGAAAGAAGCGTAGTAGGTATTAAGTCCTTTCCTATTTCCGTCGCTTAACAGCAGTGAATCTACTGTTGTGTTATAGTTTGACAGATGAAGTTAAATATATAATGCCACAGAAATGCCTCTAAATATTTTGATTTTAGCCTTCCCAAAATTATTATGTCGCTTAGCATTGGTACATAAATGAAGAAGCGGGTTGTATCTAACCGAATATTCAGTTTCTCCTTCTTCAGGTTTGACAATGCAGCCGTAACCTTTGGAGTTGCAGGTGCTCATGGGCTACACTGGCTAGAACTAACCATAAGGTGGACAGCAAATAATTTTCAACTCTATTTATTATATGTTGCCACTGCGTTGCTTATCCTTGGCTTTACAGCTTTCTTACACTTGCACACCATGTTCATGTTCATTAGCATTACAAAAGCGCGGCGAAGTGTAGGGCGGCTTTCCCTTAGGTAGAGTGAGGACCTGGTAAGATATGCAGGAATCCAATGGATGCAGGTGGATCAGGACCTTGCTTTGTGGCGTTACCTGGGGGGGCCTGAGTATTCTGCCGTAGACTTGGGAAGGATTGTAATAATGATGATGAATCATTATACCCTATCACGAGTCCCAGTTAAACATAGGCCTACCCTACTACTCTCCATTAGTTTGCTGTAAAGCTAGGTCCTATGCTACCTGTATCTCGATTTTCTTAATATTTACTATTTACAAATGTAATTCAATACACTGTTAGTAGTATATTTGTAATTAGATATTATATTGAAGAACGTGATCTGACAATTATCAGCATGAATAGCGCCTGGAACGAGTAGCTACTGATTATATTAATACACTTTGCGCTATGAAGATAAGAAATTGAACGCATTCAAAACGGCTAGCGCGTACTTCGGAACGCAATCGCACGCGCGCTTTCTGACAGCTGCCGGCGGCTGGCGCGATTGTACGGGAGTGCGGTGTTTCGCCAATTTCTAATAAAATTTTAAATATTATTTATGAGTAAAAGCTTAGTTTTTTTACGGTGTAAAATAGTGCTTATGTGCATGTAGTATGTGATGAAGGAAAACATATTATATTTTTAGTGGAGGATTATTTGATCGGTGGAGCGAACGAGCAAACAAAATGGGTAAGTACCTATACCGGCTGTTCGTTTTTACGATTTTTTTGTTAGTTTCTTATTTTTTATATTATACTGGCGGCGGTATTGAATGGTCCTATGTCCATAAGTTAAATATGTTTTAATTAGTGTCCACATTCATTACTAATTGGACATATAGGGCAGTAACGTCGCCTTGTTATGGTGAAAATATTGATTTTTCTCATGCGCCTCTATTTCAACAGTTAGGTTAATATAACTTAAACAGTTTGTTTTTTATTGCGTTCATTACCTTTAAAATTTTGGGAAATTAGGTATATAACTTAAAGAATTAACATAACAAGAAGCAAATGGTTACAAAGGTTTTTTTTAATGTAAAGTTTGCTACAGTTTTCTCTGTTTGGTAAATATATTACGATAGATTTCAGTAGGTATTCTCAAAGTAGTCTAGTCGCAAGTACTTGCTGTTATATCATCAGGTGCTAATCGGCGCGTCCTTGGTGCGATGTTACTACGGGGAAGCTAATTCACTTGTATTGTTATCACAAATTTTTTACTTCGTTTCTTTTTATGATTTATTTTCATACATTTGTGTAATAGCAAACACTATCGACAAATATTTTGCATGCTTTTTTAAAATATGATATTCGTGAAGGAAACATAATAAGTACCTATTGCAATTCTTAATTATAAACCTGGTAATATTTGTTATATAAAAAAAATTAGCCTGAACAGTAAATTGCAAGTAAAATATCCTGTCATCTAAGATTGGTGTATATTTTGTAAGAAATAGTGTTACAAATATATCTAATAAATTGGGTAAAATAGATGAAATGAAGCAAAATAAATAGTGTCTTAAAACAAAATTTAGGTAACTGAAACCATCTCCACTGTATGTTTGAATTATACATTTTAATAGCTGTATTTTTTGTAGTTTTTGATACAATCTTATCAAGTTTTAAGATAAGTATCCTTAAATTCATATATTTATAAACTACGCAGAATTGATGCATGGTTAGGTGAGGAGGGGAATATAAAGGTATTTGGTCACACAATAGGACCATTATCATAATAGGCAACTCTATGAATAATTTATTTGTTCCTGTCAGATCTTTACATAAGTGTAACATAATAATAATAATACATAAATCATATTGAAACTCTGTAGCCTGTGGTAGTTGAAAACTGTGTTACAGGCTACATGGTAAGTAACTAACACAGTGGAAACTGTGTTAGTTATTTAGCTTATTGTGAAAGGCCACTAATAGAATATTGGGTTTGTGATAGTTGTATGTGATAGGCTAGCTACCTATAACTTCTTTCCACAATCTTCCATCTAAATCCATATTTTTTAATAAGCGTGATCTGAATAGTTTGCCGCTCTTTGGACTCTGCTTACCCTTCTCTGGGACATAAGTGTTACACTATTTATGTATGCTTTTATAACTAAACACCTGTACTTGTGCTTACATTCATCTTTTCCATCAATTTTTTATTCTGAATGACCTATTTTAAGTATTTATAGTGCTGATACATCATCTATAATTTTTCTCCCACAATGCAGTAAGGGAATTAATTTTTTTTTAATATCTCACAATAAAGAATAATAATTTTATAGCATGTATTGAATTGTATTTTAATTAAAATATTATATGACATTCATATATCATGTGCACTGATAAGGTAAATGATAATAAATATACTGCATTAGATCCAGATAAGTTAGTTATCATCAATCATCATCAATATCATTACCTACAGCCTTTTACAAATCTCCTGCTACACTAGGCTTCCTCAGAGGACTGTCACAAAATATAGTTCATACCCTCCTACATCCATTGGCTTTCTGCATGTCTTACTTCACCTGGTAGGTGAAGTGATCAGTAATTAAGCGGCATTAATACAAAATTTTGATGAAATGTGTTGTAAGTGAACCAAAAGTTATTATGAGGAAGGCTCAAAATCTGTCAGAGAATCCTTATTTACAGGTAAATTTAAAGAGTAAGCACCATTATATGAACAGAGAAATATATTAAATTAGTACATAGTATATAATATGTAACAATGAAGCTACTATTTCTAGCAATGACACATAATTCGTCACTATTCTAAGAACACAAATGTTATTGATATTAACTTGCAAGTCCTTACCGGTGTCCTTTTTTGTGTGTCATTTATAAAAAGTTGTGATTAAGATAAAATCAAAAATGTTTTAGTTTTCATTAAAGATATTGTAAGTTATTGCAAGTTTGTATGAACAAGAATAGTGCAAATAATTAGTAGACATTTTTAACAGTGGTAGAGCCACGCGGCAGCTTTTGCCGTCGCACGGATGGGCCAGCTCGAACCGGGGTGGTACCACGACCTCACAGAATACCAGCGTGAAGTAGAGGTTTACCTCTGCGTTTCGCTTGGTGAGTGCAGGTGGCCGGAGGCCCTTTTTACTGGAAATGAGGCATTCTATCCTGGTCCTCACGGATGACAACGCATCTACATTTTGATTTGTAATAGAAGATAGATGTAGATGTCTATGGGCCGCAACAACCACTTACCATCAGGTGGACTGTGTGCTCGTTTGTCACCCTTATCCTAAAAAAAAAAAAAAACATTGCTATTACCAATGGCATTACTATAGGCTTTCAATTTAGCTAACTAAACTGGGTCACATGTCACAGAAGTGATGACTATTGGAGGTCATGTGTTACTGTTACAGATGTAACAGCCATTGTGTCATGGTAAAGATAAATGTAATATTAGGCAAATTTAATTTATTAGTGTTTAGTGGTTGCTTAAGAGATCAGTTTCTCCATATCTTTCCGCAGATGTCTTAACAGGCAATATAGGAAAACAGAAACAGGAGATGGCCAAGATCATCTTCCTGGTAACTGCTCAAAATAATAAAAGTATAACTATGGCAAATGAGGATGATTATGTTCAACAGTGGATTTTTGAGCTGTATTGAATGAATTAAACATTATATATATATATATATATATATATATATATATATATATATATATATATATATATATATATATATATATATATATATATATATATATATATATATATGTCTTTGGCCAAGACAAAAGTGATCTGGAGCAGACTACTTGGTGACAGGTCTCCTTTTGAATAAACTACTCTATGAATTTAATCATGTTTAATTATACTTATTTGTTTTTATTCACGACGTTTTGGATGCTTTCCAGCAACAATGGTCATTAGGGACATAGGTGCTGGAAAGCACCTGAAATGGGAATTAAAAAAAAATTATAATTAAATGCGATAGAATCCATAAAAGTAGTTTTATTCAATGTGTAGTGTTTGCGTAACTATAAGAAATTATTAGGTCTCGTTTTGTGCCTAGGGATCCTTCTATGTAGTTACTACCCTATTAGCTTTTTCTGCCGCCAAGTAACAGTGCTTGCACAGCTGTGTTCTGGTTTAAGGGTTATAGAATCCAGTATAGTTAAAGATTGTGAGGCATTCTTAGTCCTCAGAGGTGACAACGCATCTTTCTTTTTTTAAGTTGTCTTCAAGTATCTTTTTTTATAGATTAAAGGTGACAAGCGAGCACACAGGCCACCTGAAGGTATCACCCCTGAGGACTAAGATGGAATGCCTTGTATCCAATAATAATTAATAATTTAAAATTTAAAATTGAGTACAACCAACTTCAATGTAAATTATTAAGAATAACTCAAAAACTATTGGTCAGACCTTGATCTTATATGGGACTACATGTGAAGCACCAGCTTTTAAATAAAAAAAGAATTATCGAAATCAGTTCACCCAGTAAAAAGTTATGAGGTAACACATAAAAAAACTGGCCAAGTGCGAGTCGGACTCGCACACCGAGGGTTCTGAACAAATCCGTAGGTATATAAGTTTAGAATTATTAAAAATATTTTTATCATCATTCATCATATAGATGTAACTAAAAATTTATGCTTTTCGCAATTTTTCCTTTATCAGTGCTATAAAACGTTGCTTCGTACCAAATTTTAAGATTCTTGAGTTCACGGGAAGTACCCTGTAGGTTTTGATTCCCTTGCGAATGTCGAAAATTTGCGGCATAAACAGCTGTATCTTTTAATTGCGTTGGCTTAGAAGTTTGATTTTTTCACAGCTCCAAGGAACAGTAGACTTGAGTATTTGATATGAATTTCAGCTTGATACCTCCACGCGTTCCTGGGAAAAAGGGTCTTGACAGACAGACGCACAACAAAGTGATCCTATAAGGGTTCCGTTTTTTCCTTTTGAGGTACGGAACCCTAAAAAGAAAAAAACATACAGTCGAATTCAGCTTGATACCTCCACGCGTTCCTGGGAAAAAGGGTCTTGACAGACAGACGCACAACAAAGTGATCCTATAAGGGTTCCGTTTTTTCCTTTTGAGGTACGGAACCCTAAAAAGAAAAAAAACATACAGTCGAATTGAGTACCGGCTTCTTTTTGAAGTCGGTAGAAAAGGGTCTCCAGTTCTCTACACTCGCCATACTAAAACACAGCAGCATGAGCTGCTATTTTATTCTGGTATTCTGTGAGACTGCGGTCCTTACCCAGTCGAGCCGACCCATTCGTACTACAACCATAACATTTGTGATACACATAGCTGCAGTGTTGCTCTACCACGTATACTTGTGTACATGGCTCTCTGGACTGTAATAGTAACTTATCATCAAGTGGACAGTAAGTTCGTTTGTTATTTGCTGTATAAAAAAGCCTATCTAGCTGTATACTGCCCTTATGTTTATAAAGTAAACTCTGATTTGACTTGATTGAGTCTGGTTTTGTTTCTGTAACGCTGCGACTAAGCGCGTATTTTGTATATGCCCTGGAATTTCATACTCCAACTAGCTGTCCCCCGCGACTTTGCTGGCGTGTAATTTAGGGTTTTAATTTTTTTTGCGCGAAACTTTCTTTTTCCAAAATAAAAGTAGCCTAAGTTTCGGAGATTAGCCGGAACAAACAGACAGACAGACGGACGGACAGACAGACAAAATCTTTAAAAATTGTATTTTTGTTAGTAGTACCGTATATACTTTCATATGTATTTAGTAAAAAGCTGTAATTTTGACATTACAAACATATACTTCAATTTTATTTATTTGTATAGATAAAAAAGCCGTTCTCATTAGTGATGATCTTTCGTGCATGCAGCAATTGATTTTTATTTAAATAAATGATTAGTAAGGTGGACACGTCAAGAATGATCCGTAACTCGCATGAGGGGTTATGCTAGGTCTTGTACGTAGTCCTCTTCCGAGGAGGGGCTGCCATAGGGCGGCTGCCGCCGGTGACGATGCGGATGTTTGTGTGCGCGTTCTTGTGGCCCTGCCAATGTGCGGCGAAGGTGGAACACCGTGTAGTTTTAGTCGGAGCGAGTGCGATGTAACTAGCCCTTGCTCCCTTGCCTACGTAGGCATTTCCCCATGCACAAAAAAGGTCTTGTACGTCAGTGACTTGACTGACAAACGAAAACTCACAGACAACAGTATGAAATTTAGCAGGACTTGCTGATATCCATCAGCTGGCTTGTGTATTCGTTTGAATGACTTGAGAACTGAAAGACCTGAAAGAGTTGACAAGAGAACGTGATGAGATTTTATATTGATACATTTAAAAAAAATAGACCCATGGGCTAGGCACTTGAAATTTATTTATATATTTATTTTAAAATCTTTATCAATGCCTAAAGGCATTCTCTACCAGTCACCCCGTGGACAGATGAATTTTACCTTTTTTATAGAATAGGGGTAACAAACGAGCATACAGTTCATCCGATGGTAAGCGTAAGATGCGGTGGCCCATAGACATCTACATTTATTCTCAATTAAGAATGAAAATGCCTATGCGATGTCACCCCAGAGGACTCTCCACACTCACCATACGAAACAACCCGGAGCGTGTTACTTCCCCGATCGAGCCGACCCATTCGTACTGTAACCATAATATAGCTTCAGCGTGGCTCTGACACTTATAAATACCTTATTTTTTATAGCACTTCAATTTCGGTTCCGACTTGACACGTGCCCGGCGGTGATGTAATATTTCGAGAATTTGTTAAGGCCTTCAAATTGCACGAAATTAGCGCACATCTGGGCTAATAGACATCTGCTTAATAAATCCGAAGCCACGGAGGAGGAAAGAGAAAGGAAGATAATTAAAAATTAAAAATTTTGTACAGCCGACTTCAATATATATTATTAAGAATAACTCAAAACCTACTGGCCTGACCTTGATCAAATTCATGCGGGATCACATGTGAAGCACCAGCTTTCAAATAAAAAAAAGAATCATCGAAATCAGTCGAATTGAGTACCGGCTCCTTTTTGAAGTCGGCAGATACGAAGGAAACATCCGAAAAGTCGAAAAAATCGTTTTGGCCGACCGAAGAATGAAATTGTGTCAGATTGCTGAAGAACTGCAGATTAGCAAAAAATGAGTTGGAAAAATTTTACATGAACATTTGACTATGAGAAAAATTAGCCCGCGCTGTGTACCGAAAATGCTCACACCGCTCAAGAAGCAACGTCAACTCCCAAGTTGCAAAGATTTCTTGGTGCTAGTCGGCGATAACAAGGAAAACACTTGGCAACGGATAGTCACGTAGATGAAACATGGATTCACCAATATGATCCGGACTCCAAACAACAATCCATGCAATGGATAAAGAAGGAGAAAGGCCGCCGAAGAAATTCAAGCTGGAAAAGTCGGCGTCCAAGCTAATGGCGACTGTTATCTGGGTTAGCGAGTGAATTTTGCTTATCGACTATCTATCTACCCAGCGGAAATACGATGAATGGCCAATATTACGCCAATTTATTGACTTAGGTTCGCGAGGTTATTGTACAGAAACGAGGTGGGAAACTGACGCGTGGAGTGCTCTTTCTGCAAGACAACGCGCCCGTTCAGAGCGCACATGTTGCGAGGCTAGCCCTGAAAGACACGGGGTTCTCAGAGATTGACCACCCTCCGTATAGCCCAGATCTAGCACCTAGCGATTTTTTTCCTGTTTTCCAATTTGATACCTTTTTCTTACTTACGGGCCCGGAGATTTGCAGATGACAACGAAATGAAAGTTGCGTTTGATCGTCATTTTGAAGAGAACGATACAGAATATTTTTGGGTGGGTTAAAGGCATTGTATGCGGGATGTGAGAACCAACAACCGTTGGGGAAGAAAGGTTCTCGAGTGGCAGCCTAGGCGAAGTGTAGGGCGACCTCCCACTAGATGGAGTGACGACCTGGTAAGACATGCAGGAAGTCGATGAATGCAGGTGGCTCAGGACCGTGCTTTGTGGCATTCCTTGGAGGAGGCCTGTGTTAACAGTGGACTTGTGAAGGGCTGTAATGATGATGATGATGATGATGACTAGCTGTTCCCCGCGACTTCGCCCGCTTGTAATTTATTACGATTGGATTTCATGGGTTTTAATTTTTTGCGTGAAACCCTAATTCTTTTTCTAAAATAAAAATAGCCTTAGTTACTTCTTATAACATCAGCTATTTCCCAGTGAAACTCCAGTCAAAATCGGTCCAGCCGTTTCGGAGATTAGCCCGAACAAACAGACAGATTGACAGACAGACAGAAAGACAGACATGTCTTTCTGTCTGTCTGTTTTTGTGTGTCGTGTTTGTGTCTGTGTTTTTTTTTTAAAAAAAATCGTGTTTTTGTTATAAGTACCGTATATACTTTCATATGCATATTATAGTAAAAAGCTGTTATTTCGACATTACAAACAGACACTTCAATTTTATTTATTTGTATGTACTATGTATAGATATATAGATAGTCGCTAGGCGTCGTAACGCAGTGTTGCAAACTAGTTATCTCATGTGTAAGGTGTTTTCGGTGTTGCTCGTGATATGGAGGTGCGTACGAACTGGAATTTCGTAAAGTGGGTCGCTGCGATATTGAATGCAAATGCGTTTGTGTCTGCAGCGGCTCGTACCTAGGGTTACCAGGTCCAAAAACTAGTTGTACTGTTATAAAGTCTCTGACTTTACAATAAATATCCTGACATTGACGAGGAGACTGCAAAAATATCTAAAGCGCTTGCTTGACATAATTATGCGAAATATACCGTTCCCGTTAAAAGTCCACTGCTGAATATTGGCCTCCCCTATAGATTGGAGGATGTTTTTCATAGTTGGCACGCCTGGCAAGCGGGGGTGGTAACCGTAGTTTTTTATTTTTAGTAGTTATTAGAAAGACGCTGCCGCCCATCTCCTGATTTGTTTCCCTCTGTCCCCTCTTACGACACCCACGGGATGATAGGGTAGTGGATATTCTAACACCGCCACTACACGGTATACGCAATATACAGCAATAAAAATAAAAGCCAGATCAAATGAATGAAACAATTCAAAGAGATTTAATTTTTTTTGATTAAATTGTTTAATACATATTTTAATTTGAATGTCTCATATTTTTCTATTTCTATTTAAAAATCCACGGCGATTACAAATTTTCCCTGTTTCCCTGACAAGGGCTTAAATTCCGTACATGTCAGAAAAAATCCTGTCCTCTGGTAACCCTACTCGTACCTCACAATAATTGCTCCATATGACGTTGGCTTACTGCGATCGTGTACAGCTGCGCTCTGATAAATGCTGATATATTTGGTGATCGACTGTATCATTGGCAGTGCTGAATTGTGAACCTTAAATGTTCTGAAATAAGGTTCCCTTTATTATGTAAGGGTATTTTGCGTATTGTCCCAAATCCCAATACAATTGCATTTAAATATCATAATCAATTTATTGTTTAGGTAAAATAACCTGATTGGTGCCGTGTTAGGTTAGGAGCTAAGCGCAGTTTTTTTTTTATAGAATATGGATGACAACGAGCACACAGTACACCTGATGATAATTGGATGCTGTGGCCCAGAGACATCTACATTTATCCTCAATTAAAAATCAAATTGCAGATGCGTTATCACCCTTGAGGACTAAGATGGAATGCCTTGATTCCAGTGAAAAGGGTCTGTGGTTCTCCACACTGACCATACGAAACACGGCAGCATTAAGCTGCTATTTTACGCTGGAATTCTGTGAATGCGTGGTCCTACCCCGGTCGAGTCGAACCATTTTACTTTTACGTAGAAACCCGGGATTGAAACATTTTGTTTTCGAAGTAAAATTATGCAATAAAAACACAGGTTGCACTTATTATACTTACAAAACTTATTTATGAAATAGCTTGGAAGCGACCACCTCATTCCCAGGAGTTATTATTAACATGGATTCATTTATATTATAATAGCCCTTTATATACAGTTTTTGCTTTATCAAAAGTTTGAACTGCGTAATAGACACCTCGTTTATTTTCTGGGACTATAAAAAGCGTGTACATTGCCCCATGAATGAATTACTGACTCTGTGGAGTCGAATAATTGGTATGACGTAGCTTGTGTTTGTTCATAATGTTTACACAATGTATATTATCACTTTTTCCTACCAACTTCAAAAAGAACACGGTACTCAATTCGACTGTATGTTTTGTTTTAATGTGTGTTACCTCTCATAACTTTGTTCTACGTGAACCGATTTTGATGCATCGTTTTTTAATTGAAAGCTGGTGCTTCTCGTGTGGTCCTATATAAATTTGATCTAGGTCTGACCAATAGTTTTAGAGTTATCCTTAATACATAATAGTAAGTATATTGAAGTCAGTTGTACAATTTTTTTTATTTTAAATTATACATTATATTCAATACTAGCTGCTCCCCGCGACTTCGCTCGCGTGTTAGGGTTTTTATGTTTTGCGGGGAACCCTAATTCTTTTTCTAAAATAAAAGTAACCTAAGTTACTCCTTATGGAATCAGCTACCTGCCAGTGAAAGTCCCGTCAGAATCGGTCCAGCCGTTTCGGAGATTAGTCGGAACAAACAGACAGACAGACAGACAAAAATTTTAAAAATAGTGTTTTGCTATAAGTACCGTATATACTTTCATATGCGATTAGTAAAAAGCTGTAATTTTGACATTACAAACATACACTTCAATTTTATTTATTTGTATAGATAGATTACAGTAACTTATTTAAAGTAATTTTCTTTTACTTTTACCACTGTTTGGAAAAAAAAAACCTCTGTCCTGGGAAGAACCAGCCAGAAACCCAGCGGAACTTTTTTTTATAAGCACAATTTACAAAATAATATATACAATTGTTATGAATGTTATCCGATCGGGCTGACATGTCTCGCTGCAGCCATTCTAAACCGTATGACTCTTCCATGTACGCAGTTATTAATAAATTAGGGTCCCTGTAAATTATTTATTATCATAAGATGAAAAACAATCATATAAATGCGGTTGGATTTAGCTATAAAAAGGCCCCTAGGAAATGCGAGTATCGACCCCTCGCCCTATTCCAACTTCGTATATCACGTGAAAAAGCTTTTTTTCTAAGACCGCGGGACCGTTAAGTGACGCAGAGCGGAGCAATGGTGGATTTAGGTGGATTCGATCCGGGATACAAAAGCATGGCTATCGGGCGTACAAAGCTAAAAATATATAAAGCAATGAACTTTCCCTCACTCCTGTTTTTCTACTATTCCCATTCACTCTTACATTATTATGTAAAGACGAAAATTATTTATGAGTAATTGGTTAACACGAGAGCATGTTTTTAGTATGCGAGTAATGCCTTTGATTTTGATTTTTTTTTGTAATGATTTCTTTCTTATATTTACACGATTACATACATTTAATAAAACTAATTTTATAGTTTTTATCGCGTTTACTTTGTCGTTTTTTACTTATTTTAATTCCCAACGTTTCGGGTACCTTACAGCACCCATGGTCATGTGGCTGGGGGAACTTTGACATCGGAACGTCAAACTATGCAGTTGGAATTAAAATGAGTAAGTTAATAGAAACCAGGCGTTACTTTGCGGAAATCCATTATATTAAAGATGTTAGAAATTAATCTAAGATCCGCGTAATAAAACAAAATGATGTCTTACCACGGTTTAGTGACGGTGTGAGAATATCCACTACTCCATATCGTCCCGTGTGACGTAAGGGACGACAGAGGGAAAATGAAACGAGAGATTCTCAGCAGCATCTTCCTCGTAACAACTCAAAATACTAAAAAAAATTGCGGTTTCCATCCCGCTTGCCAAGCGTGGCAACTATGGCAAAATCCCCCCTATTAGGCAATTTATGGGGGAGGCCTATGTTCAGCAGTAGACTTTTATAGGCTGTAATAGAATGGTGTCTTACCAAGTTTGAGGAGCACCTCTCACTCTTCCTCAATTGCCTGCATTATCCCCGTCACCACTAATCCCAGCATCACTACTCCCAATACCACTACACTAGTTCCTAAACAAGTTCCTAGTGTAGTGGTGTTAGTTTTTTAAAATCTTATACAAATAAATAAAATTGAAGTGTCTGTTGGTAATGACAAAATAACAGCTCTTTTTTCTAAATGCATATGAAGGCATATTATCGGTATTTATAACAAAAAAAAACAGTTTTTAAAATTTTTGTCTGTCTATCTGTTAGTTCCGACTAATCTCCGAAACGGCTGGACCGGTTTTGGCGAGACTTTCACTGGCAGATAGCTGATGTTATAAGGATTAACCTAAGCTACTTTATTTTTAAAAGTATTAGATTACCGTGCAAAAATAATTAAAACCCTTGAAATTCAATCGTAATAAATTCCACGCGTGTGAAGTCACGTGGAACATCTAGTCTTTAATAAAATTAGTCAAATTAAACTCGATAAAATCCGTAAAATTAATTCGATTAATTTTTTAATTTATTTTAATCTATAATGGCCCTTAGTCGAAGCGAAGGAGGGGTACGTCTGTACTGCAGCTGTCGCCTGTCGGCCGTACAATTATTGTTTCTCTGGCTGTCGACGCCGTGTGGGCCCAATTCTAACTGCGAGGTGGATGCGACCTTTATTTGTGTTTTATTGCAGTTATATTAAGAATAACTTTAGAGCAACAGCTGTGGTCCTTTACGTTTTGCAAAATGCCGCTGCGTACCTTTGATACTACTGTACTGTACTTCGCTTATGTATGATGCACTTTATATTCGGATTCTTGTTGGATCTTATTGATTCAGGTCTCTATCACTTTAAATCAAAGCGACTGTGACAGCATGAGGCTTAGCGACATCTTAAAATTGAGTAGCGTTTGACTATTTGGCCATCAGACTTGTGTTGTTAATATACTAAAGTTATTTTTTTTATAGGATAAGGATGACAAACGAGCATGCAGTCCACCTGATGGTAAGTGGTTGCTGCGGCCCATAGACATCTACATCTATCCTCTATTACAAATCAAAATGCAGATGCGTTGTCACCCGCGAGGACTAAGATGGAATGCCTCATTTCCAGTAAAAAGGGCCTCCGGCCACCTGCACTCACCAAGCGAAACGCAGAGGTCTACTTCACGCTGGTATTCTGTGAGGTCGTGGTACCACCCCGGTTCGAGCCGGCCCATCCGTGCGACAGCAAAAGCTGCCGCGTGGCTCTACCACTGTTATATTATGTTCCAACAAACAGATAGATTTTATATATCAGTTTTAAATAAATGAGTATTTAAAAATGTACTCGGAACGTAAAAATGTCAGTCAAACATATTTTTTAATAAAAAAATTAAAATTATAAAAAATATAAACAGTGGTAGAGCCACGCGGCAGCTTTTGCTGTCGCACGGTTGGGCCGGCTCGAACCGGGGTGGTACCACGACCTCACAGAATACCAGCGTGAAGTAGAAGTTTATGTCTGCATTTACTTCGATCAGGTGAGCCGCATGCTCGTTTGCCCCCTCTTATAAATAAAAAAAACAATATTTTAATAATAATAATATTTTAATTATTAGTTGCAAGTTCACCTGTTTTTATTAATTATTATAAGCCAGTGCTTGAATAATATCCCACCACCACCACTATTTAATATTACTGAGCAAATAAAATGTATATTCTATCATGTTTACGAATAATATTTGCAACTAATCTATGTAATATATTATTTGTGATAGGTATATATATCACAAACATATTGTTGAAACAAATTTGATGAAAGCTTTAAAGAAATGAGGTATCATTTCTTAATATGGCTAGAAGATATTCAAGATGTCCTGAGGGAGCATTCGTTAAAGCGGCAGTTCGTGCTTATCCCTGCAGTTGTAGGAGGAGGCTTCAAAAAACTTCACCTCAGTTCCAACTAGCGACATCTGGTTAGCGGAAAATTATTAGTCCTCATTGAACTTGCTCTTTAGGACGGTCGTTTGTTTTCATTTAGAATTTTATTTACAGTTGTGAACTTGAGTTACGGAAGACATGTTGATTTGTAGACTTGCGTGTAGCAGAGTACGTTATGTCAGTCATTAGCGCGACGACCTCTGCCTATACATATATACTGTTACGAAACCCATTCCCTTGTTGTGTGCGGTTCTGTTGTTTCCTTGTTGCTTATTGCGCAATGCCATCCGAGGTTTGATTATTTGAGGCTGCTCTAGTGATGTATTGTGTTTTAATATTTAATTAATGTTTAAAAAAATACAAAATTATTGTAAATTAATATAATCGCGCTGGGTTTCTTGCTGGTTCTTCCCAGGACAGAGATACTTTCCGAACCAATGGTAAATAAAAAAATGACATTTAAATAAAACTAATTTTACGGATTTTACCGCGTATATTAACTTATTTTATATTATTTTACCGACGTTTCGAGCACTTTACAGCACCCATGGTCAACGGGGGGGAGTGGCCCCTAAGTTAATATACCCCAATAAGTTAATATACGCGATAAAATCCGTAAAATTAGTTTTATTCAAATGTGTAGTGTTCGCGTAAATATAAGAAATCATTAAAAAATGACTTTCAGTAAGCATTATGTAATAATCTATATATAATAAAAATCAGTAATTAAATTACTCTTATCCACCGATTATTTAAATTCCACTGCTGAGCATAGGTCTCCCCCACAGATTGCCTCATTGCCATAGTTGTGGGTTGGCAACCGCAGACTCTAGTTCACCTGAATCCTCGTGTTCTGCGAGACACGTGTCGTATTATCGACGGTGGTGTGTCTTTCCTAGTGCAGTGGTGTTGAGAGTATTGGTAACGGGGATAGTGCACGCAATTAAGGGAGGGCATGAGGTGCTCTTCAAACTAGGTAAGACACATCATTTTATCAGATTACTGGAAAAACAATAAGACATAAAAAAACAAGAATTCAGAAAAATCATACGTGGTAGAGCCATGCTGCAGCTATATTAATTGTATAGTTGTAGCACAAATAGGTCGGCTCGACCGGTGAAGGACCACGCTCTCACAGAATACCAGCGAAAAATAGCAGCTTAACACTGCTGTGTTTCGTAACGGTGAGTGTAGAGAACCGGAGACCCTTTTAACTGGAAAAGAGGCATTCCATCTTAGTTCTCACGTCTGTCAACGCATCTGCATTTTGATTCGCAAACAAGGATAGATATAGATATCTATGAGCTACAGCAACCACATACCACCAGGTGGACTGTGTGCTCGCTTGTCACCCTGATCCTATAAAAAAATTAAGCTCCAGGAGTGTCTAGATAAAAGTCAGTGATCGCTTTCTTAAGAGATTATGGATGAAGTCGTTCTCATAGGAAGTTACTCGTTACTGTAATGTTGTAAAATACACATTGTTTTACTAAACCCATTTTAAATCGGTTTGTTTCCCAAGAAACTTCCCATTAAATATATTTAAACTTACTGAGGCGAATCAATTTCGATACTTCGGCGGAACTGCAGCCACTTCACTAACGGGCGGCGGTACACAGCGGTGTATTGTTCCAGCTCGTTGCTCAATCGGCCTAACAGCTCTGAATGGGCCCTTTCATCGGCCACAAAGCTTTCCACGATTGCTCTCGAATTGCGGGGCCGAGCGGGCCGCGTGTTGCTTAGCCACTTCGCGCTTCGATTACAACGACAAAGCTTAGACGTCAGCAAAATGGTATTAAAGGTTTACTAACCTCGCTACTTGTCAAGGTCAAATCTTAAAAATGATGATGATAAAAGTCATTCAGCTAATTAATTGAACCAGGCTTTTCTTTGCGGAAATCCATTATATTACAGATGTAAAAATATGTTTGTAGTTATGTACGCACGTAGGAAGTTATACTTCTTTAGCGTAACAAAACGAAAATAACTAAAAATAACTACAAATAACTACTTTAAATGTAGTTATCAGTTCCCACTAAAACTTGAGAGACTATAAAGTTGACGCTTTCAGGTGTCAGTGTGCGCGCGCATCGTAACAATTTCATGGTGTCGTTTTTAGGTGTCGGTGTGCGCGCATCGTAAAAAATTCACTCTCATAATTTTCCCAAACGCCCCAAAAGAAATATAACTTCAAAAATTGTCTAAGATTTAATAAATAATTAATTAAGGTTCGCGTCATAAAATAAAATGATGTCTTACCTGCCGTGCCTTCTACCTAGGTGCTTTTCAACGTAGGTAAGACACATTATTTCATTACGCGGATCGTAGATATTTAATTTTTAACATCTTTCAATTATCTGAGATAAAATGTTGTGTCGTACCACACGAGTAAAACTGGTGTGATCGTATCGTATGTATTAGTTTTTTTTTAATCTTTTATTTTTAAAGAGGGTTTTATAAAACTATTATAATGTCATCATCATTGTATTTAAATTTTTTTATCTTCTTTTAAGTCCAACTTGGACCATTTAGTACAACATTCTGGCTTCCTCAGACAATGGCGGAGCCAGAATACTGTTACAAAATCCGGTATCTAATCTATTTACATTATATTTACTGCAAAAATTTACTCATTCATTTCATTCGGCCTCGATACGAACACACTCCAGCAAAATGTGCACTACATCCTCTAATTGGCCACATTCTACACAGTTAGGGGATTCGACCTTAGATTGATTGCCTCGTTGATCCAATGGTCGTAAGCCCGAATTCTGATCGTGAGGTCATGGGTTCGAATCCTGGTTCAGTCCAAAATCAGTTATTTGGTTGTCCTGAGAAATTACCAGTAGCTGCTAATAATCAGGAACCTCATCGGACTATGAGAATAAGGGAATAGAGACTGCACCTTTGCTTACTCTTATAGTCGTAAACTATAATCCTATCCTATATGCAGAATAAATGTTTAATGTAAATTTTTGCGCAGTTGCACTATATTAACTTTAGACGTTGTGGCTAAAACCGCTTGTATGGACATTATTCACAGAACAGCCTGTGGCTCTACCATACCTTTTCTACCGACTTTAAAAAGAAGACGGTACTCAATTCGACTTTTTTTCTTTTTTTATGTGTGTTACCTCATAACTTTTTTCTGGGTGAACCGATTTCGATGATTCTTCTTTTATTTGAAAGTCAGTGCTTCTCATGTGGTCCCATATAAATTTGATAAAGGTCTGACCAATAGTTTTTGAGTTATTCTTAATAATTTATATTGAAGTGGGTTGTACAAAATTTTAAATTATTACACTGTGAATATTATGTACAACCCAAGCGAATATAAACACTTGTATGTAAAGTTTCTTAATTATTTTTATACATTTCTTCTTAATTTCATAGACATGCTTGTTTTCCTCGATGTTTCCAACCCCTACGAAATAGTCTATGAAGGAGGCCTATGTTCAGAAGTGGTTTTTTGATAGGCTGTGATGATGATGATGGTGAAATTGTGTATCTACAGTATATTATTTTGTGCGACCGTGAATCTTCGCCTACACATATCGAAAACTGTTTGTTTTAATATTGACACTTTAATGAGTTTTCGATTTGTCAAGCAATTAATAGCGTAGTAACTTATTTCATAGAGGTGATAATCGTGTGGCAGCGAGTATTTGTACCGGCGGGTCTACGAACAATTAATTTGCTAGGCGTTTGGGCTTATTGGAGATGAGTCAGTCGCTTCATTGTAAGTTTATTTAAGTGGGTGAAGGAGAGCCGGCATGCGGCTAGGATCGCCATATCACTGTTAAAAAAATTTGGGAACATATTTTTTTATATACCAAAATCAGTTTAAGTTCAAGGAGACTTACAAGGATTTTTCTCGGGTTTAATGTAATTGTTAATAATTCCCAATACCTATATTTATTGATTATCCTATTTATCTTCAGCCAGTAAACAGTCTAACTAAGTTATAAGTCTCTGCCATAATATGGCTCAGGATTTACCATAATACATTTTCTCAAATATTAGAAAATAAATAAATATGTTTATTTTTAGACGTAATTAAAAGCTTGTTCGTTAAACGCCTTATTAACCCCCGATGAAAAAGGGGGGTGTTATATGTTATAATAATAATAATGTCCTCCAGACCGAATTTCGGCCACGGCGGCCAGTCTCAACGAAGACTAGTCATCGGCGCAGGACAGGATTATAGTGCCAAGTGTATGCGCAATCACAGGTGCACTCTCTATTCCCTCACTCTCATAGCCCGATGGGACGGTAAACCGACACGACTGGAGAGAGATCAGGCGCAGGACCAACGGCTTTACGTGCTTTCCGAGACACGGGGGTGAAACACCGTCAACTTCCCGACTCCGGGCAGCTACTGAGAATTTATTGATGGAAAAACTCAATAACTGATTTTTTGGCCCGACCCGGGATTCGAACCCGGGACCTCATGATCAACAGTCGCACTACTACAACCATTAGACCAACGAGGCAGGCAGTTATATGTTTAACGAGTATATCTATGTATCTGTGTCTATCTGTGACATTGTAGCTCCTGAACGGATGAACCGATTTAGATTTAATTTGTTTTAAAGGTGACTTGATCGGCAATGTTTTCAGCTATGATTTAAGAAAATCTTTTCAGCCGTTTGAAGGTCATCAGCTCTTTTTGTTTCGGGGGGTTTTTTAAAATTTTCAATATAAGTTGTTTTGATCTAGCATATTATTTTTATAAAACTGAAGTTATTAAGGAACCTACAGTCTACCCGCCAAGTGGCTATTGTAGACTCTGGATACCTGAAGTCGACAGGATGCGTTGTCACCTCTGAGGGCTAAGGTAAGGTAATGCTTAACGACCGGCAATTTTTATTTTTTTAAAAACGTTACCGGCACAATAGAATGTTCTCCTATATCGTGGAGGGAGTCCAGACGCGCAACAACAATTCGTAGGCTATATAAATATCTACTTGTTCACTTGCGGGGCAATTATTAAAACTCCCTTACCGGAAACAGTAGTGTAAGTTTTTTTTTTCATAGAAAAAGGGTGATAAACGAGCACACAGTCCACCTGATGGTAAGTGGTTGCTGTGGCCCATAGACATCTACATCTATCTTCGTTTGCAAATAAAAATGCAGATGCGTTATCAGCCGTGAGGATAAAGATAGAATGCCTCTTTTCCATTAAAAAAGAGTCTCCGGTTCTCTACACTCACCAAGCGAAACACAGCAGCATTAAGCTGCTATTTTACGCTGGTATTCTGTGAGAGCGTGGTCCTTCCCCGGTCGAGCCGACCCATTCGTGCTACATCTATACTATTAATATAGCTGCAGCGTGGCTCTAGCACGTAAAACAAGTTGGTTATTTGGTGATTATACTATATTATTTGGCGGCAAAAGTAGGTGAAAGGGTAGTACAGACGTCCTAGAAGGAATCCTTCTACATATTTAATGAGGATTGTCCTTCATTATACGAACTTGTGTGCATACGAGTGCGTGTCGCGACCCGCTGCTGCCCGGCTTACGTAAAGGCAAGGCATTATGTCATTACATGAAGCCCTTTGTGTTGTAAATTTGGGCTTTCCAATGACCTCTGTGTAACTTTTATGAATTTATTAACTGTGCACACGTTATAGTAAGCCATGATGAAAATTGATTAAGTTGAAGTTTTGGTTTCGCTCTTGTACGAGTGTACATGGACACACACACGTGAACAAGTGTTGTATTTTCTAGTTAGAGTAGATATTCTCCTAGTGTCCTCTCCCCATACCGCCGCAGCCGAGGTGGAGTCGCGGGGGAAGAGGAGTCTTGGTATGGCTATTCGTCACTTGCCCTATCCTCCGCGACTCTGGCAGGTCCGCACCGTTGATGCGGTGGTGGTGGGGCCGCGGGGGTGAAGGGTGTCGGTATTGTGAGGTGCTGCTCTCTTTACCTTCCGCAGCCGAATCTTGGCTGGCTGTGGAGCCACCGACCAGGTGAGGTCAGGAAAGCTGGTGTTTCTAATTCTAAGTACTGATTTTTTCCTAGCTCTATGACTTTCGCGCATCGGACACGGGGGCGTCTGTTATTCAGGTGAAGTTAGAGGCCGCGGAGGAAGTCATCATGTGTGTTGGTGCGCCTTAACTGAGAATGAAAAGGAGGTGGAGAAGTCCTCTCCCGGAGGAGCGGCCGACACTGGCGGACCACGGATGTTTGCGAAAGCGTTCTCATGACCCTGCCAATATGTGGTGAAGGTGGAACACCATAGGGTTTTAGTTGGTGCGAGTCCGACTTAACTCGTCGTGGGTATGCGTAGGCATTTCCCCATTTAAAAAAGAAGGTACCCTCTGTCGTTCTCAGTTCATAATATTTTATAGTGTATTAGTAAAGGAGTCAGGTCACTTGCACTCTAGGACGTCGGGTCCCGCTTCGATGTTACGTCGCAGTCTCCATTGTTCCTTCTTATAAATACATCTGCACCGTCACATATTTTTTATTGTACGTTTTTAGGGTTCCGTACCTCAAAAGGAAAAAACGGAATCCTTATAGGATCACTTTGTTGTCCGTCTGTCTGTCTGTCTGTCTGTCTGTCAAGACCCTTTTTCTCAGGAACGCGTAGAGGTATCAAGCTGAAATTTATATCAAATACTCAAGTCTACTGTCCCTTGGGGCTGTGAAAAAATCAAACTTCTAAGCCAACGCAATCAAAAGATACAGCCGTTTCGATATTCGCAAGGGAATCAAAAGTCAAAACCTACAGGGTACCTACTTCCCGTGAACTGAGAATCTTAAAATTTGGCACGAAGCAACGTATTATAGCACAGATAAAGGAAAAATTGCGAAAAGCATAAATTTTTAGTTACATCATATAATAAAAATATTTTTAATAATTTTAAACTCATATACCTACGGATTTGTTCGGAACCCTCGATGCGCGAGTCCGACTCGCACTTGGCCGGTTTTTTTTAGTATTTATAGGCGGTCGGCTCGTATTATGCCTCGCAACGAAGTATTTCTGCTAGCTTTTGTTGTTTGTAATTCCTTATTTTTATTTTATGTAGATTTTTAGGCTGTTGAATCTTGGATGTTATCAAATCGCTCACTTATTGCAAGACAGTCATAATACAAAAATCGTCACTTTTTTATTTCTTTAAACTTTTATGCACAAAAGAATAATCATACATATGGCGGACCGTTCTCTCCCAGTCAACCATTGGGCTAAGCAGAGATAAACATATGGGATTAAACTTTGAACTTGGTGTATTTTAAAAATAAAACAGTATCAATTTATTAACTTTATCAGATTGCTTGTGCTTAATGAACTTTAAAAATAAATAATATATTTATGTTTTATATGTACAGTGTTCACATGATAAATAAATAAAAGTCATGCGGTACTCACTTGTGTCATTATTGCAGAAAAAAATTGCTTAGTTACAGTATTTTTCCATTATATGTCGTTCTTACAGGAAAAAATAAACGAATAACATATCATTTATATTAAATTAGGACCATATTTCAGAAAAAACTCGAAACAATATAATGAAATAAAACATAAAATTTTGAGACCTTTAATTTTATTTCCATCATGGGATAAAACTAATTATAGGGATTTTATCGTATAATTTTTTTAATTCCCGTAGTTTTGGGTACTTTCCAGCACTCGATAGTCACGGGGAGGGGGGAGGGGGATTAAGGTGTTTGACGTCCCGATGGCATAGTTAACGAAAGGTCCTATAACTTTAATTATTAATTTTGGTCCGATTTACACAGAACGAGCTTAGAGTATCTTGGTCTTGCTGTAGTATGCTGGCCTTTGGATTTAACTTTATTAATTATGGGATCCCAATCAGATGGTAGCACCCAGCGATCTTCTATATTGAAATTAGATTTTTTTTAAATTTCAATAGCCTCGCGAATTATCCTTGGTAGGTATCGGTGTTCTTTTGCGAGGATTTGCGGTTTATCAAATCTGACATAATAGTTGGGACGATCCTGAACATGTTAGCATACATAACGTCGAGACTCACACATCCTAAACTTGAAATAGTTTCTTATGTCATACAAATGTTTGTGACATTATTCATGGCCTTCAAAAGGCGGTCCATTTCTTTTAGCCATTTTTTGGCAGTTATAAAAGATGGCATGGCATTTAATCTCTCTTTCCATTAATAAGTAAACTGCATCACCTTCAAAAACATTAAGTTCTGTTTTGTTCTGTCATTTTCTTTGTCTTATCTCTTTCTTCGTATCTATCATAATTTAGTTTTAATATTTTTTTAGCATATTGTTCCGAACTGTAGCTGAATGTATAGAAGTAGATTATTTTTCACTAGAACTACAACGTTCTATATTTGGTATGTAATCTCGATCTTTATCCGAATGGTCGCAATCTTCTTCGGGATAGAAAAGTGGTTAACTGCTAGAAGCTATCGAGCAACAATTTCTAATATCTCAAAGTTTCATTAATTTTAATAATGTATATACTATATTAATAAGTAAAATTAATGTACACCATGTAATAGCGGCGTAAGAATATCCACTATCCCATTTCATCTTGCAAGAGGCAACCAAGGAAAACTGAAACAGATAATAGGCAGCACCACTCCGATAAACTAAAAAAAATGCAGTTGCCTACTCGGTTGCCAAGCGCGGCAACCATGGCAAGTATTTAGGCAATCTATGGGAAGGTTTTTTACAGTGGTGGCCGGCTCGAACCGGGGTGGTACCACGACCTCACAGAAAACCAGCGTGAAGTAGAGGTTTACCTCTGCGTTTCGCTTGGTGAGTGCAGGTGGCCGGAGACCCTTTTTACTGGAAATGAGGCATTCCATCTTAGTCCTCACGGGTGACAACGCATCTGCATTTTGATTCGCAAACGAGGATAGATGTAGATGTCTATGGGCCGCAGCAACCGCTTACCATCAGGTGGACTGGGTGCTCGTTTGTCACCCTTATCCTATAAAAAAAAAACAAAAAAAGGTCCATGTTCAGACGTGGAATTTTGATACGCTGTAATTAGTGCGTAATTATAAGATTGTTTAGAGCAAACGTCTCATAAAGCCATGTGATTTCATCTTGACGATCTTCAATATTGAAAATTTCAACCTCACTAGATGAACTTGATGAACTAGACGAATACGACGAAAAGGACGAAGTGGATGGTATGAATTTATTATGCATTTTGTAAGATGCATTCAGAGAGTCACCATCCAATTGATGAATGGTGACTCGATCTTCTTTATATTTACTATTATTGTCACGATTGTTAACAAGGTCAACTAATAGTCGCTCTCAAAACGCCTGAAATGATAAAATAAGTTTGAGATTTTTAAATAAACTTCAAAAACACACCCGGTGTTTATTGCAATAATAATATAACCTAAAATAATGCTCTATGTTTAACACATTTTTCAATAAGAACGACATAATTCTAAATGTTTTGTGTTGAAATTAAGAAATTATCGTTTAATAAAGTCATAACTGCAAATAATACAAAAACGTGCGTATATTTTTCAACAATAACGTGACGTTGCTGAATAATATTACCAAACATTACATATTTTAAATTGCAATTACGACATAACACAAAATAACTATATCTTGTTAAAATATTTATTTAAAAATTGTTCTTACCGTTTGTTTCAATAACGTATTAGTTCCAAATATGACGTCCATGCGTAGTAAAGCACACGTGTATTTGTTGACTAACTAAGATAGAACGTTATTGCAATAAAAATTATAATGCCTAGCAATAACGTACAATTACGAAACTAACGTGAAAAATGATTTTGTCCTTATTGCTTGAAAAATATACCGTCAAAGGAATTTTTTTTTATAAATTCGTGAAAAGTCAAGATTTTGATAAATAACGTTCTTGCAATAAGTGAGCGAAATTTATCAATCCGTGGAAGAAGGTTGTAAAATGAATGAATATAATTTAAAATTAAAAGTTTTGTACAACCGACTTCAATATACATTATTAAGAATAACGTAAAAACTATTGGTCAGACCTAGATGGAATTTTATAGGACCACATGAGAAGCACCAGCTTTCAAATAAAAAAGAATCATCGAAATTGGTTCACTCAGGCAAAAGTTATGAAAGAAACATACATACATAAACATACAAACATACATTCGATTTGAGTACCGACTCCTTTTTGAAGTCGGTAGAAAATGCATCAACAAACATTTCGTTATTACATTTGTAGGGTTGTTTTAATTTAGTTAGGTAGTTAGATTCAGCCTATACACGTCCCACTGTTGGGCACAGGCTTCCCCTCATTTCTCAGAGGGTTTTAGGGCAAGGAAGTGTCCGCCGCGCTGTCCCATGCGTGTTCACGTGTCCTCGCAATATTTTTTTGTTATTTCTCAGACATGTACAGGTTTGCTCACATGACGTTTTTCTTTACCGCCTACGTGGTTAAATAACGAGGTGGTTTTAATTAACAGATAAAATAACTATTCTTGATTGTCTGTCTGTCCGGGTTCATGTCAGGAATGGCTGAAGTGAGTGTAATGAAACTTGACTAACGGATAGAAGGCAATGTAAGAACATGTATAGGCTATAAATTATCGGACAAATTTTTTCTTTGTGAAAAAACGAATAATTGATAAAACAATTTTTCTTTTTTTTATAGAATTAGGGTGACAAACGAGCACACAGTCCACCTGATGGTAAGTGGTTGCTGTGGCCCATAGACATCTACATGTATCCTCGCTTACGAATCAAAATGCAGATGCGTTGTCACCTGTGAGGACTAAGATGGAATGCCTCGTTTCCAGCAAAAAAAAAGGTCTCCAGTTCTCTACACTCACCATACGAAACACAGCAGCGTTATGCTGCTATTTTACGCTGGTATTCTGTGAGAGCATGTTCCTTCCCCGGTCGGATCGAACCATTCGTGCTACAACTGTAACAGTAATATAGCTGCAGCATGGCTCTACCACGCAAAATTATTGATTATCTTTCTAAATAACTCCACGTTAATAGATCCTATCCAGGCAACGCCGGGGCGGTTGCGTAGTTAGTATTCTACTTGACTTGGATGTAGGGTAAGGGAGGTTTGGACTTGGGTTTATGCAAATTAGATATCTTTTTAATAAAATAAAGGTGACAAACGAGCACACAAACTACCTCATTGATAATGTGGATGCTGTGGCTCATAAACTATCGTCAATTACGAATCAAAATGCAGATGCGTTCTCTTTGTTTGTCTTGAATCCAGTAAAAAGGGTCTCCGGTTCCCTACACTCACCATACGAAACACAGCAGTGTTGAGCTGCTACTTTACACTGGTATTCTATGAGGGTGTGGCCCTACTCCGATCGAGACGACTTATTCGTGCTACAACTATACTATTACGCTACGAAAAAACTGCGGTTGCCAAGCCGTTTGCCAAGCATAGCAGCTATGGCAAAATACTCCCTACGAGGCAATCTGTGGGTGAGACCTATGTTCAGCAGCGGACTTCTAAAGGCTATAAAACATGGATGGATGTACTAAGTATCTATTAATGTGACTATAATAAATGAAACAATCTTACATGGTAGAGCCATCCTGCAAGCTATATTGTGGTAAAAGAAGAATCATCGAAATCGGTTTACCTAGAAAATAGTTATGAAGTAACACACTTAAAAAAACATACAGTCGAATTGAGTTCCTCCTCCTTTTTGAAGTCAGTAGAAAAGTTAACAGCATATTGGGAAATCACGGAAATACGCAAGTAAATACCATTGTATTTCACCGTCATCTTTGAAAGTAGAAGGCATGTAAGAAAATATTAAAATAAACCTTATTGTAGGCAATGATAAATATGTGACAAATTAATATAATTCTGCAGTCCGGCTCTACGTGTTATAGCTGAACTGCAGCTATATTAGTAGTATAGTTGCAGCACGAATGAGTCGGCTCGACCGGGGAATGACCACACTCTCACAGCATACCAGCGTAATATAACAGCTTAATGCTGCTGTTTCGTATGGTGAGTGTAGAGAACCGGAGACACTTTAAAGACAACACATCTGTATTTTTAATGTTGATTAAGGATAAATGTAGATGTCTATGGTCTACACTACAGCATACATGGTAGTTTTATACGTGGTAGAGCCATGCTGCAGCTATATTATGGTTGTACCACGAATGGATCGGCTCGACCGCAGAAGGACCACGCTCTTACAGAATACCAGCGCAAAATAGCAGTTTAACGCTGCTGTGTTTCGTATGGTGAGTGTAGAGAACCGGAGACCCTTTTTACTGGAAACGAGGCATTCCATCTTAGTCCTCACGGGTGACAACGCATCTGCATTTTGATTCATAATACAAGATAGATGTAGATGTCTATGGGCCACAGCAACCACTTACCATCAGGTGGACTGTGTGCTCGTTTGTCACCCTTATCCTATAAAAAAATACACTTACTATCAGGTAGACTGTATTTGTCACCCTTATTCCATAAAAAAGATATAAAATCTTTTGTTTATCCCTGTCGCTGTCCTGTGCACTACATGTAGGTAATTGCTATTGTCTTACTATTGTGTTTTTGCGAAAATGTTAAGAGATCAATTTAACACTTTTTGGTACTTTCGGAAGATTCACGATTTCGACGGTAGAGGAGTTTGCAACGTTGCATTTTACAGGAACTGTCAACGGTGCGTGCGCGCATTATTGTAAAGGAGTATTGAAGAGTAAAACTGTGGTAACACTACGAATCGTGATTGTTATCAGTGAGTCTTACATCATTTCTATTATAAATCATTATTATAAGTAATAATTGTATATTATATTAATCGTTTTTGTTTCATATTATTCTTTTTTAATTATCAAATATAAAATAGATTAAAAGTCATTATATTGGCATAATAATTATCTTCTATATAAATAAACTGTTATATAAAATGTTTTCAGTTGTGCGCGCATCACGGAACATCTACTGGATAGAATTCCATTAGGTTTTCTAAGTTGTATTTCTTAGACATTGACCCTTATCTAAAAGTAAAATATTGCGATATCTTTATTTAATATAAAGTTATTAAATTTTTAAGAAACAACTATTTTTATACGAGGTTTTTCACACGGTCAACTGTACGTCGCTTGCTCTCGCGGTACTGACACATAATTTATATATTTTAGCTGCAAACGGAGCAACGAATAACAATGTTTACAAAGGAATTTTGTAAGCAAAGTATATTTTTGCTTGCGAACTTTTTGATGTTTTTTCCTTGGCACATGCGAAAACTTTGTTAATATATCAAGCAACGTGGACGAAGTCGCAGGTAGAGCTATTCATAGATAATTTTCTTAGTTTTTTTATGTAAAATTTGAGATATTTACAATGAACATTATATAGGTAAGTAATTTAATTTTCTAAACATTTGCAATTAATTAATTTTTCAGTAAAATTTATAACAGTGTTTTACCTTTTTTTTATATAATAGAAGTATTTTGATTAAATGATTAATTATTACACATTCGAACTGTTGTTAGGTTCAGTTTTGATAGGTAGTGGGGATGGGACACCACCATTGTGTGTTATGAACTAGTAAAAGCAAACGACAAGTAATTACGTAGTAGAGCGGTCGAACTATACTACTAATATAGCTGCAGCATGCTGCAGCTATATTAGTAGTATAGTTCGACCGAGGAAGGACCACGCTCTCACAGAATACCAGCGTAAAATGGCAGCTTGACACTGTGGAGAACCGGAGACCCATTTTACTGGAAAAGAGGCACTCCATCTTAGTCCTGACGGGTGACGACGCATCTGCATTTTGATTCTTTCTTGAAGATAAATGTAGATGTCTATGGGTCACAGCAACCGCTTACCATCAGGTGGACTGTGTGCTCGTTTGTCACCCTTATCCTATAGAAAAAAAATTAAGAGTTTTGTTACCCTCGCTGTGAATCCTTTAATATGATACATTTAATTTATTTGAAGCACCGAAACAACCGGTGTACTCCGGGAATGCCCTTGTGCAGCATGCTGCAGCTATATTAGTAGTATAGTTCGACCGAGAAAGGACCACGCTCTCACAGAATACCAGCGTAAAATGGCAGCTTGACACTGTGGAGAACCGGAGACCCATTTTACTGGAAAAGAGGCACTCCATCTTAGTCCTGACGGGTGACGACGCATCTGCATTTTGATTCTTTCTTGAAGATAAATGTAGATGTCTATGGGTCACAGCAACCGCTTACCATCAGGTGGACTGTGTGCTCGTTTGTCACCCTTATCCTATAGAAAAAAAATTAAGAGTTTTGTTACCCTCGCTGTGAATCCTTTAATATGATACATTTAATTTATTTGAAGCACCGAAACAACCGGTGTACTCCGGGAATGCCCTTGTGCACTAGTTATAACATTTGTAACGGAAGGAAAATCCATTGATACCACTGCGTATAGAATCTTGTGATGTCTTCGCAGTCCGTGTCTAATCGTTCCGCATGAAATTCTATACCCGGATGCGAGCTGACCGAGCCGAGCAGTTGTCGCGACGTGTCCACTCCACTGCACCGATGACATTTGATCTAAAGGGAAATGCCTTTGCTCTGTCAAACGGAACGCCAGCTAGAATAGAAACTACGAAAGTGTACGATACAAAAATCACTCGCCTTTATATTGGCACGTGGGAGTCTCGCCGTTTGAGACTAAACAACTTTACAATAGCTGCATAATTTTCGTGTAACAAAGTTCCTTATCGGACGGTACGAATTTGGCGGATGGGGGCTAGGCGAGAAAAAAGTATAAGATTTTTCCGTCACGACCCCTTCTGACTGAGTGTAGACGGCCTTGGCGGCTATAAGGAATCGAGATGGAATACCATCCATCACTCTCTTTCTTATTTTGCCATGGAAGAAATATTATTTTATTTTAAATGATGCTTCATTTTAATAGACGCTATTAATTCATTTCTTTGTATTTGTTAATCAAAAATATTAGAAGCGTCAGTAGCCTAAGCGTCGGACCGCGAACTCTAAAGGTCGTGGGTTCGAATGCGCCATTCGCCTACTGTCGTGCCACTTCTAACACCACTTCTAACACAAGCATTTTAAGTTTACTTGATACCTGTAAACTTGATACACAATTCCTTTGTATAGAAAAGTATCCTACTGATTAAATTTTTTGTCTGTCTGTCCGGGCTAATTTTAAATAACTGAAACAGTAATGAAGCTTTACAAACAGGTAGAGAGCAATGCAAAGAAGGGTCTAGGCCATATTTCAACCGCAAATTTTAATAGATATTTTTTCGATCTCATAACTAAATGGTATTACATCAATAAATTCTCTAGGCGAAGCCTTTTTTTGATCCGATAATGATCTATCTTGAAGGCAAGCGTGAATAGGCTATTGTTATGCGCTAAGAGAATGCGATTTTACATCTAGGGCTTCATCACCACTTACCACCAGGTGGAACTGCTGTAGTCTAGCACTGAGTTGTTAAAAAAAATTGAAACAAGTTGTAAAATATTAAAGAAATATTTAATTTAATTTAATGGATTTCTGTATAGCACTATTAATTATTTGCAAAATATGCAATCAGTTACAGTAAGTGCCTATAATCATCAATTTAAATTAATTATAACGAACACTCATCGATAAGCTATAATTAGATTAAGTAATCGACCTTTATTGGTCGGCGTTGTCTGCTACGGGTATTAAGTTAATTATGTTCATAGTTCATCTCGTATAAAATAGCTATTCAAGGCATTTTTAAGTAGGCCTTACAAAAACAACTCTCCAATAAATACATTTCGGCTTTTGCCTCACTTCAAGATGTACGTGGTAGAGCCATGCTGCAGCTATATTGTGGTTGCAGCACCAATGGGTCGGCTCGACCGGGCTAGGACCACGCTCTCACAGAATACCAGCGTAAAATAGCAGCTTAACGCATTCGTATGGTGAGTGTAGAGAACCGCAGACCCTTTTTACTGGAAACGAGGCATTCCATCTCAGTCCTCAGGGGTGACAACGCATCTGCGTTTATGGGCCACAGTATTCACTTAGCATCAGGTGGACTGTGTGCTCGTTTGTCACCCTTACTTTATAAAAAAAAAGTATGTGCCATATCGATTGAGAAAAACGGACAATGACCTCAGATATGAGCCGAGTGTCAAAAGGCGTAACTTACAAAATCTCAATTTAGATGTGATAACAATATTTAAATATTGATATTATTCCCACTTCTAGGTCAGCACATATGTTTTGTTTTTTTGTTTCTTAAATAATATTGTCTGTGGTTCCTATAAACATAGTAAAATCTTACGGTACATCGCGAAAAATGTGTTATATTTTATATTTCAATTTATGGTAAGTAACGCAGCAATTCATTTAATAACAGTTTCATATTAAAAAAATATTTGAAGCAATATAATCACCATATTGAGCTTTTGCAAATTCATCCCTTTAAAATAAACAAAACGCGCGTTACGTCAGTTCGTTCTAAAAGAAACGTGACAATGGCAGCCAGAGATGCGTCACCTTTTTTGGGCCGGTCCGCCATTTTGTTTTCATTCGTGTTCGGATAGCGCTTGCGTGTGTACGTCTCGGGTAATTCATAGCATTCATTGCATTGTTTTAGTTGAGTTTTTACTGTTAAATTTGTTATATCGTTAAGTTTTTGTTTTTTGAATCTGTTATATTAGTTTTACTGTGACGGTCGTTACTAAATCGACATGAGTTCAGGAGAATTTGGTGAAGGACCCGGTCCTTCAACATCAAGTGGAAAGAGACGTCGCCGACCCATAATAAACGTAGCAGGTACGTACAAATAGGTACAAATGCGACGACGTAGCCTTTCTATTTCTTAAAGCGCTCTTTTTATGTGACCATGTGGTATTTATTTTCTAAAACAATATGTATTTATGTGATGTAGTACTATGGTAGTATATTTTTGTCATTTATTTACAGGCCCATCTTCTGGAGCACCTTTAACGTCACCAGTAAAAAAGAGAAAACCTACCACTTTGTCGGTCGGGGAACAAGAGATTATCATTAATGTATACAAATATGTCAAAAACACCTGGCCCGAAGACGTGTATCCTTCAAACGTTAATATGGTAGAAAAGGTTTCGGAGATCTCAGGAGTCAGCAAGAGCACTATATATCGCGTATTAAGCGTGTATAGAGATTCCCATAAAATACCAGAAAAGGGAATAATTAATAAAAGAAAAAAGTCTGTAATTGACAAGTTGGACGATTTTGATAAATCGGCTATAAGAGCGAAAGTGCATCAGTTCTTTCTTGCAGGAGAATTACCGACTTTAGACAAAATTTTGCTCAGTATAAATCAAGATGACCAGTTGCCAAACTTGAGCAAAACTTCCCTGCGACGTGTGTTGCGCCATTTAAAATTCAAATATATAAAGAGAAACAGAAAAAGTGGTCTAATAGATCGCCCAGAGATAGTTCTGTGGCGTACCAGATATTTGAGAGAAATACAAATATTAAGAAACGAGGGACGTAACATTCTTTACCTTGACGAAACATGGATTAACGCAGGTCATACTATGGGAAAGGTATGGGAAGACACCACAATTGAATCTTCTCGTCAATCACGGTTAGAAGGCTACTCTACTGGCGCGAAAGCCCCTTCGGGTAAAGGAAAGCGATTAATAGTTGTACACGTTGGCAATGAAAATGGCTTTTTGGAGGGATGTGATTGGGTATTTGAATCATCATCTACTGGTGACTACCATGAGAGTATGGACGCTCTCCATTTCGAGGACTGGTTTAGAAAAGTAATAGAAAAACTGCAAAGCGGCGATGTCATAGTTATGGATAACGCTAGTTACCACTCCAGACGTTTAGAAAAAACCCCAACAATGTCTTGGCGGAAACAAAATATGCAGGAATGGCTAGAATCTAAACAGATCGCATACGTGCCCTCGGACACAAAGACCCACTTAATGGAAAAAATAAAGGCAGTTAAAGATAACTATCGAAGTTACGTCACCGACGAGATGGCAAAAGAAAAAAGCATCACAGTGGTAAGGTTACCTCCTTATCACTGTGAGCTTAACCCCATTGAACTTGTGTGGGCAGATGTGAAAGGGTACGTTGCACGAAAAAATACAACTTTCAAGTTAAAAGATGTTAAAAATTTACTTAAAGATGGTTTAACTCAAATCACGCCAGATAAATGGAAAAACTGTGTTCAGCATGTCCTTAAGGTTGAACAAAAAATGCGTGGCATGGATGATAGAATTGACCAAACTGCAGATCGCTTTATAATTAATGTTACAGATAGTTCATCAAGTGAAGATACGAGTGATGATTGCACCGAATAAAAATAAAGTTCTTATATAATATTAAAAATAAAGTTTTATCTTTTGCATAAGTACGTACTTATTCGGTGTCGTTATCACTCGAATCTTTATATGTGTTATAAATTAATGTTTTTTGTTGTTAAATGAATAAAGTACTTTATAACAATAGATGATTTTTCTTCTACAGCGATCTTTCACATAACTTTTTAATAATAGTTAATAAATATATATTATATCAATCATTATAAAAAAATCATTATAAATAAAGAAAGTACTACATATAAAATGTGCCTATATATTGAAGGTTTGTAACCCCTGGTTAAACGACCGAAAGGTCATTGTCCGTTTTTCTCAATCGATTTGGCACATACTATAGTTATACCTGTACCGTCAATATTTTATGAAACAATTAAAAATTGTAATATCTAATAATGTCCTCCAGGTCGGATTTCAGTCACGGTGGGCAGGCTCAGCGGATACTAGCCATCTGTGCAGAATAGGATTATAGTGCCCGAGTGTTTGCGCAAGCACAGGTGCACTCTCTATTCCCGCGCTCCCATAGTCCGATGGGACGGTAAACCGTCACGACCTAAGAGAGATCGGGCGCATGATCAACGGCTTTACGTTCTTTCCGGGGCACAAGTGTGAAACGCTGCCAATTTCCTCACTCCGAACCGCTACTGAGAGTTTATTGACAGAAAAGTCCAATAACTGATTTTGTCCCGACCCATGATTCGAACCTGGGATCTCATAATCAAGACTCGCGTTTAAGACCACTGGCACAATATAAGATGACCAAAGAACCTACACATTTTATCACTAAACACCTGGTGTCTATGTTTCAAAAACGATTCATTTTCTATTCCGAGCCGATTTGCAGTAAAAGAAGTGCATAATGAAAAACAAAATACCAGTTCAATTATCTAAACCTTACCTTGTAGCGGCGGTGTTAGAATATCTACTACCACATATCATCCCGTGGGTGTCGTAAGAGGCGACAGAGGGAAACAAATCAGATGGGCAGCAACGTGTCCTAATAACGACTAAAAGCAAAACAGGTTGTCAAGCGTATCAACTACGGTAAATATCCCCCCTACGAGGCAATCTATGGGGGAGGCCTATGTTCAGCAGTGGACTTTAATAAATAGACTGTAATGGATGGATGTATAGAAGATAATCTACCAGGAGCACATGACCCACTGAGAGATGAAATTATTAAATCAACAGTAACATTACAACTATGACAAAATATCCTCTATGAGGCAATCTATGTGGGAGGTATGTATTCAGCAGTGGACTTTAATAGGCTCTAACGGTAAAGGTATTTATGAACCGCTAAAAGCTATTTTGCTTCTAAGTCCTCCTAAGTTGCTGAATGAATCATTGTTTGTAATAACTGTTTTTAAATTCAACTCGTATGAAACGAATCGGATCGTTACGTAGAACAAAACGTTTTTTGATACGAATCGGGCATAGATAGTACAAAAAACCGACTTCTTACCTACATGTCTGTGTAATAAAATTTAATTAATTTTGATGCAGTTTTCGCAGTCTTTGACTCAGATCACCCCTGAAGTATCTTATTAAAAAAATCGCATTACATTCGAGTAATATACAAACACAAAAACATACAGTTGATTTGAGAACCTCGAAACTTTAAATTCGTGATGCTAAGGAGGACTTAAATATACAACCTCTACATTTGTAGACTTCAAGGCGACGTAATGTTATTATAATGTAATGCCATTCTGTGAGAGCGTGGTTTCCTTCCTCGGTCGAGCCGAACCATTCGTGCTACAACTATATCAGTAATATAGCTGCAGCATGGCTCTATCACGTATAGAACAGTGTGTTCGTTTGTCATCCTTATTCTATGTAAAGAAGATGCGTTGTCACTCTTGAGGGTTAAGATGGAATGCCTCGTTTCTAGTAAAAAAGGTCTTCGGTTCTCTGCACTCACCATATCTACATTACATTTTTTTACTATTATAAGCCTGACTATTATCCCGTCTGATGGTGTGGTGATGCAGCCGACGATTGTTAAGTGTAGGCGCAGCAATCGTGAGAGACCCATTCGTGCTACAGCCATAATATAGATGCAGCGTGGCTCTACCATTTGCTTTTGATATAATGTATGTAATACTTTAAAAAAAAACTAATTAAAATTTTATAAAAAAAAGTTTTACCAGTTTATAAGTCGAAGCATCCGCCGTGTAATTGTCAAATAGCGTAATATTTCACGATCCGAACAGTACAGAACGAAACGATTGGTCGCGCTATCTGCGGCCGATTAGATAGCGATGAATCTGCGGTACACTGCTGTCCATTGTACGCGATCGGATTCCTTACGTTTTATATGTTTCATAATACATAATACGATGTTTGTGTTTTTTGTACTTGAGGAGAGTATATAAGAAGATATATGAAGATATATAGAAGGTAAATGCTCAAGCGTTATGGTAGTGAGCGATACAAATCATTTATATAGATTATAGCTACAATGTCCATATACATAAATGTAAAACATAAACACTCACGCCTGTCACCCAGAGGGGTAGCCGGACTACGGAAGACTGTGGACTTCCATTTGGCACAATCTTGACACAATTACACATTACATTTAATGTTAATAAAATAAAAGTAGATGCGCACAGATGACAGATAAAAATATCTAGTTTGTTACAGTAGAGCCTGTCGAACAAAACTAATTTCACGGATGTTATGGCGTTTAATTTTAACTTCTGCTAATGTTCTGAGGAATTGTTCAGATTAATCCCAGCCGCCAAATTTCACGAACGAACATCGCGGCAGAACTCCCTATACCATCCACACCATCTGCATTTTTCATCTGGTTTTCTACCTCGCACGACTTCCTTGTGGAGTCGATTACCATCAGCGATTTTCCGGACCGATACGACTTAGGGTCCTTCAAGAAAAGAGCCTACTCCTTTTTAAAAGGTTAGCAACGCATCTGCAATTCCCCTGGTGTTGCGGTTGTTATAAAACATCTTCTTCTTCACTTATAAAACTTCTTGGACCTGTTTTTTTTTCACTATAACATTATGAAAAGTACTCTTGACTCCTCTGATGGGCAGCAGTGTCTTTCTGATAATAACTCAAAATAACAAAACCCGCTCAAGCGTGGCAACTATGATAAAATCCTACCCATGAAGCAATCAAGTAGTCACTACCCTTTCGTTGTCAACTCACCATTCGCCACGCATTCGAACCACACGGTTTGCTTCATCGTTCGTCGTGCGTAAAGCAAAGAAGTGAAATAAGTTGCCAGCATCTGTCTTATTAGTCTGTCTTTTTTTATAGGATAGGGTGACAAACGAGCACACAGTCCACCTGATGGTATTTGGTTGCTGTGACCCATAGACATCCATATCTATCCTTAATAAAGAATCCAAATGCAGATGCGTTGTCACCCGTGAGGACCTAGATAGAATGCCTTTTTTCCAGTAAAAAGGGTCGCCGGTTCTCTACACTCACTATACAAAACACAGCAGTGTTAAGCTGCTATTTTACGCTGGTATTCTGTGAGAGCGTGGTCCTTCCCCGGTCGAGCCGACCCATTTGTGCTACAGCTATATTATTAATATAGCTGCAGCATGGCTCTACCACGTATAAGATCTGAATCTGATTACAATATGTCTTCAAGGCAAGAGTGAATAGAGTTTTGTTAAGTTGGTACGCTTCACCATCTACGGCAGCATCACCACTTACCATCGCGTGGGATAGTAGTGAAGCGCTGGCTTAGAATAGAAAAAAAATCTATCAGGGAGGCCTATATTCCAGCAATGAAATACGGCTGTACAGAATGGATGGATATATTATACTAACAATTTATTACTATTGGGACAATTGGCTTTTTCCGAAACATGGATAGGCTTTAACGTTTATTTTGATTTGTATTCGGTATCCTATCCATTAATTTCGTCAGTCGGCCGGTGTGCACGTTCGGTGACGTCACTGTTCCGGGATGTCGGTCGGCGATCCCGGAAGTTCCGTATTCCGTATATAGTGCGTCTCGGCGTCCGCACATTCACTTGCGTATTTGTCACTTGCGCTTTAAATACACATGCCATAGGCTAGGCTCTATGCCTATCCCATAGGTAGCCTAGTGTCGTAGAGAGTCGTTTACAAGTGGTAAAATTATAAATTTAGTACAACCGAATTAAATATAAATAAAATGAGAACATCATCAATGTAGTCGAGGTCAATTAAATACGCATTATTAAGGATAACTCAAAAACTACTGGTTCAGATCTTGATTAAATTATATTATGCATGGGACCACATAAGAAGCACCAGGTTTCAAATAAAAAAGAACCATCAAAATCGGTTCACATAGAAAAAAGTTCCGAGGTAACGAACATAAAAAAATACAGTCGAATTGAGTACCACCTCCTTTTTTTTGAAGTCGATTAAAAATAATCCGATATATCATAATGATTTCTTATATTAACTTGAACACTACATATTGAATGACGTTTCGAGTGCATTGTAGCACTAAAAAATGTAGTCATACTAACACGGTATAGGGATATTTTAATAACATTGACCTACTAAAACAGTAATGGCCACCTTAAAATGTTTTTAATATCAAATTGTTCGTCATTTAATCCAGATAGATTCCAAATTTGTAAAAAGTAAAAATTAGACGAGATAAAATCTGTAAAATTAGTTTTTTTTCATCTCGCCTTCATCATCATCATTACAGCCCTTCACAAGTCCACTGCTGAACATAGGCCTCCCCCAAGGAATGCCACAAAGCACGGTCCTGAGCCACCTGCATCCATCGACTTTCTGCATATCTTACCAGGTCGTCACTCCATCTAGTGGGAGGACGCCTTACACTTCGCCTGCCGGCAGGAGGCTGCCACTCGAGAACCTTTTTTCCTCATCGGTTGTCGGTTCTTCGAGCTATATGGCCGGCCCATTGCCACTTCATTCGTTGGGCTATGTCGGTCACTCTGGTTCTACTGCGGATATCCTCATTTCTAAGTTTATCACGCAGAAAAACTCCGAGCATAGCCCTCTCCATAGCTCTCAGAGCGATCTTGAGCTTCCTTATCCGGCCAGCAGTGAAGAACCACGTCTCAGTTCCATATGTCATCACTGGCAACACGCACTGGTTGTACAGTCTCGTTTTCAAGTTTTGAAGTATACCTGACGAAAAGATGTGCCGTAATTTCCCGAACGCTGCCCAACCGAGTTGAATCCGTCGATTGACCTCTCGGTCGAAGTTGGACTTACCTAGTCGGACTATTTGGCCCAGGTAAACATACTCGTTAACAACTTCGAGCTTAGTGCTCCCAACAACTACCGGCATAGGTGTGACATGGACATTAAACATGATCTTTGTTTTGTCCATGTTCATCTTAAGATCTATCCGTTGGGAAACACTATTGAGGTCATTGAGCATAGTGCTTAGGTCCTCCAGCGATTCTGTCATAAGGACTATATCGTCGGCAAATCGAAGGTGAGTGATGTACTCGCCATTGATGTTGATACCGTATCCTTTCCAGTCCAGGAGCTTGAAAACGTCTTCCAATGCAGCGGTCAAGAGTTTCGGGGATATGATTCATCTCGGCTTCTTCCCATATAATTTCCGAAAAAAAGTCACAACTACCTAATTTGTACAGTAACATATTTTAATAATATTAAATTAAAAATTTAAAAGATCTGATGATCTTCAAACGGCTGAAAAGATTTTCTTGAATCATGGCTAAGAAAGAACACTCGGTCAAGTCACGCGTCAAACAAAAAAAACATTTGGAAGCTACTTTGTCACAGACACCAACACTGCAGGCCAAAAGTTTAAGAGCACCTTAATTAAAGTAGTAAAATTAAATAAAACTACAATAAAATATTAAATGTTTAATTAAACTGTTAAATCATCCAATAAAACTCTTTGACAATCAATATACTTGAAAAGCGTAAGTCCATGCTAAAAAAGGCTACAGTTAGTTAAACTGATTTTTCATCAAAAAATCCTCCTTTGCATTCTATGACTTTTTTCACAAGTCTCGGCAGGCGGGCAATCAATTTGTTGATAGTGTTTTGTGATATATTGCTCCAACTTTCGCGCAAAGCATTCCACATTTCTTCTCGCGAGGATGAACCACAATTACGGACGTTCCTATCAAGCTCTTCCCACAAAAGTTCAATGGGATTGAGATCCGAGCTCTGAGGAGGCCAAACCATGTTTTTAACACCCCTTGTGCCCCTTTCTCTTCCAAATATCTTCTGCATAATTTTGTGCTATGCTTAGGATCATTTTCGTGTTGGAAAATTAATCCATCTCCAATTAAGCGCAACCCCGAACGAACGGAATTTTGTTCTAAAATGTTTTTGTTTCTTCCTTTTTCATAATTCCTTGGCTAGAAAAGCAACCCCAGACCATAATTGAGCCATCACCATGCTTGATTGTTGGGACTACACAGTCTGGGATCATCTTTTCTTGGTCACTGCGTCGAACGTAATTTCTTCGTTTTGAACGGAATAGCTCAGACTTGGATTCATCGGTCCAAAGAACTTTTTTAAAATCTTCTTCAGTACAATCTCGATGGGTAAGGGCCCATTGTATCCGTTTTTTTTTGTTTTGTGGCCTTAGCAGAGGTTTTCGAACGGCGACACGACCATACAATTTCGCATCTCTCAGTCGCCGTTTTACTGTAGTCAATGATAAAGGTTTAACTCGGGTTTTGTTTACTTCAACGCGGATTTCCGGTGCTGTTAAGCGTCTATTTCGTTTGCTGGTAAGAACAATGAAATGATCTTCACTTGACGTGGTATCTCTCGTCCTTCCCGAGAGTGGACGATCTTGAAAAGTGCCTCTCTCCCTGTGTCGAGTTATTGTGCCATTTTTTTTATAGGATAAGGGTGAATAACGAGCACACAGTCCACCTGATGGTAAGTGGTTGCTGCGGCCCATAAACATCTACATCTATCCTCTATTACAAATCAAAATGCAGATGCGTTGTAACCCGTGAGGACTAAAATGGAATGCCTCATTTTCAGTAAAAAGAGCCTCCAGCCACCTGCACTCACCAAGCGAAACGCAGAGGTAAACGTCTACTTCACGCTGGTATTCTGTGAGGTCGTGGTACCGTCCCGGTTTGAGCCGGCCCATCCGTGCGACAGCAAAAGCTGCCGCGTGGCTCTACCACTGTTCAAGAACCCCATGGCCCATGGTCCATGGCCATGAACACAAGTCTTCGATAGCTTTAATTGTAAAGCAATTTCACGTTCAGATTTGCCTTCATTATGTAAAATAACGATGGCAGCGCGCACTTCACTGCTAATTTCGCGTGCTTTTCCCATTTCAAGAAGTCTTCACTGTAGAAACGACAAGTTTAGACTAATTGATATTGTTTGTGAACAAAACCATGTAAACTCAGGTAATAATAAGTTGGAAACACGTGTTTTTAGAAGCTAAATAATCCTAATTATTATTTATACCAATGGGAAACAAAAGTAAAGCAATTAGTTATTAGCCCATCATAAAAATATTATTACGACTCTACCACCTGGCTCTAACGCAGCGTTTGTCGGTGTTTGAAAACAATACAGGTTTATTGTCCAATAACTTGAAAGTAAATAAAAGTCTCCTTCAATAAAACTCACCTTCGATTTGCAGACGATATAACCCTTATGGCAGAATCGCTGGAGGACCTAAGCACTATGCTCAATGACCTCAGTAGTGTTTCCCAACGGATAGGTCTTAAGATGAACATTGACAAAACAAAGATCATGTTTAATGTCCATGTCACACCTATGCCGGTAGTTGTTGGGATCACTAAGCTCGAAGTTATTGACGAGTATGTTTACCTGGGACAAATAGTCCGACTAGGTAAGTCCAGCTTCGACCGAGAGGTCAATCGACGGATTCAACTCGGCTGGGCAGCGTTCGGGAAATTACAGCACATCTTCTCGTCTGTTATACCTCAAAACTTGAAAACGAAACTGTACAACCATAGAGCAGGCTATAGAGTTCGAAGAACCGACAACCGAAAAAACCGATGGTTCTGGAGTGGCAGCCTCGTACCGGCATTCGAAGTGTAGGGCGTCCCCCCATTAGATGGAGTGACGACCTGGTAAGATATGCAGGAAGTCGATGGATGCAGGTGGCTCAGGACCGTGCTTTGTGGCATTCCTTGGGGGAGGCCTATGTTCAGCAGTGGACTTGTGAAGGGCTGTAATGATGATGATGATGAAATAAAAGAATTCTTTAGATATTCGATATTAACAATAGAATATGCAGGTGTACATTTCTTTTATTTATCTTTTTTTTTATAGGATAGGGTGACAAACGAGCACACAGTCCACCTGATGGTAAGTGGTTGCTGTGGCCCATAGACATCCACATTTATCCTCGTTTGCGAATCACTATGCAGATGCGTTGTCACCCGTGAGGGCTAAGATGGAATGCCTCTTTTCCAGTAAAAAGGGTTTCCGGTTCTCTACACTCACCATACAAAACACAGCATCATTAAGCTGCTATTTTACGCTGGTATTTTGTAAGAGCGTGGTCCTTCCCCGGTCGAGCCGACCCATTCGTGCTACTACTGTACTAATAATATAGCTGCAGTTTGGTTCTACCACGTAAAAAATCTTATGGGATTTCCTTACAATTTATAGATAATTGTTTAAGTGTGGTCTTAAACTTTTGTTCGGCAGTACAAATATACACGTAAACTATAATATAACACCCCTCTGTTTGCGTCGGGTGTTAAAAATTGGGAATAAATTTTGCATGAATCGAATTTTATTTAAATGCCTGAGAATGCGCTGTTATACACACCTATAAATAATTACATAATTGCCATTTTGTAAGAGGCCCTTTACGGTGAGCAATGCAATTTCGTTCGTCATAGCTTGGAGCAAACTTTGGTCGGCGTGTGAAAGTGCTTACGTAAGTAAAAGGCCGCACCACTCTCGCTCCTTACGACCGTCTGTTTTGCTGCGAGCTTTTGTAACATGCCGCGGTCTGACGGTACAAAGCGTTCTCTAACGTCCGATACGACCAAATTGTTGATCTGGTAAAAGACTATGTTTTAATATCGAATCAAATTCTTTTCTGCTCTAAAGTTCATCAGGGTAGATGCGTGCACTTCTGTGTTCCGAATTGAACGGTATAGTTTGCAGGCTACAAAGATGCTGGTTAGTTCTGCAGTGGGCTGCAGTGGCCACTTACCATCAGGTGGTCTGTAATTTCGTTTGTCACTTTAATTTTACAAAAAAAATGTTGTACTTATTATATGTAAGCTTTAATATAAATCACTAGATCGAGTGACTGCATCTAGTGAGTGTCACTGCTGGATGGGATAGGATGACGTGACGACCTGGTAAGAGATGCTGTTGCTGCAAGTTGATGGATGCAGGTGGCTCAGGAACGTACTTTATGGCGTTCCTTGGGAGGCCTATATTCAGCAGTGTACTTGTAAAAGGTTATAATGATGATGATATAATATAATTGCTAATATAACCGAAACGCTACGCTGTGATATATAACTCCGTTTATGCAAATATACAATCATAATTTATCTTAATTAAAACGAACTTTCCGGGAAGTCTGCAGTGTGTGAATATGTACAAGATCGTCCCCGCCATTACATTAGATTTGATAGACCACACATTTTCGCGAAAGAACACCAATTCCTACCAAGGATGATTCGCGAGGCTATTGAAATTGAAAAAAACCGGCAAAGTGAGAATCGGACTCGCGCACCGAGGGTTCCGAACAAATCCGTAGGTATATAAGTTTAAAATTATTAAAAATATTTTTATTATATGATGTAACTAAAAATTTATGCTTTTCGCAATTTTTCCTTTATCTGTGCTATATAACGTTGCTTCCTACCAAATTTCAAGATTCTGAGGTCACGGGAAGTACCCTGTAGGTTTTGATTCCCTTGCGAATGTTGAAAATTTACGGCATAAACGGCTGTATGTTTTGATTGCGCTGGCTTAGAAGTTTGATTTTTTCACAGCTCCAAGGAACAGTAGACTTGAGTATTTGATATGAATTTCAGCTTGATACCTCCACGCGTTCCTGAGAAAAAGGGTCTTGACAGACAGACTGAGAAAAAGGGTCTTGACAGACAGACTGAGAAAAAGGGTCTTGACAGACAGACAGCCAGACAGACAAACAACAAAGTGATCCTATAAGGGTTCCGTTTTTTCCTTTTGATGCACCGAACCCTAAAAACATCCTAATTTCAATAGAGAAGATGGATGGGTGCTGCTATCTGCTTGGGATCCTATAATCAATATTATTAAATCCAAACCGAAGCATACCACTGCCAGACTTCAAGATACTGTAAGCTCATTCTGCGTAAATCAGACCAAAATTAATATTCAAAATCTGAAGGTAGCCGGGCTAACTATGATATCGGAACGTCAAACACCCCCCGTGACCATGGCTGCTGATGTCGGGAATTGAAAAGTTAAATTAAACGCGATTAAATCCGCAAAAAAATAGTTTCATTGAAAACTAACAACATTAAAAAGATCACAACCGCATCCGTTGCTTATTAAGACAGCGTTCCTTGTTGTCTTGCCGCCGGGAGAAAGTTTGTTAGTGCAAGCAATTTATCCAGTCGATATATATATACCTTCACCTGTCTTGGTCCACGCTTAGGACAGGAAGTTCCTTACGAGCCTAAATAGGGCCTGAGCGTGATTAATGACAACCCACCGAGGAGTATGACTTCCGCATGTGCAATGGACGACAACCGCGCTTTCGTTGCAGTACGTTGTTTTTAAAACCTTTTAAATTTCACTTGCATGTACTCGTATGTCCTGGAATTTTGCAATCAATATCCATCCACTTCCACTGAAGCTATCGGGCTAAAATTTGGCACATACGTTTGTTTCTCGTGACAATGCACGATTACTTAAATGCCGCTGTTTTTATTTTCACCTTTTTAATATAACATTAACTTAATTTTCTACCTTCTATTCTCTGTGATAAGCTAGTGTTTTGAAATTCATAAGTATTATTTTAGTTTGGGTGGCAAGATAAGAGAGCTGCTTGAGTTTTTAAATAAGGGGATAGACCATTTTGACCACGTAGCTGCTATTCGGCCTAAATATTTCATTTCTATTTCTCGTTAAGGATTAGGTACCGAAAAATAATGTTAAGTAGTGATATTTTCGAGAACCGAATTATTTTAATAATCACATCAGATTTAGGAGTAGTTTATTTAATTACAGTCCTAATAAAAAAATAAAAAAAGAGCTGTAAAAATGATTAGAAATCTTACCAGTGTGGAAGCAGCTAGACTTGTTTACTTTAGCTATTTCCATAGCATAATGTCGTATGGTATTTTGCTATGGGGACACGCAGCTGACACTGAAATTATATTTGTTTCACAGAAGAGGGCCATAAGAGCAATCTTTGATGTAAAAGTCGCTCCGACAAAATTTAACGAAATTAATATATTAACTTTGGCCTCTCAATACATTTATGAAAATGTAATGTACGTACACAAACATTAGGGTAGTTATACATAAATAAGTGATATTCATTCTGTAAATACTAGGAACAGACACAAGCTAGTAGTACCAGTTACTCGACTCCATCGAGTCAGTAATTCATTCTTGGGGCTATGTATACGCTTTGACAACAAAATCCCAGAAAATATACAAAATTTGACCTGCTCAAAGTTTAAAAACTTTATTAAATAAAGTTTGTATAAAAAGGGTTATTATAATATTAAGGAATTTACGGATGATAATAGCCCCTGGGAATAATGAGGTGATCGCTACCAAGCAATTTCTAATTTGTTTTGTGTGGCCAATTGTGATTACACGATTGTAAGCTTTTTTTATATAAAACTACAAATGCTACCAATATAAACAATAAATATTAATTGTCTCCTCCTGTCAATGCATGGACTACCTTTAGTTTAAATGAATTTTTTGAACGGATAAATGGGTCAATATATTTATAATATATTTTATATATTATAAATATATTTTATAACTAGCTGACCAGGCAGACGTTGTTCTGCCCTTTCCGAACAACCATATGCTTTCATTGGGTCATTTATCGGGATAAAAACTATCCTATCTCTCAAGTTGGACCAAACTGCACACAGTCTGCAAATTTTTTTTAAAATCGGTTCTATCTGTTGAATACTTACAGCACCACGTGGTGGTTATTCTACTAAATTGTAGCGTATATTATCGTCATCTGACAGAATCGTTTGGAGCTAACAGATAATTGTGAGTGTCAAATAATAGACAAATAATTTTCAATAAAATAATATTGTATTGCGACTATAAATTGAGATGTAAGCTATCCTATCTTTTAAGTTGGACCAAACTGCACATTGACCAAAAATTTTTTGCATCGCGGACAAACAACGTGACACGTACTTGTTATATATAAAGATTTACTGTTAAAAAATTTAAACATTCAGGTGAGGACACTATTCTTGCCATAGTTAGTATGATGTAAGGGAACACTGAATAAAGGTGGATGTCTAGTCCTACGTCGGGGCACTTTAAAAGAGATTTGTGAAAGCATCACAGAGCAATCAAGGTTATTTATCGGTGATAATAACTCAAGGGAATGAGGTGATCGCTATCAAGCTATTTCTAATTTGGTTTGTGTGGTTAATTGTGATTACATGATTGTAAGCTGTTTTTTAAAAAAAGTCCCGCAGAGTTTCTTGCTGGTTCGTCCCAGGACAGAGGTTTTTTTTTCGAACCAGTGGTAATTAATCAAAAGATTGACTTTCAATAAGTATTATTTATAATCTATATTGAATTAAAAACGTTTCTGTTACTGTTTCAAATAGATTGCTTCATAGGGGCAATATGTGACATAATTGGTACTCTTGACAGGTGGTTTTGCAAGCACAGTATTTTTTATTATTTTATTCTGGTGTTAGGAATATGCTGCATCCCACCTCCTGTTCCAGTTTCCCTCTGTAGACTCTTATGGCACACACAAGATTATACACTAATATACAAACTACGTATTGCACTAAGTGCTGTGTAGCGGCCGCATGAGTATATCCGCTATTCCAGATTTAATTCGGCTTAGAGTATATTCTTCTATTGTATTTCAAAATAAAATAGTAGCTCAATGCTGCTGTGTTTCGCATAGTCAGTGGACGGAACCGGAGGCCCATTGTACTGGATACCAGGCATTTTCATCTTAATAATCAGGGCTTACTACGCATCTGCATTTTGATTCTCAATCGAGGATAGATCTAGATTTCTATGAGCCACACCATCCACTTTTTTTTATATGATAAGGGTGCCAAACGAGCACACAGTCCACCTGATGGTAAGTGGTTGCTGCGGCCCATAGACATCTACGTCTATCCTCTATTACGAATCAAAATGTAGATGCGTTGTTACCCGTGAGGACTAAGATGGAATGCCTCATTTCCAGTAAAAAGGGCCTCCGGCCACCTGCACTCACCAAACGAAACGCAGAGGTAAACCTCTACTTCACGCTGGTTTTCTGTGAGGTCGTGGTACCACCCCGGTTCAAGCCGGCCCATCCGTGCGATGTGCTCGCCAGTCACCCTATTTCTTTAAAAGAGTGTGTTGGTCCGAAGACACGTGTGTGTCGGTGTCGGCACTTATCCAGCGAGCGTTGCTTCACCGGTCCTGGGAAAGCAAGCTTTTTGTACACTTTTGTCTTTGTTTCATTTTTAAATCTTGTAAAAAAATACTTGTCTTACCGACACCTCGTTTTGAAATCTCGTCGAGCTGTCTCCGAAGTTTTTATCTGAATTAACTTTTCGTAATCTCTGGACTGGTCTGGTTTTTTTACTTGCGGTTTGAGGACAAGTTTCATGTTGTATATTTGATACCGTCTGTTCGTTACTCGTTTATGTGGTTAGCGTTGATATCGTAGATTTATATTTGTGACCGTTTAATTTTTTTACCATGTATACTATTTCATCACGGAAATAATTATTTTGAATTTGAAAGTCATAAAAAAGCAATTTTGCCTGTTGCCACAGACATTTGAGATAAATGAATTATTCCTGTTTCCGCATCATTGCGACACTGACCTTGATGTCACATTCGCCAATAAAACTGTGATCGCCACGACCTTGGCACCGAAAGCGTCGCTTACACCTCCGAAGTAAGTGGTCGAAGCTGCGTTAGTCACCAACCGCGAAAAGCTCTCATGAGTTCAACGGCCATAAATCGTCCTCCGATTCCATGCAGTATAGGAAGTGAAGCTTATTTATAGTGCAGGGCCTCCGCGTGGCGCGCGCGCCGCGCTGTGAGTGCTCAGTGCTGCCCGAGCGTCCGCCGCGGATACACGCACGCGCATCGCAAGTGTAAGTGATCCTACCGGTACTTCGAAATCGCTCCGATAGCGGCTCGTACAAGTGATCGATAAACCCACGGCTTGCGGCCGATCCGTGCCGAATCCATTTCTCGCGTCCCCGCGATACACCCAGAGTGCATTAAGGAGGGATCCTGTTGCGTTAAGTGTTTAGTGCCGATTTCGAGATGAGACCCAAGGACGAGACGGACACGAAGCTCCAGACTGGAACTTTCATATTGTCCGAAAAGATCGACGACACCAAGGCGAAGAAGAGCGAGAAGGAATTGAAGAAGGAGATGAAAAGGCTTGAGAAAGAGAAGCAGGAGAGGGAGAAAAAGGAGAAGAAGGCTCGGGAGAAGGAAAAGGAGCGCGAAAAACAATCCAAGAAAGGTACGCAGTTTTTAAAGTTTTAGTAATGATGTTTGAAGATCGAGGCGTGTTACTGTGCAGTATCGCGTCATCGCAATAAACTTGTTATTATTTAGTGTTCTCACAGCTATTGTTGCCGTGGTTACGTCATTAACATCCCGACCTTGTCGAGCGTTTCTCACCAATTCTACAACGATTACAGCGTTATCGCGCGCACTCAGATAAGTCCTATGACTTTCATTATAATTTACTTTTCTTTATTGGCCCGAGTTAAGTCATCGCACATATTTGGTGGTTAGATTGCGCGATAAAATAAATTAGCGTTGCGAAACACCTCGGGACTGGTTTTAAACAATCGTTATTCCGAATTTAAAACAAGTATTAGCCGACGCAAATGAATTAATCCATTTGGATTGTAGAAACGTAGAAACAAGCGTCTTGTTTGTTTTGAGTGCATTGTTGCTCGTTGGCTATGGATTTATCACTGTAGCGGACTGCCGCTTTTGATTTAATGTTACAATCTTGTTAATTTCAATTTCATTTTCTATACTACTTGTATTTTTTTTTAGTTTTGTTAATTCTTTACATTTTGTTTGGGGTGGGGTTGAGAAAAGAGTTGATAACAGACCTGCTGATATTTTACCAATTATAGATATAATTACGTTTAATGCAAAATTTCCTGTATATGATAACACTGCTGGGTGTCTGATAAAAACATAGGTACAGACATAGATATACGTGGTATAGCCACGCTGCCACGTACTATGTCTGCAGCACTAATGAGTCTGCTCGACCGGGGAAGGAGCATGCTCGCGCAGACAATTCAGTGCTACGCCACTGCGCCATGGAGCTTTAAACAGTTATAGTAAATATATTTAGAATTGATAGAGCTATGGCACAACATAGCATGACTGTAATGCGAATAGGTCTACTCGACCGGGAAAGAACCAAATTCGCACATAATACGAGCGCAAAGAAAGTTGAAGTTGGTAATGTTGCTGTGTTTCGTAATGTGAATGTAGAGAACCTTTTTAATGGTAAGAAGATATTCCTTCTCAGTCCTCAAAGATGACGACGATATGTTTTCTGATTGACGGCTCCGTGGCGTAGTGGCCTAGCCTCGGGTTGCAGCGCTGAGGGACGGGGGTTCGAATCCCGCACTGAACAAGTATTTCTATGACCTAGCTACAGCAAATTGTTACGTGTCTGAACGTTTATCTTTCTGCAATGCCGCCATGATACAGGAGAAAATCATAGTGTAGGGGAAACGTTTAAAGAAAATAATAATAATATTTTGATTCATAATTGAGTATATAATATGTAGGTGTTTATGGGTCACACCATACAACTATATATATAAATTCTACGTGGTAGAGCCACGCTGCAGCTATATTGTAGTTGTAACACGAATAGGTCGGCTCGGTAGAGGTAGGACCACTGTCTCACAGAATACCAGCGTAAAATAGCAGCTTAATGCAGTGTTCCCTAGAGAAGAGAATCAGAGACTTTTTCCTGGAAACGAGGCATTCCATCTTAGTCCTCAGAGGTGACAACGCATCTGCATTTTGATTCTTAATCGAAGATAAATGTCTAATAATGTCTACGGGTCACAGTAACCACTTACCATCAGGTAGACTGTGTGCTCGCTTGCACTCTTACTTCTATTGAAAAGTGAAAGCTATTAAGGTCATGTTGTTTATTAACAGACATTTATACATAAAAGAAAAATACGTGTCTTAACATTTATTTTAAACTGATAAATTTAAATAGATTTTCTCTTTAGCGTGTTTCCAGTCTAATTTTATTCAGACCGCGTGTCGTTTACCTTTGTATTCTCAGAAATTAAACTCGTCAAATGTCGGAATTTATTTGCTTCGGCGATTTTCTGGCAGTCGCCTCGCTCCCGTGGGACATTTCTCCCGATATGAAATGTCGGAGCGATTCTTAGTAATCATTTTCGGCTGTTCTTTCAGTCGCTATATAATTTATTGTGTCCGCAAATGTGTGGTTTACTCTGTAATGAGATCATTATCTAATGTACCAGTGCGGTAAAAGGGACATTTATACTTCAAACGCCGCTGGCTTTTATTCTTATGTAAAGTCTTGTTTTTGTTTATGATAAGTCTCTGTTGGTTTTGATGCAGTCGAAATAGTTACGCAAGATTGTTTGTGTTGTTTTTAAAATCAAAAAGAAAATCATTTTATTATGTCAACATAACAAAATCAGAACTTTTTTTGTCAGATATGGGTGTTAAACGAGCACACAGTCCACCTGATGGTGTTTACTGTGAGCCATAGACATTTACATCTATACTCGTTTACGAATTAAAATGGAGATACGTTGTCAACCGTGAGGACTAAGATGGAGGCATTTCCAGTAAAAAGGGTATCCGGTTTTCTACACTCACCATACGAAACACAGCAGCATTAAGTTGCTATTTTACGCTGGTATTCTGTGAGAGCGTGGTCCTTCCCCGGTCGAGCCGAGCCATTCGTGCTGCAACTATACTACTAATAAATAAAAAAAATTAAATAAAATTGATTTATTTCAGACTTTTGTCCATAATATTGTTAGTAACATAAAAAAGAGATCTTTTAACTAGGTTAGTAACATTTTGGAAAATATTTATTCTAATTTAAATATCTGCCTGCACTGCGCGACACCCCTGCAACATGTGTGTGAGCGTACACCCAGTGCCGCGGTATCAGACAGTCAGGCTTTTCACTGATTACTTTGAGATTGGTGTTGGCGCTCCCCATCACCGTGCGCAGGAGGGATGCGATTCGCTTGCGCACTACGGTGTAAAACCCATCAGTGTGCGCCAATGCGAACATCCCTGATGCACTACAGTAACTTGGAAGCCCCAACAACATTCTCAGACCATTATTATATTGTACTCGGAGAGCGTTGACAGCCCCCCGCGTGTAGTTGACCCATAGATTGGACGTATAAAGCGTTTGGCAGTATGCCTTAAACAGTGTTATTTTCACATCTGGACCGCTACGTGCAAATCTGCGAGCCAACATGTTGCAGCGGACTGCCATCGCCCTCCTTTCCCTTTCAATATCCTTGTCATCCTTCAAGTCCTCGGTAACCACTTGACCGAGATACTTGAAGGATGGCACCCTTCCAAGTTCGCTACCGTTAAGTTTGACAGGCGGTACATACATCACCTTACGAGTCCTGGCTTTAAAAACCATCAACTGGCTTTTCCTACCATTATACAATAGGCCGTGGGATTTTGCATACTCCTCGCATATTGAGATCAGCCTTCTTAGAGCTGCAGTGTAGCTCTACCACGTAGAGCCGTGCTGCAGAATTATATTAATTTGTCACATATTTATCATTGCCTACAATAAGGTTTTTTTAAATATTTTCTTACATGCCTTCTACTTTAAAACATGACTGTGAAATAACATAGTATGTGTACAGATCCCAAAAAATCGCCGCTAGGAGATAGGGTTAACTGACAGATTTCATACAGTATGACTTGCGTATTTCCGTGATTTGCCAATGTGTTCTTGACTTTTCTACCGACTTTAAAAAGGAGGAGGTACTCAATTCGACTGTATGTTTTTTTGTGTTACCTCATAACTATTTTCTAGGTGAACCGATTTCCACGATTCTTTTTTTATTTGCCAGCTGGTGGTTCTCATGTCGTCACATATAAATTTGATCAAGGTCTGATCAGTAGTTTTTGAGTTATCCTTAATAATTTATATTGAAGTTGGTTGTACAAAAATTTTAATTTTAACACTTGTTAATAATTCATACATGTATTGAAGTAAATGTTTATGTAAAAACATTTACTTTTCCATTTCACATTTTGACTTGTAGAGAATCCCGTGAGGCATTAAATCCGCCATTTTTGTAACCATAAGTGTCCACTCATCATTGAAATACAATACACGAATATAAGAAATGTACAGATGACCTTTAATAAAATTAGTGTCAACAAATTTACTAATTGCTTTTTCGGGTGTAACATTTACCTCGACGTTTTTTTTTAAATATTGCACATTAAAAAAAATCTTATTTTTAGATAGCGACATGGTGTTTGTCCCTTTTAGCTATTTCTACATTTTTATACACACTCATCTTCGTAGCTTATTCAATCGACAGTGCCGCAGTCTGTGGGGTGTGAGTTCCCCTCACGTTGAGCGCGTGGCTTTCGACAGCTGATCGGTTGCCATTTATATTGCTAGTGATGTCCCTATAGCGATGAATCCTTTTTATTATTTTTGAATTTAAAGAACAATGCCCACTTTTCATACATTTAAAAACGTTATGTATGTGTATAGTTATAAGGTATAGTAGAAAAACTTCCTGTAACTTTAGAAAATAATGTCATGTAGTCATTTTTACGATTTAAACGCTACGAAGCCCAAAAATATTAATGTTACTCTTTAGGTTAGGATTTGCCGTTACCAAATATTTAATTTTTCTATCTCTTATTAATTTTCTATCACCACTTACTCTGAGATTATACTGAGAAAAATCTCGTGTATCCCTACATATTTCTATTCTATATGATCAATGAAAAACACACAAAATGGGACAATACACAACGAGACGCAAATACAACAAGTGATTATATTCTCTTTGGCAACAATGAAGGACTGAACCTATATATAAGAATATAGAGAAATACTTACTGATTAAATAAAATAAATGTTTAAAACTCAGAAACAGAGTTCAATTAAGTCAAGTAGCGAAATGCGAAGTATGTGAAATGGAAAGGCCTAGAAAAAAGTTAGTTGAGATGCGTTCAAAATATGGTGGTAATAAGTTTACCCTTGACGTAGAATAAGCATAAATGAATATTAAAAATATTTTTTTCCTGCGTTTCTTTTAACATTGTGATACGCGTATTTAATCAAGAATTCAATTAGCTGAATTTTAAGATTTATTTCATTTCTATACATAGTCAGGTGAAAAATGGGCATCCTTCTTTGAAGATACGCGTATTGAATTATTCAGTTTAGTGATCGTATGTAATAAATTCAGTATCGTTTAGTATCTAAGCGGTTCCTTCCTTACTGAAATGTGTAGAAATGACTTTCAATAATAAATTAACATAATTTTATAGTTGTAGCACGAATGGATCGGCTTGGACTACGCTCTCACAGAATACCAGCGTAAAATAGCTATTTAATGCTACTGTGTAATGGTGAGTGTAGAGAACTGAAGACTCTTTTTACTGGAAACGAGGTATTCCATCTCAGGGTTGGAAACGCGTCTGCATTTTGATAATTTACTGAGGATAGATGTAGATGTCTATGAGCCACAGCATCCACTTAGCATCAGGTGGACTGTGTGACCTTATTCTTTAAAAAATATCTAAATATTGCACTTAAAATAATATCTAGTTAAATAATTTGAATGAAACAAATGTATAACGTGCATTTGTGGCTTGTCTATGTAGCTCACTGTCGTACTCTTGATTGTTATAATCCACAAAACAAATGTAGAGTCACGAGCTGCACGAGCTAGTTCGCACGAGGGCCAGCCTGGCTATGTCTATTCAGGTTTCACATGTAGGTTGTGTTGAATAAGTATTTAACGACCTATCTCTTTTTTTTGGTGAGCATTTTTATGTTGAACACGCTCTTAAGATTCCAAAAGAAACTAAAAGCGATAATGAGGCAGAAGGTAAGGGTTACGCTATTGTAATTCTATCGCCTTTCCTTTAGTTTGATTATACCGTACTGGCTGTAGTAAATTGTACGTGAGGGTAATATGGTCATCCGGTTGATATGGTAACTTTCTAATAACTCAAAAACTCATTAACTCAAAAGCTGCATAGATGGCTCTGTAATAAGGTTGATTATTCGAAGTGCTCCTAATTATTTCCAAAGCCTGTTTGCTATTTTTTTCTTAATATACATATTTGTTATAGATTACTACTTTGTGTTTTCAACCGACTCCAAAAAAGGAAGAGGTTCTCAATTCGACTGTATTTTTTGTGTGTTACCTCAGAACTTTTTTCTAGGTGAACCGATTTTGATGGTTCTTTTTTAATTGAAAGCTGGTGCTTCTCATGTCAAACTTAATCAAGATCTGACTAGTAGTTTCTGAGCGTAATTCGTATTTAATAATGCGTATTTAATTGACTTCGACTACATTGACGATGTTCTCATTTTATTTATATTGAAGGCGGTTGTACAAAATTTTTAATTTTACCACTTGTAAAGTAAAAAATATTTTAATCGGTTTAGGCTTTTCTCGTCAACGAATCAGTAGCGCATTGTTTTAATACTAAGATGTTTATTGTCTCTGTCCTCCTCCTAGATTTGGTTTTAAACGGCGACAAAGGTTAACGTGACCATATTATCCTCACGTACCTTACTAATTATTAACTGCAAGCGGGGAATAGTCTCAGTCCCAGATTATGACATGATATTAACGTTCTTAAACTTTATTCCCCTCCTCTATAATGACTTGCCTAGCGGTAGGATAGTGTAGCCTGATACTTATGGATTAAAAACAAAATTGAATTTAAAAAAGTGTATGTGTGTGTGTGTACTTATGTACGCACGTAGGAAGTTATATTTCTTTATCGTAACAAAACAAAAAAAACACATGAGGGACAATTACCCACTGAAATTGTCGCTTTCGGGTGTCAGTGTGCGCGCGCATCGTAACAACTTCATGGTGTCGTTTTTAGGTGTCGGTGTGCGCGACACCTAAAATCGTCGTCGTATCGTAAAAATTCACTCATCATTTTTCCCAAATACCCCAAAAGAATTATACCTTCAATTAGTTAAAATGGTTTTAAAGTGTTGCGTGTTAATTGTTTAGTGTTGCTATTTAAAACATCGACCGCAATCGTTATCAGTCAAGGTATGGAACTCTAGATGTGTTCGAGGTAACGACCTAAATCATTAATACGAAATGTAATTAACACTGTTAGTGTTTCCGTCGTTAATTTGTCTTTTGTTTAACAGTTCCTCATTCGATGTACTAAGTGGATTATAGGAATTTTAAATGAATCTTTATTCAGTTGTCATATAGATTATTAGTCATAAATACATCACGCATACAAAGACTACTGGACCGTGTAGTGGCGGTGTAAGAATATCCACTACCCCATATCATTCCGTGGGTGTCGTAAGAGGGGGACAGAGGGAAACAAATCAGGAGATGGGCAGCAGCGTCTTTCTAATAACGATTAAAAATAAAAAAAATGCGGTTGCAAATAAAAAAAAATTGTTAGGGTGGATGCCTAAGTTCAGCAGTGGACTTTAATAAGCAGTAACGGTAAACCACGACTTACCGGTTTTGTTAAAATTATTTATTACAGCCAGAAGATAAGCCCCCTCCAAGGAATGCTACAAAGCATGATCCTCAGCGACCTGCATTCTTCGACGTGCATTCATCGACTAACTACTACATATCTTACCAAGTCGTCACTACATCTAGTGGGGGGTCGCGCTACACTTCGCTTCGCTTCGCCGCTACGAGAATACCGTTCGAGAACCTTTCCTCCCCATCGGTTGTTGATTCTTCGAGCCATATGGTCGGCTCATTGCCACTTCAGCTTACTGATCTCTCTATCGCTTACTGATATATTATTGCTTGCTTATCTTGAGCTATGTCGATTACTCTGGTTAGTAACATTTCGAATCAGGCATTTACAATGGCGTTTATAGTACATGTTCGAAATCGGTACGTCAAACACCTCAGTTCTCCCCGTGACCATGGGTGCTGTAAAGCACCCAAAACATTTAAAATTAAAAAGTTAAAATTAAACGCGTTATAAGGTTCTTTTAAAGTGTATTGTTCGCCTAAATATCTTATCTTCTTACGTGGTAGAGCCATGCTGCAGCTATGTAGCACGAATGGGTCGGCTCGACCGGTAAAGGACCACGCTCTCACAGAATACCATTGTAAGTTAGCAGCTTAACGCTGCTGTGTTTCGTATGGTGAATGTAGAGAACGGGAAACCATTTTACTGGAAACGAGGCTTTCTATCTTAGTCCTCGCGGGTGAGAACGCATCTGCATTTTGATACTTTATTGAGGACAAATTTAATGTCTATGGGTCACATCACTTACCATCAGGAGGACTTTGTGCTCGTTTGTCACCTTTCTATATAAAAAAAATGCGTGGGTGTCGTAGTATTATTATTGATATATTAGTATATTGATAAATGTATTATATTAGTGATTAACAGATATAAATAAAATGAAGCGTCATTTAAAATAAAATATACCGACACAAGGGGTAGTGACGAATAAATCTTACACTTTTTGTCGCCTAGCTCCCATCCGCCAAACACGTACCGTCCGATAAGTAACTTCGTTCCAAAAAAATAAGAAGATTAAGTTAGTTATCGATAGTGTACAAACGAGCCCAACCTTATTGTTGTGCAACAAGCGCTCGAATGATTTCCTGTTATTGCCATTAATTCTAGATTGTAATCGACTTTCCGATGGTTTCCTGCTTCGTCAATTGCTGGCTGCGCTCCTGCTTCCGCAGTCGCCTATTTACAAGTCGCCTGTCTGGTGTTTGGTTCAACTAATAAAAAAACAAATATTAAAAACTTAATATTTAATTTTAATTTAACAACGTATTAACTTGCGTTTGTTTTCCTGTGTCTAATATTATATGTTGATCGTGTACTGGCGGTGTAAGAATATCCACTGCCCAATATTATCCGTGGGTTTCGTAAGAGACGACAGAGGAAAACTAAAAAAGGAGATGGATAGAAGCATTTTTTTTTTATAGGATAGGGTGACAAACGAGCACCACACAGTCCACCTAATGGTAAGTGATTGCTGTGATCCATAGACATCCAGATCTATCCTCAATGGAGAATTATAATGCAGATGCGTTGTCACCCGTGAGGACTAAGGTAGAATGCCTCTTTTTCAGTATAAAGGGTCTCCGGTTCTCTACACTCACCATACGGAATACGGCAGTGTTAAGCTGCTTTTTTACGCTGGTATTCTGTGAGAGCGTGGTCCTTCCCCGGTCGCCGACCCATCCGTGCTACAACTATACTACTAATATAGCTACAGCATGGCTCTTCCATGTAAAGCCTTCCTGATAATAACTAAACATTTTCAAAATTGTGGTTGCCAACCTGCTTGCCCAGCGCGGCAACTGCGGCAAATGTCCCCCTATGAGGCAATCTATGGGAGATGCCTGTGTTCAGAGTCCAGTTCATCTCCTGATATGTTTCCCTCTGTTGTTGGCTGTTACGACGCCCACTGAATGATATGATTTGGACCAATGTCTTCTCAGCAAGGTTATAGCGCCTCCTTAATAATTGCATAAGATACGTATACAGGCTTCGAAAGTATGATCATGTTTCTCTTTATCTTAATCGCTTTAAATATCTCACAATCAAACAGAGGCGCAATTCTAGAATTCTGCTTCTTCTCTTTTCCATATTAAACAACCCAGTTTCTCATTTATATCTTAAGGAATGATTCCAATTCCTTTTTTCAGCTCATGACAGTGTTCGGTCCTCGTCTAATCATTAAGTTTAGGCATTAAGTCTGCCCATTGTTACCATAGTTGTAAGGTATGACAATAAAGAAGAAATATAAATAAATAAAACAAATATGGGGTAGTGTATATTCCTACACCGTTACTACACGGCAAACATAAAAGTATTACCTTTAAATTGTAATTAGTTCTCTGTGAGGTTCGGTTTCTAATTACCGGCAACAGTTGTACTTTTTCGTTCCGTTACATTTCTAAAAAATCATTCCGTAGCTGAAAATCGATTAAGTATCGAGAGCGCGCCTCCGATCGTTCTTTTATCGAGCTCTGGATGTTTATTTTGCGATGCAATTAATGCTCTACCCGCTTTCTACTCTGTGCCACTTTGTACTTATTTTTCGAATTAGGACGTATTGAAATTAATACGGTTTTCGTAACAAAAGGTATTCTTTTTTTTATAGATTATTTTATTTTTAAACTAGCGTTTTGACCCGGCTTTGCCTCAATAAGATCTATTAATGTGCTAACGCCACAGCGCTAACGCCACAGTGCTAGCGCCACATTAATAGATCTTATTAGATCACATCACATTAATAGATTTAAGATAATTTAGATTTCATCATCATCGTCATTACAGCCCTTCACAAGTCCACTGCTGAACATAGGCCTCCCCCAAGGAATGCCACAAAGCACGGTCCCGAGCCACCTGCATCCAAACATCTAGTGGGGGGCCGCCCTACACTATGTCCACCGGTGCGAGGCTGCCACTCGAGAACCTTTCTTCCCCATCGGTTGTCGGTTCTTCGAGCTATATGGCCGGCCCACTGCCACTTCAGCTTACTAATCCTTTGGTCTATGTCGCTAATTTAGATTTAAAATAATTATATATCAATTCTTAGTATTTCAAAGTTAGTAAAGTATAGCCTTGACTCTTCCTGACATTGCTTTCTATCTCTGTAAAGTTTCATAATCGGTTCAGGCATTCCGAAGATTAGTCCGGACAGACATACAGACAGACAAAAATTTTAAAAATTTATGTCGTAATAGCATGCAAATAACAGTTTAAGCTTAATAGAAACCATATGTTACAGACGGACACTTCAATTTTATTTATATGTATAGATTAGTATTTTCAATTCACTGTAAACGAGGTCATATTTATTTCCCAATAGAACTTTTCAACGGCAGTAATTTGGGCTATCTGTGCCTTCGTAGTATTTTTTTAAATTAAAATCTCTCGTGTTTTTTTAAGCACGCGTTAGCTTGAACTGTATATATGTATATATGAATGTAAAAAAGATTTTTAATGAGTTTTCAACCAATTTCAGATATTTCAGTAATCTGAAATTCTGTAGATTATTAAGAAATTATAACAATATAATTTCAGATATAAATTCAAGACTATGATTCAGTGTTGTTACTAGAATGAACGCAGCTTCTGATCAATACGTGTTGTTTCATCATCACCCATTGCTGTACACAGACGTCCCCCAAGCAACGCCACAAAGCAAGGTCTTGAAACACCTGCATCCATTGACTTCCTGCATAATATCTTAACAGGTCGTCACTCTATCTCCATCATACGTGGTAGAGCCATACTGCAGCTATATTAATAGTATAGATGTAGCACGAATGGGTCGGCTCGATGGGGTAAGGACCACGCTCTCACAGAATACCAGGGTTAAATAGCCGCTTAACACTTCTGTATTTCGTTTTTTTTAACTTTTGTTTCGTATGGTGAATGTAGAGAACCGGAGACCCTTTTTATTGGAAAAGAGGCATTCCATCTTAGTCCTCACGGGTGACAACGCATCTGCATTTTGATTCGTAATCGAAGATAGATGTAGATGTCTATGGGCCATAGCAACCACTTACCATCAGGTGGACTGTGTGCTTGTTTGTCACCATATCATATAGAAAATAAATCTAGTGGGGGCTGCCCCACACTTCGTTCACTGGTATGAGGTTGCCACTCGAAAACCTTTTGTCCCTATCGGTTGACGACTCTTCGAGCTAAATGGCCCGCCTATTGCCACTTCAGCTTGCTAATCCGTTGAGTCCTATATTCATTACTCGGGTTCTACTGTGGATATCCTCAGTTATAACTTCGTATTGTTTTATTTAACGCTAACTTAATTTTGCTTGTACTTTACTGGTATATTGTGCAAACGTTTATTTGTTGTTAATAACATAAGTACTTACTTTCATGACCCACTGTAGTCGTATCAAGAAATCACACAGTTTTGTAACGTTCATGGACATGTCAGATACAGCGATGACCTATATCCGAGCTATTCGTGCCGTTGAATTATCTGTTACGTTATCTAGCTGTGTAAGGTTTGTCGACGAAACATCAAACATCTCGTTGAAATCAGTTTACCCACCACGATGCCGACAGGCAATCTAGTGTGACCAATCTTTTTAGGATTCCGTACCCAAAGGGTAACCAACGGGACACTATTATTACTAATCCATTTCTGTCCTTCCGTCTGTCTGTCAGCGGGCTGTATCTCGAAATCCGTAATAGGTAGACAGTTGAAATTTACACAGAAGTGTATTTCTGTTGCCGCTATAACAACAAATAATTTAAAATTGAAGGGCCTCCTCTACTAGAAACGTGTTTTACGATGGTACGGAACCCATCATGGGCGAGTACGACTCGCACTTGACCGTTTTTTTATACGTGGTAGAGCCACGCTGCAGCTATGTTATGGATACAGCACGATTGAGTCGGCTTAGTCGCTCATAATACTAGCATGAAATAAACCTAGCAAGCTAACAGTATAGCAAAGTGGCGAAGCAATCAGCTTTGTAGCGGTTTCTAACGGAAAAAAAAATTCAAAATAGGAGGTTCAGATGCCTGGGTGATCAGTAATCGATTGCTGAAAACAGAATTTGAAAATTCGAAACCGTTCTCGAAATAATCGTGGGACAGACGGACAGACGGACAGACGGAAAGACATCGTGAAATCAATAAGTGACTTCGCAAGTTTCGCCACTTAATAATCATAATGCTTGCTGTGTGCTAAGAATCTCCGGTGGAGGTTCGGTTGCCACCTTAGACGACTCGACCTGGCAACGTACAACGCACGCACCCTGAGGACTGACGAGAAGATCGTGGAGCTGGAAGAAGAGATAGACAAGTTGCGCTGGCATATTATAGGATTATCCGAAGTCCGAAGAGAGGGGGAGGACACGGTAATCCTCGAATCCGGCAACTTGTTCTATCACCGGGAGGGCGACCATCTGTCCCAAGGAGGTGTCGGATTTATCGTCCACAAGTCTCTCGTTAACAACGTTGTAAAGATCGGGAGTGTGTCGACGAGGGTTGCGTACCTTATACTCAGAATCACCAAACGGTATTCGCTGAAGGTCATACAGGTTTACGCACCAACCTCGGCACACCCCGATGAGGAGGTGGAGGAAATGTATGAGGATATCTCTAGAGCCATGCATTCCTCCAAAACCCAATATACGGTGTTAATGGGAGACTTCAATGCAAAACTAGGCACAAGAGAGAACGGTGAGCTGAAAGTAGGGAAATTTGGAATAGGGCAACGGAACCCAAGGGGCCAGCAGCTGGCCGACTTCATGGAGAAAGAGGGACTCTTTATGATGAACTCTTTCTTCAAGAAGCGGCCCCACAGGAAGTGGACCTGGTCGAGCCCCGACGGTTCGACAAAAAATGAGATTGACTTCATTATGACGACCAGACGACAACTGTTCAGTGATGTCTCAGTGATCGCGAGGGTGAAAACCGGCAGCGATCACCGAGTGGTTAGAGGCACACTGAACCTAAATGTTAAGTTGGAGAGGTCTCGTCTGATGAAGTCAACGCTCCGTCCCCCTCGTGCTCTAATCCAAAGTCCCGAAACCTTTCAGCTCGAGTTACAAAACCGTTTTCAGTGCCTAGAAGACTGCAATGAAGTGGACGATATGAATGACAAGCTCGTGGAAACTGTCCATGCGGTCGGAGCTAAGTTCTGCAAGACCCACCGCAGAAGAACACAAAAACTCTCCGATCACACTCTTAATCTCATGGCTGTTAGACGGGAGATGAGGCTACATTCTTCAACAGATTTGACAGCATATAGGCAACTGAACAGACAGATCTCCAAATTCATGCGGCGAGACTTACGCAACTTCAATACAGCTCGTATTGAAGAAGCGATCGAGCGGAACCAAGGCTCCAAAGTCTTTGCCAGAGATCTGTCTGCCAGAAAGAGCCAACTGTCAAAGCTGAAGACCGAATGTGGCAGCATCGTTTCCGGGGCACCTGAGATTTTGAGTGAGATTGAGAGGTTCTATGGGCAGCTGTACACGTCATCGTTGGAGCCACACGCAAGTGTGAGTAACGATCCAAGAGCGAGTCTTATTCGACACTATTCCGAAGATATCCCGGACGTCAGTCTGAGCGAGATTAGAATGGCTCTCCAGCACCTTAAAAACGGCAAGGCCCCAGGCGAGGATGGAATTACAGCGGAGCTTCTGAAAGCGGGTGGAAGACCGGTACTTGAAGTCCTTCAGAAGCTCTTTAATTCCGTCCTCCATGGTGGCATTACACCGGAGGCGTGGAGCAGAAGTGCGGTGGTCTTGTTCTTCAAGAAAGGTGACAACGCTCTCTTGAAGAACTACAGACCGATTTCCCTTCTGAGCCGCGTCTACGTGCTGTTTTCGAGAGTCATTACGAATCGTCTCGCGCGCAGACTTGACGACTTCCAGCCTCCCGAACAAGCCGGTTTCCGAAAGGGCTTTAGCACCATAGACCACATACATACCCTTCGGCAAATTGTACAGAAGTCCGAAGAGTACAATTTGCCACTATGTCTGGCGTATGTGGACTATGAGAAAGCCTTTGATTCCGTCGAAATTTGGGCGGTGCTGCAGTCCCTTCAGCGGTGCCAAGTTGACTGTCGGTATATCGAAGTGCTGAAGTGTTTGTACAGTAGAGCTACGATGGCTATCCGAGTACAGAACCAGAGTACGAAACCTATCCAATTGCAGAGAGGTGTAAGACAGGGTGACGTTATATCCCCGAAACTCTTCACCGCTGCATTGGAAGACGTTTTCAAGCTTCTGGACTGGAAAGGATACGGAATTAACATCAATGGCGAGTACATCACTCACCTTCGATTTGCCGACGATATAGTCCTCATGGCAGAATCGCTGGAGGAGCTAAGCACTATGCTCAATGACCTCAATAGTGTCTCCCAACGGATAGGTCTTAAGATGAACATGGACAAAACAAAGATTATGTTTAATGTCCATGTCACACCTATGCCGGTAGTTGTTGGGAGCACTAAGCTCGAAGTTGTTGACGAGTATGTTTACCTGGGACAAATAGTCCGACTAGGTAAGTCCAACTTCGACCGAGAGGTCAACCGACGGATTCAACTCGGCTGGGCAGCGTTCGGGAAGCTACGACACATCTTCTCGTCAGAAATACCTCAATACCTTAAAACAAAATTGTACAACCAGTGCGTGTTGCCAGTGATGACTTACGGAACTGAGACGTGGTCCTTCACTGCTGGCCGTATGAGGAAGCTCAAGGTCGCTCAGCGAGCTATGGAGAGGGCTATGCTCGGAGTTTCTCTGCGTGATAAACTTAGGAATGAGGATATCCGCAGTAGAACCAGAGTAACCGACATAGCCCAACGGATTAGTAAGCTGAAGTGGCAGTGGGCCGGCCATATAGCTCGAAGAACCGACAACCGATGGGGAAGAAAGGTTCTCGAGTGGCAGCCTCGTACCGGTAGGCGAAGTGTAGGGCGTCCCCCCACAAGATGGAGTGACGACCTGGTAAGACGTGCAGGAAGTCGATGGATGCAGGTGGCTCGGGACCGTGCTTTGTGGCATTCCTTGGGGGAGGCCTATGTTCAGCAGTGGACTTGTGAAGGGCTGTAATGATTGCTGTGTTTCGTATTGTGGATGTAGAGAACCGGAGTTTTCTTTTAATTGTGACGAGGCATTTCATCTTAGTCCTCAGTGTCGACAACTCAGCTCCATATTGATTCTTGACGGGAAAAGATGTAGGCGTGTATGATTCACAGCAGCCGCTTACCAGGTAGACATGCCCGCTTGATATTCTTATGTCAATATCTTTTAAATATTGTTTGCCAGTCAGCGCATCCATTTCTCCTTTATTTTTTTTATAGGATAAGGGTGACAAACGAGCACACAGTCCACCTGATGGTAAGTGGTTGCTGCGGCCCATAGACATCTACATCTATCCTCTATTAAAAATCAAAATGCAGATGCGTTGTCACCTGTGAGGACTAAGATGGAATGCCTCATTTCCAGTAAAAAGGGTCTCCGGTTCTCTACACTCACCATACGAAACACAGCAGGGTTAAGCTGCTATTTTTACGTTGGTATTCTGTGAGAGCGTCGTCCTTCCCCGGTCGAGCCGACCCATTCGTGCTACAACTATACTACTAATATAGCTGCAGCATGGCTCTACCATGTAAAGTCTTCCTGATAATAACTAAACATTTTCAAAATCAACTATCAACTATACTACTATATTAGTAGGACGTGAGGACTAAGATGGAATGCCTCATTTCCAGTAAAAAGGGCCTCCGGCCACCTGCACTCACCAAGCGAAACGCAGAGGTAAACCTCTACTTCACGCTGGTTTTCTGTGAGGTCGTGGTACCACCCCGGTTCGAGCCGGCCCATCCGTGCGACAGCAAAACCCGCGTGGCTCTACCACTGTTGAAAATTCTTCTATTAGTCTATTTCTTCGGTTAAATTTTAGCCTAGATCTCCAGTGGCATTGCTCTCCATCTGTCCGTGAAGTTTCATCACAGTTGGTTAAGCCACTGGACAGACAGTCAGTTTTTTTTAAATGGTTATTTTTGTCTTAATTGCATGCAAATAACCATCCGAGCTTAATATAAGCCAGATATAACAATGTTACGGGGTGATACTTCAATTTTATTAATATGTATAGATAATAATGTCTGAATTTCGGTTACGGCGACCAGCCTCGACGAAGTCCAGGCATCTGCCAAGGATAGTATTATAGTGCATTCTTGCACTATAATAATATATAAGGAGGTGCACTTTCTATATTAGCAGCTGCACTATTTCCTTACTCTCATAATCCAATGGGACATTATCCGGCACTACCGGAGGACGATCAGGCGCAAGGCCAACGATTTTCCGAGTTTTCCGAGGCACGAGGGTGACACCGCCAACTTCCTGACTCTGGGCTGCTACTGAGAATTTCTACAGAAAAACTGACGGCTCCGTGGCGCAGTGGCTTAGCAATGAGTTGCAGCGCCAAGCGCCGCGGGTTCGAATACCGCACGTAAGACCTCACAATTTTTCCGGGGTTCTATTTTTGTCCATGTAAAATTCATGTATGTAAAGTGTCCCCAAGATACTAAAGAATATCCTAGTGTGGAGGTATCGTTTTAAAAAAAGTAACAGTAAAATAAAAGAAAGAACTCAATAATGGATTCTTGGAACTCAAATATGGATGGGACTCGAACCTGGGACCTCATGATCAGGAGACGCGTTTAAAACCACTAGACCAACGAGGTAGTCATGTCTAGTCTGAATGTATACATATATACATCTATACATAAGTATATGCAAAACCGATTACTGGTTGTTTTGAATTCCTTTCGATTCCACCAGCGCCGTGTTCGTCTTGTTATAACCCATCGTAAATAGCTCGATTACGCCCCAACGACGTAGAAACCACTGCTGTTTAAACTAATTCACGCTAAACTTCCGCGTTTCTTGGGAAATAGGTCGCCTTGTTTATTTTAATGTAATGGATCTTGATAAATCCGTATATTTTTAAAGTAGGTATATCTATGATTCAGTTAGAAGTTAAATTAGTATGGAAGAAAATACTTACATAAGTAAAGTTTTTTCCTTTAATGCTGCCGTTTCGTGTGGTTGGTTAGTGTAGAGAATCGGAGACCTTTTTTATTGGAAACGAGGCATTTCATCTTAATCTGCAGCGGTGACAATGCATCTGCATTTTGATTTTTAATTGAGGATAAATGTCTATGGACCACAGCATCCACTTAACATCAGGTGAACTGTGTGCACGTTTGTCACCCTTATTCTATAAAAAAATAAGGTTTAATTTTTCTCTTTTCAGTAAACTATTTTTACGCAGTTGCGTTTTTTTAATTACTGTTTTAACATTTAAGCTTGTTTTCGGAAGGTTTTCGATTTGATATATCATAAGCGATATAGCGGTCGGCGCCGGCCCCTTCGTTTTCGGCGACCGTTTTGGTCTAATTGGGCTCTTGACCTTTCCCAATTTAGTAACAGGGGAAATAAGTGGGAGTGTTTGTTTTATGGGCGACAAATAAGGGCGCAGTGATCTAATCTCGTCGTGTGATTGTTTTGTTATGCGGATGTCTCGCGGTGCGCCCTGCAGTTTCAACTCCAGCTTATGCACTTCTTACAAATTATTTAGCACGTGCTCGGCGGTGAAGGAAAACATCGTGAGGAAACCTGCATGTCTGAGATATTAAATAAAATTTTTGAAGATGTGAAGTCCGCCAACACGCATTGGGGCAGCGCGTTATTAACAGAAGTTAGATCTTATTATCCAAGAAATTTTAGGAGTTTTTTGTAAAAACAAACGAAAAATCGGTAAAATAAATAGCACTTTAATTAGCACAAATGTAAATAACGCCACATTAATAGATATTGTCCAGGGGAAACCGCGGCCGCTAGTTAATTACAAATGTAATGATATTTTGTTACGTGGTAGAGCCATGCTGCAGCTATATTAATAGTAAAGTTGTAGCACGAATGGGTCGGCTCGACCGGGGAAGGACCACGCTCTCACAGAAAACCAGCGTAAAAATAGCAGCTTAATGCTGCTGTGTTTCGTATGGTGAGTGTAGAGAACCGGAGACTTATTTTACTGGAAAAGAGGCATTCTATCTTAGCCCTTACGGCTGACAACGCATCTGCATTTTAATTCGCAAACGAAGATAGATGCAGATGTCTATGGGCCACAGTAACCAGTTATACCATCAGGTGGACTGTGTGCTCGTTTGTCACCCTTATTCTATAAAAATAAATCCTACGATCGTTACGGATTATTGACGAACAAAATGCTTCTGGTTCATATTTTAGTAAGTACTACCTACTTCAAAAATGAAACGGTATTCAATTCGACTGTATGTTTTATTTTTACCTCTATAATTTTTTTGGGTGAACCGATTTCGATGATTCTTTTTTTTTATTTGAGCACCAGCCTACTTCACATGTAGTCCCATATAATTTGGTCAAGGTCTGACCAATAGTTTTTGAGTTATGCTTAATAATTTATATTGAAGTCGGTTCTACATAATTCTTAATTTTAAATGATTAGTTAAATCACACTAGTATTTTTCAACTCATATAAGCCAGCTCTCAACTATAATCCCACTCGATGGTAAGTGGTGAAGCAGCTGAAGATGTAAATGCGCAAGGAGTTAGCTTAACAAAATCTATTTAGTCTATGTAAATCTAGTAGTCTTGAACACACTCACATGGTAATGGGGTGGAAAGACAGATGCTGGAAAATTTTTCCATTTCATATTACGAATGAGGAAGCAAACCATTTGGTTCCTACACCCAGTATCCTTGGTACCCTTTTACTTATACTTTATTGCAAAAAAAAACAGGAACTTAAACTCGGATTAATGCATTTAATGTTCGGAGATATATATTGTGATAGAATTTTTTTGAGTGAATTACCTTGATATTGGACCTATGGTATGGCTTACGTGTAATTTACAGATGTAAAGTTTTGTAACTGAGTTAAAAAAAAACGATCCAGGCATTCGATTAGTCGCGAATGTGCTAGAACTAGGTAGATGTGTTAGTGACAAAGGTCGACCCGTGTTTGACAATAATGCGATTATGACTAAGAAGTCTGCAGTAATCGCATTATAACAACGTATAATTTGTTGCCGAGACTCAAGCCACGAAGGCATGGTCTCCAGAATGGTCAGAGGGGCTTCAGTTTTATTTGCTCGTCCTTTACACTTTGTAGAATATATTTAATTACTGACATATTGCCTTTGTTAAAAATAATATTTTTATTTATTTATTTTACTATAATAATAATAATAATTCATTTATTTCAGACCAATCCATATTTAAAAAAATAATCTAAATACCTATAATATTAAAGAAAATTATAATTAATAAATATAAACGTTAAATGAAATTAAAATACTACTCTAGGTCGTGGGGTGTCTAATTTACAGTATGCAGATTTATCCAACGCCCTAACATTGGTGAATCCCTTCTGCCCGCTAGTACACTGAGAATGATGTTGGTGCTCGTCCGTATACGATTCAGCATGAAGGCACATTTTTGCGCATTATGGCTTCAAACCCATCAACATTTTATAACAGTGGTAGAGCCACACGGCAGCTTTTGCTGTCACACGGATGGGCCGGCTTGAACCGGGGTGGTACCACGACCTCACAGAATACCAACGTGAAGTAGAGGTTTACCTCTGCGTTTCGCTTGGTGAGTGCAGGTGGCCGGAGGCCCTTTTTACTGGAAATGAGGCATTCCATTTTAGTCCTCACGGGTGACAACGCATCTGCATTTTGATTCGCAAACGATGATAGAGGATAGCCCATAGACATCTACATGTCTATGGGCCGCAGCAACCACATACCATCAGATGGACTGTGTGCTCGTTTGTCACCCTTACCCTATAAAAAAAAACATGAGCCTGTGCAAACATGCCAAAGGCGCTACAATACCGAGGCAACCCCATTATAATTCGCAACGCATTATTGTATACTTAATGTATTTATTTTTCTTTTATATATTTATACAACTCAACCAGATGAGTTAACTATGTTTATACCCATAATATACCTATAACAATTATATAATTTATTATTTAATACCAGCTTTTCTCCGCGACTCCGTCCGTGTGGAATTTATTATGATTGAATTTCATGGGTTTTAATTTTTCTGCCCGGAATCCTAATTATTTATTCAAAAATAATCAATTTAAAATCAAAACACAGATTTGTAGATGTTGGAAAGCCTCGCAGTCGTCACCAATGACAATGGTCTCCGGTCCATTCAAAACAGCAGCATTCGTCTACTACTTCACGCTCGTATTCTGAGGGAAGTTCTTCCCCAGCTGAGTGGACCCATTCGCGCGGCAGTCATACTATTTTGTAGCATGCAGAGTAATTGTAGCAAGGCTTTATGTATTAAATGTTTTAACGCTCTATACAAATAAATATAATTCAAGACTTATGTTATAACAAAAAAAAACAATTTTCAAATTATTGTCTGTCCGTCCACTAACAAAGACTAAGTCGCGGGGACGGGCGCAAAGTCCGCTAGACTGTCCCAATGTGTGTTGGCGGACTTCAAAATTTACTCGCAATCTTCCGTAGTACGTTCGTGGTTAAATCAACACATGGGTCGAATACGAATTTCTTACATACGTATTAAAATAAGGCGAATATTCAACCACTTAGCTACCAGTAATTTTAACTAATTATTAAAAGAACAAAGCGGACTAATAGGCTACCAAATCTGGCATATCATTGCTCTATTGTTCGCGCTCTGTACTCTACATATCAATACACTTGAACCGTTCAATGCCAATATATTGTAATTCGTACACAATGTATGATAATGCGGCGGCTAATTGCTTGCTCTAGTCGACGCCGCGGCGATCGTCAATGGGGAAATTCCTGCCGCATTAAACTGTACCTTACTGCATGGTGATAAAGATTTAACTTCAATGTGCACTGTTCTGATATATTAAGTTCGCTGTTGGAGGGTAGACATTGGTTTGTGTACTTTACATAGTGGCAATAGGGCGTTTATTCGATGAAGGCCTGAGGTTGATGCGAGTAATGTAATATTAATGTCTTTTAATAATGAAAGCTATAACTTAATTACTGGTATCTTCTAGCAGCTTAATAAAAAGACACTTAGTTTATTGAAAACTAAGGTGACAGATAAACTTACTGTCTTGTACGTGGTAGAGCCATGCTGCAGCTATATTAATAGTATAGATGTAGCACAAATGGGTCGGCTCGACCGGGGAAGGACCACGCTCTCACAGAATACCAGCGTAAAATAGCAGCTTAACGCTGCTGTGTTTCGTATGGTGAGTGTAAAGAACCGGAGACCCTTTTTACTCGAAACGAGGCATTCCACCTTAGTCCTCACGGGTGTCAACGCATCTGCATTTTGATTCGTAATCGAGGATAGATGTAGATGTCTATGGGCTACATCAACTACTTACCATCAGGTGGACTGTGTGCTCGTTTGTCACCCTAATTCTATAAAAAAAGGACCACGCTCTCATAGAATACCAGAGTAAAATGGCAGATTAATGTTGCATTGTTTCTCATGATAAGTGTAGAGAATGGAAGACATTTTTTACTGGAAATGAGGCATTCCATCTTAGTCTTCAGGAGTGACAACTTGTTTGCATTTTGATTCTCAATCGAGGAAAAATGTAGGTGTATATGGGGTACAGCATCCACTTACCATCAGGTGAATTGTGTGCTTGTTTGCCATCTTTATTCTATAAAAAAAATGGTAAATAGCTGCTGTAGTCCATGAATATCTGTATTATATAGTACATGATCATCTTAGGATTTAGCCAATGTGCTACTGACCCGTTGATGAGATAAAGAGGTTTAGTAAACTATTTCCCGTCATATATTTGGTTTTGCAACGGAACGATAGGATTATAGCAAAGAGAACTATCGTTTAAGCCGTCCGTTGTGTGGACTGGGAGCCGTGTGGCTGTGTCATGTGTACTCGGTGCGCTCATTAACCGGATGTGATCTAATTAAAACGCGCCGTCACACACTGTGCTAGCCACGCCTCAAATAGACCGTGAAAGCAAGCCGGGAATATAACCCCTTAATAAGACGGAATTTCGTAGTACGGGTAATTGAAATAGTATTTTTTTTTAGAATGAGGGTGACAAACGAGCACACAGTCCACTTGATGATGAATGGATGCTGTGGCCTATTGACTTGAAAACGTGGTAGAGCCATGCTGCTGCTATATTATGGTAGTAGCACGAATGGGTCGACTCGACTGGGGTAGGACCACACTCTCACAGAATACTAATGGAAAATAGCAGCTTAATGCTGCTGTGTTTCGTATGGTGAGTGTAGAGAATCTGAGACCCTTTTTACTGGAAACCAGGCATTCGATCTTAGATTATAGTTTAACGGTTTAACCTATTCGCTGTCTCGTGTACTACATATTATAGTTCTTTGCTATTGCCTTACTAAAAATCCTTATCAAAAATCGTTAGTGACAGTGAAAGTGTTAAGTTGGAATGCATCTTAACCCTGAGAGGTGACATCGAATCTGCATTTTGATTTTTTTTTATTTTTTTTATTTTGCAACCCCCACACTAGGATTTTCTCCTGTATCGTGGAGGTAGTTACAAACACAAATTGCACAAGGACAAACATCCAGACTCGGAACAATTATTTGTAGGCCATACAAATACTTGTTCCGTGCGGGATTCGAACCCGCGCCCCCCAGCTCAGCAACTCATTGCTAAGCCACTGCGCCACGGAGCTGTCTAATAAAATAAAATGTCTAATAAAATGTCTAGTAAAATCCTTAATCGGGGATTAATGTAATGTCTATGGGCCAAAGGATCCACTTACCATTAAGTAGACTGTGTGTTCGTTAGTCACCCTACCCTATAAAAAACAAACAAAATTGCAATCATTAATTTCAGAGATAGAAGCCAGTTTTTTATTTAAAAAAAAAAAACGTTACCACCACATTAGTATTTTATCCTGTAACGTAGAGGCAGTTTACAAACACAAATTGCCCAGGGACAAACATCCAGACCCGGAGCAATTATTTGTAGGCTATACAAATACTTGTTCCGTGCCGTTTCGTTCATTACTAGCTACCATGACACTCGCATGTTATTCATATTCTTAAAGTAAAAAACACAACAGTAAGTAGCGTGTACTCGTATAATATGTAGTTGCGACTATACGAGTAGCAGCGTTGTATTAATTGAATTTAAGATGGCGGCTGTGCTTATCATTTGTTATCAGCGCAGCGGGCCGATAGCGTGCCAAGAATGTGCGTCAAGACAAGCACCCGGTGCACTTGTTCACTTGCCGTTCCAATCGTATTAGAAACCTTCGTTCAGAGTAATTCTGAGAATGAGACTTTTAAGTTGATTGCGCAATGAACCGCTGTTGATAATATAATAAAGAACAGTCGGGAATTCGATGCCCGCCAATGAAACGGCATGTTACATGTTACTTACAAGTAACACGTCAATGTCTTAGTGTCTGGTGTCAGTGACCATTTGAGCTTTTGTCTTGTTTCACGTCTATTTTACATAAAAACTTTTTGATATAACATCTAATATATTGGAGAACGTAATATGGGCTATTTAAACATCATTATTATCTTGAGAAATTCATATATCGCTTTTTCTACAGACTTCTAAAAGGAGACGGTACTCAATTCGACTGTATGTGTTTCTTTATGGTTGTTACCTTCTAACTTTTTACTAGGTGAACCGATATCCATGATTCTTTTTTTATTTGAAAGCTGGTGCTTCACATGTGGTCCCACATAAATTTGATCAAGGTCTGACCAATAGTTTTTGAGTTATTCTTAATAATTTATATTGAAGTCGGTTGTACAAAATTTTTAATTATCTAAAAAGTGTTTTCGGGAGTTTTTAATTAAAATATATTCTCTGATCATATTGGTACATTTTTTAAAGCAAATAAAGAGACACGTTTTCTTGTAGATAAACATAATAATGAATATGAAAGAAGCGAGAGAGGTGTGTCAGGATCACGCCAAATGGAAGTCCCTAGTCTCTGCCTACCCCTTTGCTTAACAGGCGTGAGAGTTTATGATTATGGGTTGTATGTTAAAATTAAAATTAAATATTTTACTCAATTGACATTGTAATTTACATTTATTTATTGTTATTTATTTAATATATTATGCACAAGTTGTACATATGGCGAACTTAATGCCATAGGGCATTGTCTCCCAGTCAACCTTTAGGCTAATCAGAGATAGACAAACAAGAGGCGGTGCAGCAGCAATCAAAATTATATACATTCATTATTTGAACAGTGGTAGAGCCACGCGGCAGCTTTTGCTGTTGCACGGATGGGCCGGCTCGAACCGGGGTGGTACCACGACCTCACAGAATACCAGCGTGAAGTAGAGGTTTACCTCTACGTTTCGCTTGGTGAGTGCAGGTGGCCGGAGACCCTTTTTACTGGTAATGAGGCATTCCATCTTAGTCCTCACGGGTGACAATGCATCTGCATTTTGATTTGTAATAGAAGATAGATGTAGATGTGAATGGGCCGCAGCAACCACTTACCATCAGGTGGACTGTGTGCTCGTTTGTCACCCTTATCCTATAAAAAAAACCAGCCAAGTGCGAGTCGGACTCGCGCACCGAGGGTTCCGAACAAATCCGTAGGTATATGAGTTTAAAATTATTAAAAATATTTTTATTATAATAATATCATATAAATATGATGTAACTAAAAATTTATGCTTTTCGCAATTTTTCGTTTATCTGTGTTATAATACGTTGCTTCGTGCCAAATTTTAAGATTCTCAGTTCACGGGAAGTACCCTGTAGGTTTTGACTTTTGATTCCCTTGCGAATATCGAAAATTTGCGGCATAAACGGCTGTATCTTTTGATTGCGTTGGCTTAGAAGTTTGATTTTTTCACAGCCCCAAGGGACAGTAGACCTGAGTATTTGATATAAATTTCAGCTTGATACCTCTACGCGTTCCTGAGCAAAAGGGTCTTGACAGACAGACAGACAGACAGACAGACAGACGGACAACAAAGTGATCCTATAAGGGTTCCGTTTTTTCCTTTTGAGGTACGGAACCCTAAAAAAACATTCATTCCCATATTATTTATAAAATGACATTTACATTTAGTAACAAAATATTACTTATGTAAATTTTACATTCTGGTCTAAGTCTTATAATTGCTATAGCGTAGCTTACAACCCCTAATCTATTTTAAAAAGCCCCCTGTAGTTCCGGCGCGTTTATTTTTGTCCTCGCGGTCACAGGTCGCGACGTGTACTTCGGGTGTGGCTCCGTACATGCATTCATCAATCATCACAACCCATATATTTGCACTGCTTCATTGCCATTTGCCACGGTTGGCATGCGGGTTGGCTACCGCTATTTTTATTTTTGTATTAAAGGTTTTAAAAATTAAAAAGTAATGTGCTTAGATCCGTGTACTCGTATTATAAGACATATGTACCTTTATTATGTGGCGGCGCTGAAGTTGCGCCACAAGCTAAACACATCGAAGCCTAAATCGCGCTAACAAAGTTCCGAAGTTATAGCAGTATATATAGAATAGCTCCGAACTACAACTAAAGCGTTGGCCGCTCCCCGGGCAGAACACCTTGCCCGGCGCGAGATCTCCCCTATTCCTTCCACCGCCACAAATATAGTGGATTACCGGAAAGTAACGCCTAATTCTATTAATTATACATATAATTGAATTGTTGTCAGGAAGATGCCGCTGCCCATATCATTTTATTTGTCCTCTGTCGCCACACAATACCCACGGTATGATGTGGGCTAATGTGCATTCTTACATCGCCACTGTATGATCAGCATGTAAAAATATTATGTTTTATGTCTGTTTTTTTTTTATAATTGGTCAGTGTAAGCGATTGAAGTGCTCTTGTCAACTTGGTTAAGTTTATATTAGAGTACATTACTTGAGTTGTATGAAGGATACAGTTTTATGTTTATCACCTGTAATCTATATCTATACAAATACGAGTGTCTGTTTGTAATTTCAAAATTACAGCTTTTTACTAAATACAAATGAAAGTATGTACGGTACTTATATATAGCAGTGACTTTGTACATAATTATGTTTTTACCATTTTCTTATCAAATTATGTGTGTACATAAACTGTTAAATAAATAAATAAATTTAACAAACATACAATTTTTAAAAGTTTTGTCTGTCGGTCTATCTGTCTGTCTGTTTGTTCCGGCTAATTTCCGAAACAGCTGGACCGATTTTGACGCGATTTTCATCGACACATACCTGATGTTATAAGGAGTAACTTAGACTACTATTATTTTAGAAAAAGAATAAGGGTTCCGCACAAAAAATATTAAAACCCCAATTTACACGCGGGCGATGTCGCTGGGAACAGCTAGTTAAAGTAATAAAACGCGTAATTAGTGCGCCGTTTTAAAGCGGCAATAATAAACGTTAAAATTATTTTTGTTAATTTTGGGTCGTAAATACGACGCAGTAGGTGTTTGTGTCTTATGCTTTTTTTTTAAATACTGGCATTGCTATAACGTGCTAATATTCTCTTTAAGCACTCTTGGTAAGCTTAAAATGCTTGTGTACGGCTGAAAAAATGGATGAACGAAGGATATCGTCGGTGATTTTTCAACCTTAAGGTGTCCCGGAAAATCTCTGAGAAGTTCAAAGCGCTTCGTTTTCGCAAAAAGCACCACTATAAGCAATTTTTAGATTTGTATTAATTTTTCCAATAATTTTATTTTATTTTAATTATGACATGGCTGCGAGGTATCGCAGTTCGGCTGTCCTTTGCCCTTGACTCAGCTAAACGCAAGTGATAAGATAATATTGTTTGAAAAATTATTTAAAATTAAAATTTTTGTACAGCCGACTTCAATATAAGTTATTAAGAATAACTGAAAAACTATTGGTCTGACCTTGATCAAATTCATATGAGACCACACGAGAAGTATCAGCTTTCAAATAAAAATAGAATCATCGAAATCGGTTCACTCAGTAAAAAGTTATGAGGTAACAAAAAACTACCGTCCCCTTTTTGGAAGTCGGTAGATAACGCAATTCCCTTTTGAACATAGGTTAACGTTTCGTTATCCGTTACGATTACTTTGGTTATATAAGAAGTGCATATTACCGACTGTTCATTAGTCATACTGAGACGACATAAAATGGAATAATTAAGCCATCGTAAGTTTTGAAACCAGTAATTTGTTGCACTTTTTACGTTTTAAAACGGGTTTTGAAGGAAAACGAGACGTTACTCAATATAGAAACCAGGCTTCAGTGAATAATAAAATTAAAGGTGTTAAAAATCATTTTGTTTAGATCTGAATAAAATAAAATGATGTGTCTTACCTGGGTTGAAGAGCACCGCCCGCCCTCCCTCAATTACGTACACTATCTCCGTCACTACTTATCCCAGCACCACTACTCCCAACATCACTACACTAGGAAAGACACACCACCGTCTTTAATACGACACGTGTTTCGCCTCTACTCGAGGTATCTTCAGGTGAAGTAGACTCTGCGGTGGCTGACCACTAAGTGAATTGTATAAATAGCAGCTGTTTTGGCTCGCCGCTCACTACCTGAGGGTAATATGGACCTTAAGATTTCATCCATCGATTACAGCCTATAAAAGTCCACTGCTGAACATAGACCTCCCTCATAGATTGCCGCAAAGGGGAGATTTTTCCTTTCGGGAATAGGCTTATTTTGAGTTGTCAATGTCAAGAAGATGATGCCGCCCATCTTCTGTTTGAGTTTCCCTCTGTCACCTGTTCTAACACCGCCACTACACGGTGGTGAGAGACATCATTTTGTTTTATTACGATGATCTTAGCTAATTTATTTTTAACATATTTAATACTAGCTGTTCCCCGCGACTTTGCCCGCGTGTAATTTATTACGGTTGGATTTCATTGGTTTTAATATTTTGCGCGAAATTCTTTTTTCTAAAATAAAAGTAGCCTGAGTTACTGCATATGACATCAGCTATCTGCCGGTGAAAGTACCATCAAAATTGGTCCAGCCGTTTCGGAGATTAGCCGGAACAAACAGACAGACAGACAGACAAAATTGTTTAAAATCGTGTTTTTGCTATAACTACCGTATATACTTTCATATGCATATAGTAAAAAGCTGTTATTTCGACATTACAAACAGACACTTCAATAAAACTGTTTTTTACGGATTTTATCGCGTTTATTTTATTATTTTTATTCCCGACGTTTCGAGTGCTTTTCAGCAACCCATGGTCACGGGGGGGACTGAGATGTTTGACGTCCCGATGTCACAGTTAGCCCGGCTACCTTCAGTTTTTTAATATTAATTTTTGGTTCGATTTACGCAGAATGAACTAACAGTGTCCTGAAGTCTTGCAGTGTTATGCTTGGGTTTGGATTTAATTTTGTTAATTATAGGATCCCAAGCAGATGGCAGCACCCATCCATCTTCTCTATTGAAATTAGGATGTTTTTTAATTTCAATAGCCTCGCGTATCATCCTTGGTAGGAATCGGTGTTCTTTTGCAAGGATTTGTGGTCTATCAAATCTGATGTAATGGCGGGGACCATCTTGAACATGTTCACAGACTGCAGACTTCCCAGAGCGTCGGTGCTTCACGTCAGCTATATGTTCTTTCACGCGGGTTTTAATGGATCTTTTTGTTTGTCCTATGTAAGAGAGACCACATTCGCAATCAAGCTTGTACACTCCTGCATCTTGTAGAGGGATATTACACTTGACGGATGGTAAAAATTGACTAATCTTCTTCGGCGGCTTGAAGTATGTTTTAATAGAAGCTCGCTTCAAGATGTAGCCAACCTTGTCTGTGACTCCTCTGACATAGGGTAGTACAGCAGGCACACGCTCGACTGTGGTTGGCTTCACTCGTTCACTGTGACGTAGGCGCGGGACCCGAAGCTTGTTGTCTTGCAATACTTGCTCGACGTACTGAAGCTCGGCGGCCAGATGTTTTCTGTCACAGATCCCTCGTGCTCTCTGAAACAAAGATTTTCCCACGGTAGCTAACTGTGATGGATGATGGTGCGATTCACCATTTAAATATCGGTTAGTATGGGTCTTTTTTCTATACACAGTATGACCAATAGTGTTATCAGGATTTCGGATGACTAAAACATCTAGGAAAGCTAAAGAATTGTTTGCCTCTAACTCCATTGTGAATTGTATTTTAGAGTTTATGGAATTAAGGTGGTCTAAAAATGCAGTTACTTTGTCAGATGGTAAAATTGTGAAAGTGTCGTCTACATACCGCTTGTAGAATCTTGGATTTACAGGAGCAGTAAGAAGGGCTTTCTCCTCAAAGTTCTCCATGAATATGTCGGCGACTATGGGAGATACAGGTGAGCCCATCGCCACTCCATCTACTTGCTTGTAAAACTCCTCCTTCCACAATAGATAGCCAGATGTAAGGCAGTGTTTGAGTAATACTGCATATTCTGTAGGCATGTTGTATTCTTCTAGCTTCCTGGTTACAATTGAGATGCAGTCTTCAATAGGTAAGCATGTAAATAGTGACTGAACATCAAAACTGACCATAGTTTCATTGTCAGCAAGATGTAGGTCTTTTATCTCACTAACAAAATGGTACGAATCCTTTGTGTGTGCTCTAGTTTGTCCTCTCAGTGGTGACAGAATTTTTGCCAGGTGTTGAGCCAACTTATAAGTTGGTGAATCGATTTGGCTCACGATGGGACGTAGTGGAGCGTTTGGTTTGTGTATTTTCGGTAACCCATATAACCTCGGTGCTTTAGTACACGGTGGTATTATCGAGTTTACGTCGAGATTTAATTTTTCGGAGTAATTCTTTATTAGATCGCTAGTTGTTTTAAGCACATTGGTTGTAGGGTCTGTTTTGACCTTTTTGTACGTACTTTCGTCCGATAAATCCAACGCTTTAATCTCCCCAAAGACGAGATTAAAGCGTTGTACAACTTACGCAACAGACCAGAGCTCACGATTCTCCGTGCAGATAAAGGAAATGCTACGGTAATAATGGATACGTCAGATTATAATTTGAAAATACAACAACTTTTATCGGACGAAAGTACGTACAAAAAGGTCAAAACAGACCCTACAACCAATGTGCTTAAAACAACTAGCGATCTAATAAAGAATTACTCCGAAAAATTAAATCTCGACGTAAACTCGATAATACCACCGTGTACTAAAGCACCGAGGTTATATGGGTTACCGAAAATACACAAACCAAACGCTCCACTACGTCCCATCGTGAGCCAAATCGATTCACCAACTTATAAGTTGGCTCAACACCTGGCAAAAATTCTGTCACCACTGAGAGGACAAACTAGAGCACACACAAAGAATTCGTACCATTTTGTTAGTGAGATAAAAGACCTACATCTTGCTGACAATGAAACTATGGTCAGTTTTGATGTTCAGTCACTATTTACATGCTTACCTATTGAAGACTGCATCTCAATTGTAACCAGGAAGCTAGAAGAATACAACATGCCTACAGAATATGCAGTATTACTCAAACACTGCCTTACATCTGGCTATCTATTGTGGAAGGAGGAGTTTTACAAGCAAGTAGATGGAGTGGCGATGGGCTCACCTGTATCTCCCATAGTCGCCGACATATTCATGGAGAACTTTGAGGAGAAAGCCCTTCTTACTGCTCCTGTAAATCCAAGATTCTACAAGCGGTATGTAGACGACACTTTCACAATTTTACCATCTGACAAAGTAACTGCATTTTTAGACCACCTTAATTCCATAAACTCTAAAATACAATTCACAATGGAGTTAGAGGCAAACAATTCTTTAGCTTTCCTAGATGTTTTAGTCATCCGAAATCCTGATAACACTATTGGTCATACTGTGTATAGAAAAAAGACCCATACTAACCGATATTTAAATGGTGAATCGCACCATCATCCATCACAGTTAGCTACCGTGGGAAAATCTTTGTTTCAGAGAGCACGAGGGATCTGTGACAGAAAACATCTGGCCGCCGAGCTTCAGTACGTCGAGCAAGTATTGCAAGACAACAAGCTTCGGGTCCCGCGCCTACGTCACAGTGAACGAGTGAAGCCAACCACAGTCGAGCGTGTGCCTGCTGTACTACCCTATGTCAGAGGAGTCACAGACAAGGTTGGCTACATCTTGAAGCGAGCTTCTATTAAAACATACTTCAAGCCGCCGAAGAAGATTAGTCAATTTTTACCATCCGTCAAGTGTAATATCCCTCTACAAGATGCAGGAGTGTACAAGCTTGATTGCGAATGTGGTCTCTCTTACATAGGACAAACAAAAAGATCCATTAAAACCCGCGTGAAAGAACATATAGCTGACGTGAAGCACCGACGCTCTGGGAAGTCTGCAGTCTGTGAACATGTTCAAGATGGTCCCCGCCATTACATCAGATTTGATAGACCACAAATCCTTGCAAAAGAACACCGATTCCTACCAAGGATGATACGCGAGGCTATTGAAATTAAAAAACATCCTAATTTCAATAGAGAAGATGGATGGGTGCTGCCATCTGCTTGGGATCCTATAATTAACAAAATTAAATCCAAACCCAAGCATAACACTGCAAGACTTCAGGACACTGTTAGTTCATTCTGCGTAAATCGAACCAAAAATTAATATTAAAAAACTGAAGGTAGCCGGGCTAACTGTGACATCGGGACGTCAAACATCTCAGTCCCCCCCGTGACCATGGGTTGCTGAAAAGCACTCGAAACGTCGGGAATAAAAATAATAAAATAAACGCGATAAAATCCGTAAAAAACAGTTTTATTCAATGTGTAGTGTTCGCGTAAATATAAGAAATCATTACAGACACTTCAATTTTATTCATTTGTATATTTAATGGATTTCCGCAAAGTAACGCCTGATTCTATTGTTTTTGTGAATAAGTAACGATGGGAGCAGTATCATCTGCTCGATAGTGTTCGCCGCAAGTAATTCAATCACGCAACAAATCGTGCAGCCCAACAAAACCAATACAAAGAAGTGTTCACACCGGTATACATTGATAAGGTCCGACATCGACATTGAGGTGTCATTCATTGATTGCGCCACGCGGTACGTGCGGCGAGACGTGTACCGTTCTCCGCACAGCGCGCGCCTGTCTCTAACAAGCTGTAACATCCTCTTTCACCTCCTCAGGAGTTGAATTTTCAAAATCCTTTCTTAGTGGGATTTTGGAAAATTCATTGAGAAAAGAGGTTTTAGAGATCTCGTAATGAATGAGTCAGTGGTATTTCGCTTGTATTTAATATATATAGATCAAACTGAGAATATAAGCAGCAGAGAGCTAATCTGAAAAGCAAAATTGGAACTTTAGATAAATTAAATGATATATATCATTAGGCCATTCAATTAATTTTTTTTTATAGTATAGGGTGACAAACGAGCACACAGTCCACCTGATGAAAAGTGGCTGCTGTGGCCCATAGACATCTACATTTTATCCTCGTTTGCGAATCAAAATGCAGATGCGTTGCCACCCGTGAGGACTAAGATGGAATGCCTCGTTTCCAGTAAAAAGGGTCTCCGGTTCTCTACACTCACCATACGAAACACAGCAGCATTAAGCTGCTATTTTCCATTAGTATTCTGTGAGATCTCCTGTATGGAATTACCTCACGTGGGTATCATATGATGTGACTATAGAAAGTACAAAAAAACATATGGCTTCTGATAAATGACGGTAATCTTGAGCGTGACGAATGAGGCAAACGTTCTCAACAACGGAAGAGGCTTAGGTAATATCCAATTGACGACTGTCCGTAAAAAGTAAATAAAAATAAAGATACCACTCTCTCACAGAATACCAGCGTAAAATAGCGGCTTAATACTGTTGTTTCGTATGGTGAGTGTAGAGAACCGGAGACCCTTTTTACTGGAAAAGAAGCATTCCATCTTAGATCTCACGACTGACAACGCATCTGCATTTTGATTCGCAATCGAGGATAGATGTAGAAGTCTATGGGCCGCAGCAACCACTTACCATCAGGTGGACTGTGTGCTCGTTTGTCACCCTTTTCCTATAAAAAAAAAAACTACCGTGATACTAGCCGTGTTAACTCTGGGATTAAATGTATATTATTCAAAAACGTGAACATGTTCGCGACTTGTGCGGTGCGGTGTACATTGTTTTGGAGCGACACTCGTCGCTTGCGAAACGATTTATGAGAGCTCAGCCGCTGCATTCCTTCCAGCGAGTCATTGCTATATTGTTTGTTCTCCTAGAGCTAATGTTGTTTGTATGTCATTTGGAATAATGGTTAACATTATTCAATGCTATCACCGTCTCTAACATTTTCGTTAACCACTCCAAGGAACCTTTAAGTGGTTTTGAGTGGTTGACGCCATTACTGAAATGGCGGATTCGAACTTTTGTTAAGGTACCACCATAAGTATCTAATATCTTATAGTGGTACTTTAACCCCAATACCACTTGTAGCACAATCACTCTACTGACGTCTTGCACCTACGATGCTAATCTACGTTGCCGGACTGGTTGTTTCATATTTTGTATGCCTATACTTATGGCGGGCGATAGACGTCCACGTAGGGTTACCAGATGGAAATAATATATAGCAGTATTAAGCTGCTATTTTACGCTGGTATTCTGTGAAAGCGTGGTCCCTCTCCGGTCGAGCCGACCCATTCGTGCCATAACTATACCAGAAATATAGCTGCAGTATGGCTCTACCACGTATACTTAAAATGTAAGCTGTTTTGTATTGAAAATTCTAAAAATCCTGAGATTTCATGAGATTTGTAAAATCCAGCCGCAATCCTGAGAAGTCTAAAAATCCTGAAATCTCAGGATAAATCCTGAGATATGGTAACCCTATCCACGGGATGAGATCTCTAGCTCATTTGGGATGCTACTTTAAAATTAATTTCAAAATTTCTACCGAACAGACAAGAAAAGGAGTTAATAAAAATTTGGTAAAACATATTTTAACCAGGTAATAAAATTTACTTTTGTAACAGTCGAAACATATAAGTCTCCGCGTTACACAGCTCTGACCTGGATGTAGAACTAGATCTTTGAATGTCTGTGCGTATTTTATACTGGTGTGTTCTACGCTCGTTTCACCGCAGGGGCTCTGCTCTGCTACCGGTTTTACGTGCACCGACCAAGGCCGCCGCTTGCGTAACCATCGCTGAGAAAGAATTATGATTTAAACGAAACACTTGGCACAATATCACAAACGCAGCCTTTTTAAATGTAATCCTTTATTAAAATAATTATATATATAAAACACAGAAAGTGACATAAAAATGTTTTTATGTATAATTATATTGACTTTAATTTTCTATCGGAAAAATTAAAAGATTCGTTTATTACATTCTTGAAAATTATATATAGTACCTATATTTGTATCTTTGAAAATAACCAGTTTTAATATCTGAATACATAGCGACATGCCTATTACCTTTGAGGGGTAGGCAGAATATAAAAAACCGGCTACTCGAACCACGGTTACCCAAAAATTGTGGGTTAATATGGATAATTGTGAAAGAAGTGAATCCAATATCGACTATCGACATGCTAGGCAAGTAACACAGTTGGCGCATTCTTTTATGCTATAATTCCCACATAAACATGGTACATATAAGTCCCAGAACAACACGGGACTATTACTAATATCTAAATATAAAATTATTAAAACTTTTCAATGACTACATCCATTTCGACGCTCTCCTCCAGAACTAAGCTATAGATCCTTGCTTGATCTTGAAATGGAGCAGCCTATAATACATACTAGACATGGAACGAGTAGTGATTCGCCGAGAACTCAGCCACCGAGTACTCGGCTTAGATTGGACTCTGCCGAATACTCGGCTTTAAAAAAAACGCGGTAGCGGGTGGCGTGTGGTTATTTCCCTTACAAACTAGACCCAAATAGGGCCGAAAAGCTAGTGTTTTTGCATCACAATCTTCCTCTCTTAAATTTTAAATATTAGTAATAATAATTTCTATTATAGATTCTTATGTACGTTCTAAATATTTCTGCTGCTTCTCATGTTCCCGATGTTTTAATGTGTCTTAATATAATAAATAATAAATAATGATAAAAACTGGCTTTTTGTCTTTATTTTTCTCTTATATTTCAGAGAAAAATAAAGATGAAAATAAGGCCGAGTACTCGATACTCGGCCGTTAATACTCGGTGCTCGGCGGAACCCTAAAAAAAGGCCGAACCCGCCGAGTAGCGAATCCAAACCGAGTACTCGTCCCATGTCTAATACATACATGTATGTGCAATGTATGTAATCTTATAATAGAACACCACATTGCTAACAGCGTTTTACTTTGCGCCATAAAAACGAAATATAAAAATAAAGCTTGCGTTAGTGTGTATCTCGAAATTATACGCCCCTGTTTCTCTACTGTGAAAACACGAATGAAAGCTGAAAAATGTACACTTAATATAGGCGCAGAGCTATTTATAAATAGGATCCGGAAAGCGATAGAAAAAAATATTTTCCCGTATCTTCTTGAAATAAAAGATTTGTGTGTATAATTTGTATTTAATTTAGAAAAAATGTACACTTACCAAGGTTTACTACAAAAATATTTATGTATTATTTGTTTTCCATTCGGAAAATTGAATACTTACCGAATATTAGTAAAATATTATAATTAAACATGTCTACTTGATGTTTTATAATATGACTAGCTGTTCCCCGTGACTTCGCCCGCGTGTAATTTATTACGATTGGATTTCATGGATTTTAATTCTTTTGCGCAAAACCCTACTTCTTTTCTTTTTCTAAAATAAAAGTAGCCTAAGTTACTCCTTATAACATCAGCTATCTATCAGTGAAAGTCCTGTCAAAATTCGTCCAGCAGTTTTGGAGATTACCCGGAACAAACAGACAGACAGACAGACAAAATTTTTAACAATTTTGTTTTTGTTATAAGTGCCGTATATAATTTCATATACAGCATACGAGGGTGGCACTGAAAATTTCGGGAATCAAGGAAGTGACACAACATTACTATTTAAAAATGTATTTATTGCTTTTCGAAGTATTCTCCGCGAAATTTGACACATTTTTCCATACGATGGAACCAATCATTGAAGCAACCATTCCATTCGGAAGTTGGGGTCTCCAAAATGGCCGTTTTGTAGGCGTCCACAGCTTCTTCAGGTGATGAAAATCTCTGTCCACGCAATTTATTCTTTATTTTAGGGAAAGTATAGAAATCACTAGGGCTTAGGTCGGGGCCGTACGGCGGATGGTCTAATAATTCTGTGTTTTCTTGCTCTAAAAACTCTTTTGTTCTGTGTGCGGTGTGAGAACTCGCATTGTCGTGATGGACGATGATGCTGCGCTTGCAGTTCTCTTCACGGAGTTCAGAAACGACCTGTGGCAAACAAATGCTAGCATACCATTCTGCATTAACCGTTCTTTGTCACTCAAGAGGAATAGTCGTAACATAGCCGGTTTTGGAGACAAACGTGGCCACCATTTTTTTGCAACACTCCGTGAACGAACAATTTTTGTTGGCTTTAACTCATTTTCGAACACCCAAACTCGTGACTGGTTTTTTGTTTCGGGTTAGTACGCGTATATCCAGGATTCGTCACCAGATACGATGTTGTATACAGCATTTGAGGATCCTGCGTGGAATCTTTCGAGAGTTCTGACGCACCAAGTAACGCGAGCCGCTTTTTGCTCTTCACAGAGCGAATGCGGTATCCATCGGGAAAACAACTTTTTTACACCTAATTTTCATGCAAGATTATTTGTATTTGACTCATGCCAATGTTTAAAAATGCCTGAATTTCGCGGTATGTCACATGTCGATCTTGTTCAATCAGCTTACGCACAGCATCAACGTTTTCTTGGGTGACTGCAGTTTTTGGACGACCTTGACGGGGATCATCACTGAGCTTGACACGTCCACGTTGAAATTCAGCAAACCAGCGATAAATTGTGGTTTTGGATGGAGCTTCATCACCAAATACAGAAATCATCCGGTCAACACACTGTTTTTGTGTTAAACCACTTCGAAAGTCATAAGAAATCATCGCTCTTGAATTTTCTCGAGTCAATTCCATTTTCTCAACGACTAAACAAGTTTGACAAAACCTTGTGACAAGACCGAGAATCTTTTTTTAAATAAATAAATGGTATTCGATTTTTAAAACCAAGGACTTTTCAATTAAAAAGATTTTAATATGACAAGAACAGTGGAAATATTCCATTCCCGATACTTTTAGTGCAGCCCTCGTATAGTAAAAATCTGTAATTTTGACATTACAAACAGACACTTCAATTTTATTTATTTGTATAGATGTGACCGTAACACTTAAGATAGCAAGAGATAAACTTCTAAGAAATCGTTTTTTTTACACAAGAAAGAATGACAAACAAGCACATTTTAGCTGTTATCATGCTGTGGCCCCTAGACAACTTTTCTCGATTAAATATTAAAGAACTGATGGCCCCCTGAATACTAAAATTAAATTTCTTTTCATTGGTAAATGTTTTCCGTTTCTGTCACCACACGAAACGCAGCAGTGTTATGCTGGTATTCCACAGTACTATTCTGCGTGAGCTTGGTCTTTCCCGATCGAGCCAACCTATTCGACTGCAGCAATATCACAGTTGCTAGGTGGCTTGACCACGTTTAAAATTAATAGCATAAGGGTGACAAAGGAACACATTCCACCTGGATGGTAAGTGGATGCTGTGGCCCATAGCTACATCACATAAACATCTACATCTATCCTCGTTTGCGAATAAAATGCAAATTCATTGTCAGCCGTGAGGACTTAGATGGAATGCCTCATTTCCAGTAAAAAAGGTCGGATCTTTACACCCACTATACGAAACACGGCAGCATTCAGCTGCTATTTTACGCTGGTATCCTGTGAGAGCGTGGTCCTTCACCGATCGAGACAAAACCACAATATAGCTATAGCTTGGCTCCACCACGTAAAAAATTACCACGTAAAACGTCTGTGGTAAATATGAAATGAATTTTGTGAGTCGCTAATCTTACCAGAATTTTCTTTTTTTTAAATCTTTAAGCACTCCGTTTTTTAGAAGTAAGTGACACCACTCGTAAAGTAACCCTCGAGGGCTCCCGTCTCACGAGGGTTGTATGCACGTGACACTGGTGTTATAACACGTGTCACGTGTATCATGTCACGTGTCGCCGGAGCCCGAGTAATTAGCTCGCAGACGACCCTCGTGCCGGTTGGGGCGGGACTTGTTGAAACATTTAGAGGATTGCGTGTAAGGCTTCTGTCAGCTGTTTCTTAAGTTTTACAAGTGGAAACTTCTTTAGGCACGTTAGACACTTTTGGGATGGCGAAAGAGCACTGAACTCTCGTGATTGTCTCGCTCAGATACACATTATACAAGATGTTTGCATAGATTTGAATCAAAATTGTTCGTTTCATATTTTAGTTACCATAAGCCTGCGGTATCCGTTTTTGAATAAAGTAATGATAATAATGATAAAGATAAAAATGAGAGAGTTGTTGAAATTATGGTGGAAATTGATGAGAGTAATGTTTTTATTTTAATTTTATTTTATATTATTTATTAAGATATACGTGGTAGAGCCATGCTGCAGCTATATTATGGTTGTAGCACGAATGGGTCGGCTCGACCGGGGAAGGACCACGCTCTCACAGAATACCAGCGTAAAATAGCAGCTTAACGCTGCTGTGTTTCGTACGGTGAGTGTAGAGAACCGGAGACCCTTTTTACTGGAAATGAGGTGTTCCATCTTAGTCGTCACGGGTGACAACGCATCTGCATTTTGATTCGTAATCGAAGATAGATGTAGATATCTATGGGCCATAGCAACCACTTACCATCAGGTGGACTGTGTGCTCGTTTGTCACCCTTATCATATAAAAAAAAATACCTCGTATCTAGTAAAAAGAGTCTCCGTTTCTCTACACTCACCATACGAAACACAGCAACATTGAACTGCTATTTTACGCTGGTATTCTGTAAGAGCGTGGTCCGTCCCTGGTCGTGTCGATCCATTCCTGCTATAACCATAATATAGTAGATGGGAAGTGGTTCTTGTGGCACATAGGACCTTTACATTTATTTTCGTTCAACAATACCGTTTTCATACCGCGTCTATATCGATGTGATCTTAATCAAGTCTGCTCGAACAAACTGGATTCCAAGCTATTATGAAAAGATACGAGACATCTATCCTCTATTACAAATCAAAATGTAGATGCATTGTCACCCGTGAGGACTAAGATGGAATGCCTCATTTCCAGTAAAAAGGGCCTCCGGCCACCTGCGCTCACCAAGCGAAACGCAGAGGTAAACCTCTACTTCACGCTGGTATTCTGTGAGGTCGTGGTACCACCCCGGTCCGAGCCGGCCCATCCGTGCGACAGCAAAAGCTGCCGCGTGACTCTACCACTGTTAAAAACTATTCCACTGTTAAAGGTATTCCAACTCAGTCCTCAGGGGTGACAATGCATCGACATTTTGATTCTTAATCAAGGATAAATGAATATTATGTATACTGACCACAGTATCCACTTACCATCAGGTGTACTGAGTGTTCCTTTGTCACCCTTATCCTATAAAAAAAAACCTCCCGAACATAAAACTGGAGCTGGCAACCCTACGTGGTACAGAATCGGGGCGGTTTCGTACAGTGGCATTTTGCCTACGTAGCTCGCTCACCTTGACCCTGGCGCACACGCGTACACCGGACAACGCGACACAAGGCTTCGTGCTTTGTTTGCGCAATACACGACTCACGAAACTTTTCGGGTCGAACGTACAGCCACAGACTAAAAATAATGGTACTAGTACAGTTCAAAGCAAAGTAAAATTACTTATAACGTTGCATGTATGAGCTTTAATAAATTAGTCTGTCCTTTATTAGGGACATGAAAATATTGTACACCACTGTAGCCCACAGTACCACATTAATGTTTACAGTATCTTCAGTGTTACAAACGACAATATAGTCTACATTTATGTATTCTTAGATTGCTACCATGTGGGTACTATTTTATTTATTTATTGAAACTGTTGCACAAAATTTTACAAAGGCAGACTTAACGCCTTAAGGCGTTCTCTACCTGTCAACCTGTAACTTATGGTTTGCAACATTTTCAATTTATATTAATTTATATTCCATAGACAGCTTCATATTTGACATAGTTACAACGCTTAGCAGGCAGGGGAATAACAACAGTTTTTATTCAGTGGTTATGATGTTTTATATTAAAATTAAAAATTTTGTACAGCAAACTTCAATATAAGTTATTAAGAATAACTCAAAAACTATTGGTCTGACCTTGATCAAATTCACATGGGACCACACGAGAAGTACCAGCTTTCAAACAAAAAAAAGAATCATCCAAATCGGTTCACCCAGTAAAAAGTTATGAGGTAAAACAAATTTAAAAAAACATACAGTCGAATTGAGTACCTTCTCCGTTTTTGAAGTCGGCAGACAAAGAAATAAAATTGAAGTGTCTGTTTGTAATGTCAAAATGCTTTTTACTATATACATATGAAAGTATATATACGGTACTTACAACAAAAACACAATTTAAAAAATTTTTGCCTGTCTGTCGGCCTGTCTGTCTGTTTGTTCCGGCTAATCTTCAAAATGCCTGGACCGATTTTGACGGGACTTTCACTTGCAGATATTTGGTATTATAAGGAGTAACATAAGCTACTTTTATTTTAGAAAAAGAATTAGGGTTCCGTGTAAAAAAATTAAAACCCATGAAATCCAATCGTAACAAATTACACGCGGGCGAAGTCGCGGGGAACAGCTAGTTCTACAATAATTTTAACGTAGAAATTCAACTTGGCCAAACCTGCTGATCTTATCACTGTGGGATTCATACAGTTTTACGATAAGTAATTTATACTTGCTATTTCTATCACTTGGTCATACTTTATCTTCGTATGTTATCTGGCCGAAGCCGGTTGGTTTTATAGTAAATAGATTAAAATATAAGTGAAACAAGAATAAAATCTCTATATATATATATATATATACATATATATGGCGCTATATTTTTATTAATTGAATACAAAATTAAACAAGTGGTATATATAATAAAAATGATTAAGGATAACTCAAAAACTACTTGTCAGACCTTCATCAACTTTATATGGGACCATATGTGAAGTACCAGCTTTCAAACAAAAAAAGAATCATCGAAATCGGTTCACCAAGTAAAAAATCGGTTGTCTGTAAAGTCGGTTTACTGTCGATAGTTGAACGTGACAACGTCATAAGAAATATTTAATATCGAAAGAATCATTACCTTTATCGCCGCAATTATCGTTGCTATAAACAATTGACACCACATTTGCTCGCACAGTCGCTTGTTCCGCGCTCTCGCTTGCACTTTAAATGGAACGCCTAGGTAACGCCGCATGAGTCATGTTTTTTCGTGCGTGCAGCCAGCTTCATCGATTTATAAGACGTTGTCACGTCAAAACTTATGAGGTAACACACATTTAAAAAACATACAGTCGAATTGAGTACCGTCTCCATTTTGAAGTCGGCAGAAAAAAGAATCATCGAAATCGGTTCATCAAGAAAAAAGCTATGAGCTTATGAGGTAACACCAAACACACATAAAAAAACAAACAGTCGAAACTCCTCTTTTTTACAGTCAGTTGAAAAATGTTAAGGAAATTTTGTTGAAAAAAAAATGAAAAAAAGGAATGGATGGGCTTAGCAGCTCAATGCTGCTGTGTTTCGCATGGTGAGTGTAGAGAAACGGAGACCCTTATTACTAGATACGAGGCATTCCAACTCAGTCCTCAGGGGTCACAGCCCCCCCCCCCCCCCCCCCCCCGAACGGGTTCCCGCCTTGTCGTGGCGGGGGGGCTTAGTAGCCGTGGCTTGGTCACCCACGGTGAACAAAGAGGAACCCCTTGGCTGGCCCGTGGTGTAGGGCCGGCCCGAGGTGGCCACTCCGAGTGGGCTTGACGAGCCCACTTCGGATGTGTGTCGGTGGGCTGCTGCGAGAGGGGTGTCCTCCCCACCCCTACCTCTGCATCCGGGGTGGAGTCGCGGAGGAAGAGGAGTGTTGGTATGGCGACGCGCCACTCGCCCTATCCTCCGCGACTCAAACGGGGCCGCACCGTTGATGCGGTGGTGGTGGGGCTGCGGGGGGAGAGGAGTGCCGGTATTGCGAGGCGCCGCTCTCCCTACCCTCCGCAGCCGAATTTTGGTTGCCGGCGGAGCCATAGACCAGATCCGCCGCTGGGGTCGGGAAAGCTGGTGCTCCTGAGTGCTAGTTTTTCCATGCCCCATGGCCTTCGCGCATCGGACACGGGGGCGTCCGTTGCGCATGTGAAATTGGAGGCCGAGGAGGAGGGCGCGCCATGTGTTCTGGTGCGCCTTACCGGAGAAGGAGATGGGGGAGGAGTGTTCCTCTCCCGAGGAGGGGCCGCCATGGGGCGGCCAGCGCAGGTGGGGCCGCGGAAGTGTGCGAAAGCTTTCCCGTGGCCCTGCCAATATGCGACTAGTGTGGAACACCATGGGGTTTTAGTCGGTGCGAGTCCGACATAACCCGTCCTTGCCCCCGCGAGGCGGGTATGCGTAGGCATTTCCCCATGTAAAAAAAAAAAAGGGGTGACAGCGCATCTACATCTTAATTCTTAATCTATATCTATATTCTATATCTATACAAATAAATAAATTCGAAGTACCTATGTGTTTGTAAAAATAACAGCTTTTTACTAAATGCATTTGAAAGTATATACGGTATTAATAACAAAAAAGAAATAATTTTAAAAACTATTGTCTGCCTGTGTCTGTTTGTTCCGGCTAATCTCCGAAATGGCTGGACCTGTTTTGACGGGACTTTCACTGGCAGGTAGCTGATGTTATAAGGATTACTTAGTATACTTATTTTTATTTATTTTAGAAAAATAATTAGTGTTCCGCGCAAAAAATGAAAACCCTAAAATCGTAGTAAATTCCACGCGGACGAAGTCGCGGCGGATAGCTGTTTAAGGAAAAATATTTAGTCCATATGCATCTAACGAAACATTATTTTTGTTTCAGGTAAATATCTTTTAATTTTGGAGTCTTGAGGCGAGAAACGAGCAGATGTTTTCTATGCTTGAACCTATGTTGGAACATACGGAGTCTGGAAGGTGCGCCCCTTTGCCCCGCCCTCTTGAACATTTACCTACATGGAACTTGTAGCCACATAGTACATAACATAAACTTCTCTATGTGTGTGTATATATATATATATATATATATATATATATATATATATATATATATATATATATATATATATATATATATATATATATATATATATATATATATAGTTGCATCTTTTTGCGTATTCTATCGTATCTACTACGGGGAGTACTCAGAGGAATTGTTCGAACTAATTCAAGCAGCTCAATTTCACCATCGCACATCGCGACAGAACTCGAAATACCATCCGTACCATCTGGATGATTGGCGGTCCACCACTGTGCGATTTAGAAGAAGTTTTTTTCCTCGCACAACTTCCTTGTGGAATCGATTACTACCAACGATTTTTTCGGACCGATACGACTTGGGACCTTCAAGAAAAGAGCCTACACTTTTTTAAAAGGCCGGCAACGCATCTGCAATTTCCCTGGTGTTGCAGTTGTTTATGGGCGGTGGTAGTCACTTACCATCAGGTGAGCCGTATGCTCGTTTGCTCCCTCTCATATTATTAAAGATCACTGCTGTACGTAGCCCTCCCCCATAGATTGCCTCATAGGGGGGATATTTGCCATACTTGCCGCACTTGGCAAGCGGGTTGGCATCTGCGGATTTGTATTTTAGTCGTTATTAGGAAGACGCTGCTGCCCATCTTTTGATTTGTTTCCCTCTGTCGCCTCTTACGACTATATATGGTGATGATATGGGGTATTATAGGGGATATTCTTACACCGCCAATGCACGGTATAAGGACCACCTTTCTTTAATTTGATAAAACTGTATGTTTTGTCTAACGTGCGACTATCACACGTTATTGAGTGATTATACATATTATCACTCAATTTACTTTTACTAAATTAGCATCAAAACCGCATACGTTGCTGTTTAGATTTCCATGAATGAAAACTAAGGATCAGCAGAACGTAACACCGGTGTGAAATGTGTTCTTTTATTTGTAAACATATGACGAATTGAGCAACGTTTGCAAACAATCGTTAATTTTAGATTATTATTGGCGATTACATAATAATTAACCATCATCATCATTATCATTACAGCCCTTTACCAGTCCATAACATAGCCCCCCAAAAAATGTCACAAAACACGGTCCTGAGCTACATGCACGCATCTTCTCTCTGCATATCTTACCAGGTCGTCACTGCATCTAGTGGGGGGCCGCTCTACATTTCGCCTATCGGTACGGGGCTGCCATCCGGGTACCTGTCTTTCCCATCGGTTGTCGGAGTATGGACTATAAAGTCTAAATATCAAATCCCAGGTTAATAATTCGGCTCATCTCTAATTTGGGTCAATACACATAACGTTTGCGAAAATTATTATTAATTAATCCAATATTTGTATGAACTGAAATATGTAGTTAATATTATAATAATTATAAAATGAATATAAAATAATAAAATATAAATAATAAATAAAAATATATAATAATAAAATGTTAATATTATAAATATATTTAATATATGTAAATATACGCATATATACAGGTTGCGTTTTCAAAGAGTAGCTAAATTTAAACTTTAGTTCAAATATATAAATAATGGTATACCGTTATTGCAGTTTTTGAAAATACTAGCAAATAAGGCTCCTAATTTTATTTGAAATTATCCAAAATTGAATGTGATTTATGGGCATCAACGTTTTTGCCTACGGATAGACTCTTACGAATGTGTGCGTGCGCAGTAAAATCAGTTAAAATAATGCATTACCACGCATTTTGAATTTAAAAAATAAAAAGGACAGAATGTTTGAGATTTTTTTATTAATTTTTCTTCACCCTTTGCCTATATTACTTATTCTGAACCTTCTCCGCAAATTTGCCCGGTGATTGCAGAATAGCCCTATATATGTATACGTATGTATTTACAATATTATATCGTAATCTATTTTGTGTAATGTGCATTTATTTTAGTTTCTTTTCTTTGTTTCTTTCAATTGCTACACCTACGTGAAATTCTCATCACTGCATGGGTTGACTGCTAGAAAATGCATTTAGGCATTAAGACCGCCTTTTGAATTTTTTTCTAAGGGAATGCAATATAGATTTAAAAAAAGAACTACCAGATTTGCTTGCTACTGTAGTACACAAATGTACACTATACACACTGTAGAGACACAAATAGGCGTTAGTCATAACGTTATCATCATTTAATATTTGACTATTAGCCTTGATTGTGTTTGGGTGGTGCGGTCACCCACACGCTTGGCGTTCGTGACTTTTTATTATTAATGTAATGGTGCTGCGCTCGTTGTGATTCATAGTCATCTTAGCTTAGCATCGGTGAAGAATCGGGATCTAACTACGTTTTTTTATTTATTTATAGGATAAGGGTGACAAACGAGCACACAGTCCACCTGATGGTAAGTGGTTGCTGCGGCCCAAAGACATCTACATCTATCCTCTATTACAATTCAAAATGCAGATGCGTTGTCACCCGTGAGGACTAAGATGGAATGCCTCATTTCCAGTAAAAAGGGCCTCCGGCCACCTGCACTCACCAAGCGAAACGCAGAGGTAAACCTCTACTTCACGCCGGTTTTCTGTTTGACGTTTTTTGACGTTTGACTCCTGAGGATAAAGATATGCCTTTTATCTTCCTTTTCATCCGTAGTGCTCCTGGTTGGTTATTGCCGTACCTTAACGAATGTCCGGTTATAATATTTTCTTTTAATAAGTTAGTGGATAGGTGGATGCTGCAAGTTATAGATGTTAACAGGCAAACATTATTTTGGAGCACTTTTTACAACATGCGTGCGCATATTCAATGAAGTCATAAAATGTCTTTAGGTGCTTGCGTCTAGCTTTGAACGTGTGAACAGCCTGCTGTCCGATATAATTAGGTCAACATGGGGCATAAAATAGAGTCTGTGAAGTGTGAGCTTCTGGGTGTGCAATTTACGGCATCCCGTAATTTATGGAGCGGAATCCATAAATATGGTCTCGTTAGGCCGGGACAGTGACGAGTGACGGCGCGCCCTTGTGTAACAGCTAGGAAATATCTTGCTTTCATTTTACTGCGGTGCAGCGTTTATGTGATATATTTTAAGGCTAAGCAATGAAGCAAATTTTTACTAATAATCCTGATCTAACCCAGTAGTAGATGCGGTGAGAAGAGAAACTTTAGTAGTTAAGTCTAAACGAAGCTACTATGGCTTTTACTAATTTTAAAACGTGGTCGAGCCATGCTACAGCTATATTGTGGTTGCAGCACGAATGGGTCGGCTCGACCGGGGAAGGACCACACTCTCACAGAATACCAGCGTCAAATAGCAGCTTAATGCTGCTGTGTTTCATATGGTGAGTGTAGAGAACCGTAGACCCTTTTCACTGGACCGAGGCATTCCATTTCAGTCCTCAGGAGTGACAATACATCTATATTTTGATTCTTAATCGATGATAGATGTAGATATCTATGGGCCAAAGCAACCACTTACCATCAGGTGGACTTTGTGCTTGTTTTTCATCCTTATTCTATATAAAATATTTATTTAACCTTCTCTACATGGTAGAGCCACGTCGCATTGTGGTTGTAGCACGAATGGTTCGGTTCGACCAGGGTAGGACCACGCTCTCATGTAGAGGTATGAGACTGGAGATCCTTTACAGGAAACAAGGCATTCCATGTTATCTCCATTTTGACTCTTAACCGAAGACTATATATGTCTATGCGCCACAATATCCACTTGATATTAAGTGGACTGTGTGCTGCATTGTCTTATTTTCTGCCGACTTCCAAAAAGGAGACAGTACTCAATTCGACTGTATGTTTTTTTATGTGTGTTACCTCATAACTTTGTACTGGGTGAACCGATTTCGACGATTCTTTTTTTATATGAAAGCTGATACTTTTCCTGTGGTTCCACTTGAATTTGATCAAGGTCAGACCAATAGTTTTTGAGTTATTCTTAATAACTTATATTGAAGTCGGCAGTACAAAATTTTTAATTTTTAATGATATAAAAGAAAACTCAATTGGACTTGCTAGTCCGTGTTATTGCTGGCGATGTGTAGCAAGGACAGGATAGTGACGGATATTATATGAACTGTACTCTACGTACGGAAGACGGGAAGCGTTCAAATTGCATTGCGTTTCCGCCGGCCCCGATATCTGATTGTAAATGTAAACACGGCTCGGCGGGAACACGGGCAGCGGCTGCATGTTGAACTCGGCCTGCGGTAAACGGGTCATACCTTTTTTTTATAGGATAGGGTGACAAACGAACACACAGTCCACCTGATGGTAAGTGGTAGCTGTGGCCCATAGACATCTACATCTATCCTCGTTTGCGAATCAAAATGCAGATGCGTTGTCACCCGTGAGGACTAAGGTGGAATGCCTCTTTTCCAGTAAAAAGGGCCTCTGGCCACCTGCACTCACCGAGCGAAACGCAGAGGTAAACCTCTACTTCACGCTGGTATTCTGTGAGGTCGTGGTACCACTCCGGTTTGAGCCGGCCCATCCGTGCGACAGCAAAAGCTGCCGCGTGACTCTACCACAAATACCTGTCTAACATTCGTTTTTTTGCTTATACTTTGTGGTGTTCCTTGGGATAGGCCTGTGTTCAGCGGTGGGCTTGTGAAAGGCTGTTATGATGAAGATGACGATTTAATATAAACCCTAATATAACTGTAACTACGCTATTGAATTTAGGTATATTTTTAATATCTTTATTAGCATTATTTAACTGCTATCATTTCTTGATGATAATGGTTGGATCGAGCAGTTTTCTCGTAAAATAAGCGCTATTAACGTCAAGATAAATAAATAACAATTATTATTATTATTATTTTTTCATTTATTCTGGAACCTTTGTTTTATAAAAAATATCTATCTAACATAACTAACATATACCTACGTAAAAAAAACAATAAAAGCCGTGAAGAAAATTTTTTTTTAAGGAGAGTATTCACATAAATCACGTGAGCGTGACGGGATGATATGGACGATACCGTTCGTCTCTTGAATTCGTAATAAACTAATTTTTCCGACCACCATCCTTGTTCGGAATCTGACGCAGTGACTGGGCCAATCTTAAACATATTCATCATCATAATCATAATCATCATCAGTGCAGCCCTTCACAAGTCCACTGCTGAATATGGGCCACCCCAAGGAACGCCACAAAGCACGGTCCTGATTCACCTGCATCAATCGACTTTCTGCATGTCTTACCAGATCTTCACTCCATCTAGTGGGGAGCCGCCCTACATTTCGTCCACCGGTACAAGACTGCCGCTTGAGAACCTTTTCTTCCCCATCGGTTGTCGGTTCTTCGAGCTTTATGGCTTGGAATTTGTAAGCCATTCTATTTTTAACGCGTGTAACTTCAAGACGTTTCTAATCTACGAGTGGTGTTCCGTTAACTCGGCGCCAATCGGGCTGACCTTGTCCGTCAATACGTCGCCGGGAAGCGCTCCCCTCCACCTAATTCCAGCGACCTAGAGCCGTACAAGTCCTCTGTCAACATTGCTGTTCCAACTGCGCGTAATTGGCCGAGGAAGTGTAGCTACGGTGCGGTGACGGAAATGGAAATCGCGATGGCTTATGATTGGTATTCATTAGTCTGTGACCTTTGTTGTGCTCTTTATAACAGTACGTATCGTAGTTATACGAATCCCAATTCTAAATATTGTGCTTGTCTGTTTTCTACCGACTTCAAAAAGGAGCCGGTACTCAATTCGACTCTATGTTTTTTTTATGTTTGTTACCTCATAACTTTTTACTGAGTGAACTGACTTCGATGATTCTTTATTTATTTGAAAGCCGGTGCTTCACATGTGGTTCCATATAAATTTGGTCTGACCAATAGTTTTTGAGTTATTCTTAATAATTTATATTGAAGTCGGTTGTACAAAATTTTTAATTTTTAATTATTACTTGTTACTTCTAATATATATTAATATACATTTTGATTCTTCATCGAGGATAGGCGTACAAGTCTATGGACCACAGCATCCACTTACTATTATGATTTAAATAACATGTAATTTAATAATTTAGTGTTTTTTTGACTTTGTTTACTTAATTTAACTGTTATTTTGATTTTTTCATTTATGTTTAATTTTATAATGTGTGAATATACATACATATACATTCGTATGCTGTAAAAGCATTTCACGGAGATACTTATAATAATATTGTCAACCTTAATACCTGTGAAAACGAATAAATAATTTTGATTTGATTTGATTTGAACTATCAGGTTGACTGCGTTCTCGTTTTCATCTTTATTTTATAAAAATGAAATGAAAACATTTTCATTTTCATCAGCTAATCTGTCAGTCAATAGTTCACTTATGCTTTTGCCTCCCTACTATTACATATGCCAGTCCATGGCTGCTTCTTTGGACGTGATTATTAAGTATTCTATGTCCCATTACACTACATAATCGACTTTGTAATGATTTCTTATGTTTACGCAACACTACACGTTTGAATGAAATTAAATTTTACAGATTTTATCGCATATATTAGCTGTTCCCCGTGAGTTCGCCTGCGTGGATTTTTTTTTGTGCGGAACCCTAAAATAAAAGTAGCCTAAGTTACTCCTAATAACATCAGCTATATGGCAGTTTTCGTAATGCGTGTTCAGGCCAAATCTGATTTCGCTGAAATATCTGTTATCTGCGAGCTATTTAGTTATATTTTGACCAATTTACACAATATTTTTAGCTATATTATAGTAAAGTTTCATTAAAATCCATTCAGTAGTTTTTGCGTGAAAGAGTAACAATCATCCACATACATCCTCACAAACTTTCACATATATAATATTAGTAGGATTTTGTATTACCGACGTATCAAGAATAATTTGCGAGGCTATTGAAATAAAAAAAAAAACATTTTAAGTGTAATAGAGAACATGCATGGGTGTAACCATCTGCTTGGGATCGTATAGTTAATAAAATGAAATCCAAAATCAATAACAATCAAATAAGTAAAAAAAAAAAAAAGTAAAGCTAAACGCGATAAAATCCATAAAATTAGTTTTATTCAATGGTTTCAATATTGCCCTCTCAAATTTCGAACGTGCATTATTTGTTCGTTTAGTTACGCTACTACCGCAAACATATTAACCGCATCCGAGTGAACGCGGAATGCTTCAGACTCCGACTGGTGTACCCGACACTCATGTAATGAGCAAATGACGTAGTGAATTTTGGCTAATTTAATTAAAGTCGTATCCGTGTCGTGATTAGATGCTTACTGCTTTTAAAATAAAAGTATGTTTATAAATCTGACCACCTAACGAGCAAGCAGAGAGTAACAGTGACGCGTTTTAGACTACGAATCGATCGCGTGGAAACAGAAACGTGAACCTTTATTTTTGTTTTTAATAGAATACGGGTGACAAACGTGCAACAGGTCCACCTTTATGGAAGCGTATACCGTGGCCTATAGACGTTTACGTTTATCCTCAATTAATTATCAAAATTCAGATGCGTTGTCGTCCCTGAGGATTTAGAGACACTCTTCACTCACTACACGAAGCACAGCCGCATTAAGCTGCTATTTTAGGCTCGTATTCTATGAGCTTTAGAGGGACCTTCAAGAAAAGAGCCTACTCTTTTTTAAAAAGCCAGCAACTTATCTGCAATTCCCCTGGTGTTGCAGTTGTTTATGGGTGGCGGTAACCACTTACCATCAGCTAAACCGTATGCTCGTCTGCCCCCTCTCATATAAAAAAAAGAAAAAAAAGAGGGCGTGGTCCTACCCCGGTCGAGCCGACCCAATCGTGCTACAACCATATTACTAGTTTACTCGCGATAAAAGTATTCTATTTGTCCAACCAGGACACGTTTTATGTTTGTGCCAAATTTTATGCAAATCCGTTGAGTCATTTACGCGTGATGGAGTACCAAACTTTCATTTTATACGTGGTAGAGCCATGCTGCAGCTATATTAGTAGTATAGTTGTAGCACGAATGGGTCGGCTCGACCGGGGAAGGACCACGCTCTCACAGAATACCAGCATAAAATAGCAGCTTAACACCGCTGTGTTTCGTATGGTGAGTGTAGAGATCCGGAGATTCTTTTATTTTAAAGTGTTTTTGTAGCATCAAAGTAATTTTTTTTTGCAACTGTTTATTGTACGAATCCATTCATAGTTTTAGAGCGCAATAAATTTCCTTCCTCGATACTGGAGTGAATGTACTATGTAAGAGGAGGGGCGCGAGGAGCTGTGCCGGGGCTATTTTCGTGCCGTTATTTTTACCAAATTCCGAGGCGAGGAATGCTACGTCTGCCGAGCGTCCGTCGCCGGCTGGAGGAAGTCGGAGCTCCTTGAGATACTCGCCACAGTTTTATTAGCCCTTTTTGAAAACTTATATTTAAAAAAAAATATATGTTGTAAGATGTCATAAAGGGAACTTGAACAGGAGATGGGCAGCAGCATCTTCCTTATAACAACTCAAAATGATAAGAAACAGCGGTTGCCAACCCGCCTGCCAAGCATGGCAACTATGCTTAGTTTATGAAGCTTATGAATTTTATTACGTGGTAGAGCCATGCTGCAGCTATATTAGTAGTATAGTTGTAGCACGAATGTGTCGGCTCGACTGGGGAAGGACCACGCTCTCACAGGATACGAGCGTAAAATAGCAGCTTAACGCTGCTGTGATTCGTATGGTGAGTGTAGAGAACCGGAGACGCTTTTTACTGGAAGTGAGGCATTACATCTTAGTCCTCACGGGTGACAACGCATCTGCATTTTGTTTCATGTAGATGTCTATGGCCACAGCAACCACTTACCATCAGGTGGACTGTGTGCTCGTTTGTCACCTTTATCTAATAAAAAAAATGTAATTGCGTTTCCAGTTTTTGTTGATCTCCAAGGCGTCTCTTTTCGTATTCACGAGGACACGAGCGTAGGTGTAGGTACCGACCAAAATTCTGCGAAATGATAGAACAGTTTCTGTATATTCTCTCTTATAAGTTAAAAAAACGATTTAAGGAGCTTAGGAAAGAAGATTTTGTGAAGCACAATAAAAACAAATTAAAGATGTTACATATTAATTAGCTATGTGCCGCTTAATAAAACAAAATAATGTGTCTCATGTACTTTGACGATCACCTCCCGCCCTCTCTCAATTGCATGCACTATCCCCGTCACCACTAATCCCAGCACCACTACTGTCAACACCACTAACCTAGGAAAGACACACCACCGTACCGTTGATAATAGATACGTGTTTCGCCTCAAAACGAGTCATCCTCATGTGAAGTAGACTGGCCGGTAAGATCAGCCGCCGCTTCGTATCACTTAGCGGTTAGCGGTTAGCTACCGTAAAGTCTACTTTACCTGAGGATGCCTCGTATAGAGGCGAAGTTTATTACGCTGATCTTAACTAACGAATATTAACATCTTTAATTGAATGGATTTCCGTATAGTCACGCCAGATTCTATAAATGATCACTTATTATAATAACGAATAGTTGCAATTCTATTGGCTATGGTTCCATAATATGGCGTCAACAATTATCTGCCGACTTCCAAGAAGGTGATGGTACTCAATTCGACTGTATGTTTTTCTTTTTTTTATGTGTGTTATCTCATAACTTTTTACTGGGTGAACCGATTTGGATGATTCTTTTATTATTTGAAACCTGATACTTCTCGTGTGGTCCCATATGAAATTGATCAAGATCAGACTAATAGTTTTTGAGTTATTCTTAATAACTTATATTGAAGTCGGCAGTACAACATTTTTAATTTTAAATTATTTACTCTGTGCTATTGTGTGATCGATTTACTCGGGGAAAAACAGTAAATGTGGTAAAATATTTTAATTAGAAGTGACAGGGACGAATGTACGAGACATCAAATTATCAACTCCAGGCGGATAAAGCAATTGCTATTTTAAGAATATGTTATAGTTGGACAGATCATGTCGTTCTGAACGGCGGTGGGCCGCGCGGTGAGCTCATGCTGTGCTGGTGTCGTGTTACATGTGAGTTCATCGGTTCATCTCTTTAGTAGGCTAATTTAATTATTTTCGGAACGAAGTTCTTCGACGCGGCTTATAGTAGAATTAACTGGCAGAACTCGTCACGTAAGGAAAAAGCGTTATGCCCCCTCAAGGCGACCTTTCTACGATTGTATGTGTGTGTTCGTGCGAGTATCGAGATTAATATAATAATTTATTTTAAATTAATGAAAAAAATAATTAACGAAAAATAAAAAAAATGTGTTGTTTTTAATCAATAGAAACCAACATATTAAATCACGTTTATAGTTAAAAAAATAACGTAAGGAACTTCGTTACTGACGACGGTCCCCTGATCGCACAATTTATTTTTTTATATGCGAGAGGCAAACGCGTATGCAGCTCACCTAATGGTAAGTGACTACTGCCGCTCATGAACAACTGCAACGCCAGGAGAATTGCTGATGCGCTGCCGGCCTTAATTAACAGAATAGGTATTATACGATAAGAATAGTAATATCTAAACGGAATTAAATATTACATTGAGAATCAAAAGTTCACTGCAAAAAATATACCTTCTCCACGATCATACGAAAAATATTTGTCATAGTTGCCATGTTTGACAGGTGGATTTTATATATATATATATATATATATATATATATATATATATATATATATATATATATATATATATATGATAAGGGTGAGAAACGAGCACACAGTCCACCTGATGGTAAGTGGTTGCTGCGGCCCATAGACATCTACATCTATCCTCTATTACAAATCAAAATGCAGATGCGTTGTCACCCGTGAGGACTAAGATGGAATGCCTCATTTCCAGTAAAAAGGGCCTCCGGCCACCTGCACTCACCAAGCGAAACGCAGAGGTAAACCTCTACTTCACGCTGGTATTCTGTGAGGTCGTGGTACCACCCCGGTTCGAGCCGGCCCATCCGTGCGACAGCAAAAGCTGCCGCGTGGCTCTACCACTGTTGGATTGACAACCGTAGTATTTTATTACATTAAGAACTTCAATTTTATACGTGGTAGAGCCCTGCTGCAGCTATATGAGTAGTATAGTTGTAGCACGAATGGGTCGGCTCGACCGGGAAAGGCCCACGCTCTCACAGAATACCAGCGTAAAATAGCGGCTTAATGCTGCTGTTTATCGTATGGTGAGTGTAGAGAAACGGAGACCCTTTTTACTGGAATAGAGGCATTCCATCTAAGTCCTCACGGGTGACAACGCATCTGTATTTTAATTCGCAAACGAGGATAAATGAAGATGTCTATGGGTCACAGCAACCACTTACCATCAGTTTGGACTGTGTGCTCGTTTGTCACCCTATTCTATAAAAATTAAATTATTAATAGGCACGAATTCGTCGTGTTTCATTTCTCTCCGTCGCCTCTTGCGACATACAGAGAATGATAATATGGGGTAGTAGATTCTCTAATCCCGTTACTACACGGCATCAACTCTTAATATATGTTTAATGACTACATATTTGTTTCCACTATAATTGTTGCTAATGTAATTTTGCGACCACATTTAGATTTTTTTTAATAAAATAAGTAAAAGATTAATTTTACAGCGCCGTGTCATACAACATGACGTTAAGGTGAAAGTTCCAGGGTGGCCCGCGAAATTCAAATTTTCTTAGGTTTTTTGCAATTTGTAGGTCCGTGTCAGGTTGTATGTTTAATGAAATATGATTCGCGATCGTGACGAGTATGTATTTACAGAATTATAATCATTATAATCATCAATACAACCCCCTAAGTTCGTATAATCCTATTGTATGGCTATTTCCAGAAAAACTCATTCAAAGGAATTATATGAACTTGGATTGGACTTATTATCATTAAAATCACCAATACCACCCGTATTGGTGATTTTAATGATAATAATTCTGTAAACACATACTCGTTACGGTCGCGAATCATATTTTGTTAAACATTCAACCAGACCCTGACCTGCAAAGTCCAAAAAACCTAAGAAAATTTGAATTTCGTGGGTCACCCTGGAGCTTTCACCTTAAGTAAAATTATCAGTAAATTCAATTATTTCATTGTATGTAGGCAAAGGGAGATGGCGAAGGTATGCGTACGAATAAAATAAAATACATATCATTTTAAAATTCCGCAAAGATAAGAACGCCGGTACTGTATCACCTACTTTTATCGTTAGAGATGCGTTGTCACAGCATCTATTTAAAGAACGTAGTTCACAACAGAACATATTAAAGTTCGTCACCAATTACTCCTCAGATGCAGTTCACGAAGCTCACAAGCTTGCTTCCAGTGCATTAGGGATGTTCACAGTCTATCGATATGTTTTTGATGTAGTTTAACAATAAATAATATAAATTACAGTAAAATGTGCCGTGTGATCAGCGTAAAAGAGCCCACTATCTAATATGATGTCTGGGTCTTAAACTGAAACGAGAGATGGTTAGCAGCATTTTCCTGATAACAACTTGAAAATAATGTTTACTTGTGCGTCAGTCTTATCAACTCCTCCATCTCCTCCTCATCATCAGCCAACACAGTAATAAACGATCCTCGGCTGGGTATGGGCCGCTCCTAAAGCAATAAGGATTTACTGCATTTCCCAGATGCAGGCAGAGCTGATTGGTGATTGCAATACGAGAAATCAGGCGTATGTCACTCTGCTTTTTGTAATTTTACATCTGATATAAATACTTTTGCCAACAAAAACTGACTTACAATTTGACAAAATTAAAAAAAAAGTGAAGAATGTACACTCTTTCTATTGATGCTATAAGATCTTACTGACATCTACGAGAGTCTAAAAATACCATCATGAATACCACATGTGAAATCCCTAAAATATAGTGTAACAGTTGGATTAAAAATTTATAAAATTTGTTAAGAAAATTTTGTTAAAAGATCCTACAATAAAATCGATCAATATATTAAGGACCAAATAACCATACTTATAATTTTTTTGTCAAAACTGACTTTTTAACGGAGTCATTGACATTTAAGTCAGTAAGCTGAAGTGGTAGTCATATAGCTCGAAGAACCGACTACCGATGGGGAAATAAAGTTTTCGAGTGGCAGCCCCGTATCGGTGATCGAAGATTAGGGCGGTCCCCACTAGATGGAGTGACGACCTGCAGGAGACATGCAGGAAGTCGATGGATGCAGGTGCAGGATCGTTCTGTGTCGCTTTCTTTGGGGAAGGCCTACGTTCAGCTGTGAACGCGTAATGAACTGTACTTGTACTGATGATGATTATTTTAGCATTTTAAAAATATTAATTGAACTTTGACATTCTTGCATTTTATTAGAAGTATTAATTTTAAATTAAATTGTTACATGGCTTCAAAAAAAGACTCCAGAGTTTCTTTATAGCCTCATCTGTGAAAAGGTCTTGTTTTTCGAACCGGTGTGACGAGGCTAAATTAAATAGAAAGGGTTGAGAAGGAGTAAAGGATTTGCATTAGCTGCCACTACACGGCAAAATTTTATCGACTCACGAAGTTAATCCAAGAGACGCAGTCTTCCCTAGCGCGCTTTGATATCTCCGCCTTAATCACTCTAATTGCTGATCTACACGCGTGCCCCACTTGCTTTGAACTGGTTTCCACGCTAAACCAATAGCTTTGAACCATCTTTATTGCAAATTAACATTTGTATCTGCTTTGCGTTCGCGTATCCAATTTTATAGATAAAAGTCAAGCATAAATACTATAAAGCGATTAACATATTTCGGTATCTGTGTCTATTCTTACCTGTTGTAGTTTTACATACGTATTATATACCGTTGTTTAGAGTGTATTTGTTTGATAATATTGAACAGAAGAAGAGTTCGGGCTCCACGGACTCTCATGTAAGAAAAGTCCTGGTTGTTGAAGTTCCTAAAGGAATTGTATCTGCGAGTGGTCGTCGCTGCTGATGATAAGAGGACTGGGGCACACTATGATTTTCTCCTGTATCGTGGAGGCAGTTTACATGCATAAATTTTACAAGAACAAACATACATTCAACAGTTTTTTTTATTATTGTAATAAATATTGTATATATGTATTTAAATTTTATGTAAATAAGAATTACCTATTAAGATAGCAACGGAACTAAAAAAACATTCACCTTTTCATAAAATAACGAAGGAGTCACGCAATGCCTGCCATTTTCGCTAATCGACTGTGGAAATGTAACACCTCATGTATATGTTACATAAGTCGGCGGGGTACGCTCCCCTCTATCCGGGTCAATTGATCTAGTTAGTGGTTACGTAAGCTCTGTCACCTCTGCGCCATAACTTGCACTGGGGCTACCACCTAAAACACGTTTGTACTCCGATAATCTGATACGCCTTTTTGGACTTTGTCCCACTGCAGTTTCTTTACAAATTCGCTTGGCAATATCGCTGAGCATGGGGTTCCTTGCGTCGTGCGCTGTACGATTGGGTCGCAGGGAAATGAGCCATTTTGTGTTTTGTGGCGCGGTACGTTAATCCTCATTCGTGCTCGTTAGCGGTTTCCTTCATTTGATTGCTATAATCATTATTAAGGCAAGAGAATATTGATTGTTTTACTTTGCAGATTGTCTTATGTGGTCATCTTTATCATCATTTAAACTATTATTGAAATACGTATACCAAATATAGATAGATACAAGAACCTCGAAATAAAGAGAGCTTTTCTTTTGAACTAACAAGAACGATGAACTCAAGTTTGTCAAAACAGTTTAAAAGTCCCGCTGGGCTTCTTGCGGGTTCTTCTCGGGACATAGGTATCTTCTGAACCAGTGGTAAATTAAAAATAAGACTGAGTTTCAATATGTATTATAATCTATACTTATTAAAAAAAGGTTCCATTACTGTCTGTAGAACTAGTGAACTAAATGAACTAGTGATACATATGAGAATTTTTTTTTATGGAATAGGGGGCAAACGAGCATGCGGTTCACCTGATGGTAAGTGACTACCGCCGCCCATGAACAACCGCAATACCAGGGGAATTGCGGATGCGTTGCCGACCTTTTAGAAAGGTGTAAGCTCTTTTCTTGAAGGTTCCTAAGTCGTATCGGTCCGGAAAATTCGCTGGTGGTAATTGATTCCACAAGGAAGTCGTGCGAGGGAGAAAACTTCTTCTAAATCGCACAGTGGTGGACCGCCAATCATCCAGATGGTATGGATGGTAACGCGAGTTTTGTCGCGATGTGCGATGGTGAAATTGAGCGGCTGGAATTAGTCCGAACAATTCCTCAGAGCACTCCCCGTGATAAATGCGATAAAATACGCAAAGAGATGCAACATCTCTACGCAGTGCCAGTGTATCGAGCCGATCAGAAAGAACTCGGTCGTCGACGATTCGAACCGCTCTGCGCTGGATGCGGTCATGTGGAAGGAGCTGGCACTGGGGTGCCCCGGCCCAGAGATGAGAACAGTATTCAATGTGGGGCCGAACTTGCGCTTTGTAAAGTTGCAAGCGATGTGCCGGCATGAAATACTGTCTCGCTCTGCTGAGCACGCCAAGCTTTTTAGAGGCCAATTTGGCCTTCCCTTCCAAGTGACCACGAAACTGCACACTATTCGATATGTCGACGCCAAGGATTCCGATACTAGCTGAGGCAGCAAGGGGAGTGCCTTGAAACTGAGGAGATACGACAAAGGGGTACTTTTTAGCGGTAAAAATGTGTATGTTTCGATCAAAAAGTATTTTATTTACTATTATAAGCCAGTGCTTCATTACCATCTAACGTGATAGTCAGGGGTGATACAGCCAAAGATGGTTAAGCACTGACTTAACAAAAACCTATTCACACTTTCTTGAAGACATTATTATTATAATCGAACGGAATGACAGCTGCTGGCAGATTATTGTACTCCTTTGCTTTACGCATTATTGTATTGTATTTATAACGGTAACGGTATTTATAAGCAAGCTTATTTATACTCTTAAGGTATTTTCTCTATACACGTGGTAGAGACACGCTGCAGCTATATTATAGTTGTTGCACGAATTGGTCGGCTCGGCCGGGAAAGTGCCGCGCTCTCGCATAATACCGGCGTAAAATAGCAGCATAAGGCTGCTGTGTTTCGTATGGTGAGTGTAGAGAACCGGAGACCCTTTTTACTGGAAACGAGGCATTCCATCTTAGTCCTCAGGGGTGGCAACACATCTGCATTTTGATACTTAATCAATGACAAATGTAGATGTCTATGGGCAGCATTCACTTGCCATCAGGTGGGCTGTGTGCTCGCTTGTCACCCTTATTCTATAAAAAACAACATTGCAGTGATGAGTTTAGCGTACGTCTACGTGCGACTAGCGTTATAAGAGCTCGTATTATTTCACCCCATTCGCAATCCTCACTCTAAATAAACCCCATAATGTACGTTATGAACTAATGAACGGCAAGTGCCGACAGAATGGACACAAACTAACTATCACCATACATACGAATAATACGTGTGAGGATAAGTTATTTGATTGTCTCGCTACGCGGAAGACTTATGAGTCACGGTGGGTAACGGGTTCGAGGCTCGTTGCATAACACTGAGCAGCGGAGCGTGCGATATGAATTCTAATAAATTGGCCGCCGCCCAAAGTTTACAACCAATGTACAAAATACAAAGCGTATTGTGAAGGCAGTAATGGAGTAGAACTGAGTGCTTTGGATAGCAATTTGTTGTTTTATATTTTAACTAGCAAGTCACCCCGGCTTCGCATGGGTAATTTCTGGATTTCGACAACATCGACACCTACACAAACATACACAAAATTTTCATCAAAATTGGTCTAGCCGTTGAGGAGTTCAGTGACACACGTACGGTAGAATATATTTTCGTCATTATATCCGGAAGTCGTTACAGGCAAACGTAACAAATTTAATACATTACAGTTGCTACTTAGAATATCACTTTGTAACTGAACCATAAATTTAATTCCAAAACGTACACGCTTCCCTACCTACTTAGCTGATATCTATAAACAAAAGGTAAAGTTCTCCATACCTGGTGACCATCTGTGTAGATGTAAACAAAAGATAAGAAATGTTTTTGAAAGAAAGAAATCTTTGTGTCTTTGGCGGCCGACTCCGGTCGCAATATCCGCATGGGATTTCTAGGAATTTGTTACAAATGATTCATTAAAAACAGTCGCTACACCCGAACTCGGCGTTACATCCGAAGTCGCTATAGCCACATGAATTATGTACTAAAATAAGCTTTAAATTCAACGTACTTAGATTTAACGTCGCTATAGGCAAATGGTCGCTACAACCAATGTTGTAATAAATGAAATCCACTGTATATATCAACATTTATACCTCTACGCGGACGATATGGGTACATGGTACTACACGATAAAATATTACTTTCAATAAAAATTAGTTGTAACCTTCAGAACGATTATCGGTCACGGCGGCCAGCCTCAACGGAGACTAGCCATCGGTGCAGGACAGTGTCAAGTGTTTACGCAAGCACAGGTGCAATCTCTATTCCCTCACTCTCACAGTTCGATGGGACGGTAAACCGACACGACCGGAGAGAGATCAGGTGCAGGACCAACGGCTTTACGTACTTTCCGAGGCACGGGGATGAGACGCCGCCGACTTCCCAACTCCGGGCAGATACTTAGAATTTCTTGATGGAAAAGTTCAATAACTGATTTTTTGGCCCGACCCGGGATTCGAACCAGGGATCTCATGATCAGCAATCGCACTACTACAACCACTAGACCAAGAGGCAACGAGTTCAAACATGCCTAAATATAAAGCTGGTTTCTTTCTTAGAAATAATATAGGAGAAGTAATTGGTCCTACTTTAAAGAAAATTTAAAAAGACTTCGAATGACAAGGTTTTAATAATTTCAAAGAAGAAAACGAAATTAATTTTACTAAGCGCGACTACTGATGTGCACCTGTGCTTGCGCATACACTTGGGCACTATAATCCTGTCCTGCGCCGATGGCTAGTCTTCGTTGAGACTGGCCGCCGTGACCGGAATTCGATCTGGAAGACATTATTATTATTATGTTTTAAATAACATTTCACGGCTGTTTTGATAATTTATACGATTTTAATTTAATGTTAAACTGTTTCCCATAATAATCCTCTAATTATTAACTTTTTGATAACTAATCCATCCATCCATTACAGCTTATTAAAGTCTACTTCAACAGTAGACTTTTATACATAGGCATAACACTTTCACTGTCCGAGTTTCAGACACAAATAGTATGACAATAGCAAAGACTTATATGTAGTACACAGGACAACGAAAGGCTTTTTTATAGGATAAGTGTTACAAACGAGCACATAGTCCACCTGATGGTAAGCGGTTGCTGCGGCCCATATACATCTACATCTATCCTCGTTTGTGAATCAAAATGCAGATGCGTTGTCAGCCGTGAGGACTAAGATGGAATGCCTCATTTCCAGTAAAAAGGGTCTCCGGTTCTCTACACTCACCATACGAAATACAACAGCGTAAACTGCTATTTTACGCTGGTATTCTGTAAAAGCGTCCTTCCCCTGTCGAGCCCACCCGTTCGTGCTACAACTATACTATTAATATAGCTGCGGCATGGTTCTACCTCGTAAAAACATAGGTTTAACTTAGGTTTGGCAACCGCAATTTATATTATCGTTGTTATATAGCGTTGTTATCTCGAAGTTGTTGTTTCTTCTGCATATCAATGATATGTTGCTAACTGGTAACATTCATTGCTGATGACAGCATTGGTGATGCTCTATACACCGGCCGTGCCAATATTTCTCGGGAAAACGTCGCCGAGTACCGGGACAAACTTGTGTCTGAAGTCGAGTCTTTGCTGAACAAAGTCTCGGATTGGGGCCAACAAAATCTAGTCCAGTTTAATCCTCAGAAGACACAAGTTTGCGCGTTTACCGCTAAAAAGAACGCCTTTGTCGTATCTCCTCAGTTTCAAGGCACTCCCCTTCTTGCCTCAGCCAGTATCGGAATCCTCGCAGTCGACATATCGAGTGACGTGCAGTTTCGTGGTCACTTGGAAGAGAAGGCCAAATTGGCATCTAAAAAGCTTGGCGTGCTTAGCAGAGCGGGACAGTATTTTATGCTGGCACACCGCCTACAACTTTACAAGGCGTTGGTTCGGCCTCACATGGAATACTGTTCCCATTTCTGGGCAGGGGCTCCCCAGTGCCAGCTCCTTCCACTTGACCGCACCCAGCGCAGAGCGGCTCGAATTGTCGACGACCGAGTCCTTGCCGATCGGCTCGATTCAGTGACACTGCGAAGAGATGTTGCATCCCTTTGCATTTTCTTTCGCATTTACCACGGGGAGTGCTCTGAGGAATTGTTCGGATTAATCCCAGCCGTCAAATTTCACGAACGCACATCGCGGCAGAACTCCCGATACCATCCACACCATCTGGATGATAGGCGGTCCACCACTGTGCGATTTAGAAGATGTTTTCTTCCTCGCACGACTTCCTTGTGGAATCGATTACCATCAGCGATTTTCCCGAACCGGTACGACTTAGGGACCTTCAAGAAAAGACCCTACTCCTTATTAAAAGGCCGGCAACGCATCTGCAATTCCCCTGGTTCTCCTGGTGTTGCAGTTGTTCATGGGCGGCGGTAGTCACTTACCATCAGGTGAGCCGCATGCTCGTTTGCCCCCTCTCCTATAAAAAAAGGAAGATGCTGCTGCCATGCCATACTATCTCCTGTTTCAGTTTCCCGATGTCGACTCTTACGTCACTCACGGGATGATATGGGATAGTGTATGTTCTTACACCGCCACTACACAGTTAACTAATATAAAACATTATTGTAAAATATACTGCAGTGGAAATAGTTGGTAAAACAGGTACACATAAACCTTATTATCAATATTCAGTCGGTTGCAGCTCGTTTAATGTTGTGTGCGGATTGATTTGTTTTATTTCATTTTCATGTCCCCGCGGTGCAGTTTACTGCGATATAAACTGCAAGCGGCTGCAGTAAAACTTATTCGTACGTACCACTTACGTTCGCTTTTATGTTTCAACAGTTTTAATGAGAAATAGTTGCCAAGGTAACTGTTTTTAAACTAAATCATAGATTTATTTTTCAGTTTTTTTTTACATAATACATAAACACTCACGCCTGTCACCCAGAGGGGTAGGCAGAGACTATGGAATTCCATTTGGCACGATCCTGACACCTCTCTCGCTTCCTCCACATCCATATACCTACGCATACACGCTCGTCGGTTAAAGGTACTCTTAATTTGGCCCATTTTCAATATTTCGCCAATTTGGTCGATAAACTTTCGCCTAGGGCGATTTTCCCGACTCTGCCATGCCATTGCATCTGCCATTTTTTTTTAATTAGATATTATTATATATGTCGGAGAATTTCAATAGAGGATCCCAATTTGTGATCTCTGAAAATACATTAGGATAGCGTTAATTGTTAAAAATAATAAGTAAATTGCCAACAAGGCTGCCAATCGTGGTAACTATGGCATATTCCTATAAATGAGCCAATCATCGGGGGAGGTCTGTGTTCATCAGTGGATTTTTATAAGTAATGGATGGATGAGCTGTTTTCACAAGCTTGCTACAAGCTTTTAGCTTGATCTTTATGTATGTATTTAATGCGGTTTCCATTCAGTTTCTGCCTACGTCTAGATGGCTGAATAATTTCAGACTTTCATGAAGAACCGATGACAATATAATAAGTTAATGACTACGGCCTTGTACTAGGCCGTAGGCCAGTACTAGACCGTATCACTGTGCTAATCTATGCGTGTTGTTTCTTTAACTCTAATATTATTTCTTTAATTGCGATACGGATGTATTATGATCAATGCGTGGTCCTTCCCCGGTCGAGCCGACCCATTCGTGCTACAACCCTAATTAAGTTGCAGCATGGTAGAGACCACGTGGCAAAATTTGTTTGTATATACATATATCTATATATATGTATATATATAATGTATACGGATTAGTAAGCTGAAGTGGCAGTGGGCCGGCCATATAACTCGAAGAACCGACAACCGATGGGGAAGAAAGGTTCTTGAGTGGCAGCCTCATACCGCTAGGCGAAGTGTAGGGCGACCCCCCACGCGATGGAGTGACGACCTGGTAAGACATGCAGGAAGTCGATGGATGCAGGTGGCTCAGGACCGTGCTTTGTGGCATTCCTTGCGGGAGGCCTATGTTCAGCAGTGGACTTATGAAAGGCTGTAATGATGATGATGCTGATGTTTGTATATATTTTTTCATGTCCTGTATCGTGAAGTTGTTTTACGTACTTACATAAATTGCGCAAGGACAAACATCCAGACCAGACCCACAACAATTATTTATAATCGGGGATCGAATCCGGGTTGCTCGCGTACTGTGAAATTTACAGCTAGCGCTAAGCGTTAACTTAAAAAAAAACATCATGTAGTGGATATTCTTACACCGCCACTATACGGTTATGTACAATTGTTCATATTTAATTTTATGCAATTGCTTATATTTAATTGTATAAATAATGAAGCGTTAGCCGCGCGACGTGTGTGATTATCGCAACCGGTTTCGTTTAAACTCCACTTGATTTGCAGCGATTACGTACAAGGTCATGTTGCACCTTTAATTCGATTTGATAATAAACGAGACATGTCCGTATATTAATCTAAAGTAGCTATTTTATAGAAAATAAACTTTTATCCGCTCGCGTTTACTTAAAAACCGACGGTTTTTTACAACTGAAGTTATTTTTGCTAAATTTAACATCATTATCACACATACATTTGATAAGAAGTTATCATCCTGCTAATAATATTTAGGGATATTTTTTTTATAGGATAAGGGTGAAAAACGAGCACACAGTCCACCTGATGGTAAGTGGTTGCTGCGGCCCATAGACATCTACATCTATCCTCTATTACAAATCAAAATGCAGATGCGTTTTCACCCGTGAGGACTTGGATGGAATGCCTCATTTCCAGTAAAAAGGGCCACCTGCACTCACCAAGCGAAACGCAGAGGTAAACCTCTACTTCACGCTGGTATTCTGTGAGGTCGTGGTACCACCCCGGTTCGAGCCGGCCCATTCGTGCGACAGCAAAAGCTGCCGCGTGGCTCTACCACTGTTAAGATAGAGAATATTGATTTAAATATTGCTTATTCTGGTTCATAATCTATTGCCAAGTTTCATCTGAATCAATTCAGTAGTATTTGCGTGATTGAGCTACAAACATACAAACAAATTTCACATTTATAATATGGATTGTCACTTAACAATTTGTGCTTGTTCATATATCATAGTAGATAATGGAATTTTAATGTAATTAATGACTCGACCAAATTGGCTGTAGGTATATTGAAGATATATTGAAGATGGTACATAAGAGTACTCTCTACTGACGAGCATTCGATATAATATGTTATGATATGATTATGATATTAAATGGGGAAGAACTAAGCCCTGTGGAATCACTGTTTTTCTTGGCACCACTCGACGCAAAGCTTCAGTGGGGCCCCCATATGTCCAAACTAGCAAGCAGACTAAGTTCTGCAGCCTATGCTGTAAAAAAGATTAGAGGTATCACTAGTGTCGAGACAGCTAGATTAGTTTATTTCAGTTATTTCCATAGCATAATGTCATATGGGAGTTTGCTATGGGTAAATGCAGCTGATTCAAAAACTATCTTTGTTTTACAGAAGAGGGCCCTTAGAGCTATTTACAACCTAAAACCGAGAGTCTTAGAGATAAATTTAAAGAAATAAATATATTAACTTTGGCCTCTCAGTATATTTACGAAAATTTAATGTATTCACAAAAACAAAGGTAGTTTCAGTAAAAAAAGTGATATACACTATAAATACTAGGAACAAACAAAGGTTAGTGATACCAATTTCTCGACTCCACAGAGTCAGTAATTCATTCTTGGGGCATTGTATACGCTATTACAACAAGGTCCTGGAAAGTGTACAGGTTCTCTCCATTACCAAGTTTAAATGTTTTGTTAGGCTGAAACTGTATAAAAAAGGTTATTATAATATAAATGCATACATGGTTGATAATAGCCCCTGGGAATGAGGTTTCTAAGCAGTTTCTAAAATAAGTTTTGTAAATAGTTTGAACAACCATTAATGTAAAATTTACTTTAAAAAAAGTCCCGCTGGATTTCTTGCTGGTTCTTCCCAGGGCAGAGGGTTTTTTCGAACCAGTGGTAAAGTAAAAACTGACTTTCAATAATAATTATACAGGTGATCTATATTGAATAAAAAAATATTCGATAGAATCTCTCGCTATGAATGCGAAGCAAGCGAGAGGTGTGTCAGGATCGTGCCAAATGGAAGTTCTTATCTGTTTGCCTCCCTCTGCATGACGGTCGTGTGGGTTTTATTATGTTCCAGTTAAGAGAACTGGCTAAAATTGTTTTAACATGACCGTTCATATTACAGGATTAACTGTAATACATCAACCACATAATACATCACAAAAATCCTGTATACGTTCCACTGGGCAAAGGCATCTCATTTGTAAGAGAATTTGAAGCAAGGAGAATTTTGCCGCGCTAACTCAATGCGTGTTGGCGGACTTCAGATATCCTCGAAATACTATTAATTCCTTAGACATGCCGGTGTAACGTGTAATCTATGATGAAAGGTGAAAGAAACCCTTCAGCTAAATTTATAGCGAAAATTACAATGAATAATTTAGGATTTCTTGTTTGGTCCAGTACTGTGCAGGTATTATAAAGGCGAGTGCTAAACCAACCAAGACCAAATTGGCGATATATTGAAGATGGGTCAGATTAAGTATACCCTTAACCTAAGAGCACGTATGCGTAGGTATGTATATGGACCTATACAAGGCGAGAGAGGTGTGTCAGGGTGGTGTCGAAAGGAAATTTACGTGGTAGAGCCATGCTGGTGCTGCAGCTATATTAGTAGTACATATAGTTGTAGCACGAATGGGTCGGATCGACCGGGGAAGGACGACACTCTCACAGAATACCAGCGTAAAATAACAGCTTAACGGTGCTGTGTTTCGTATGGTGAGTGTAGAGAACCGGAGACCCTTTTTACTGGAAAATAGGTATTCCATCTTAGTCCTCATGGGTGACAACGCATCTGCATTTTAATTCCTTATTGAGGATAGATCTGGATGTCTATGGGTCACAGCAACCACTTACCATCAGGTGGACTGTGTGTTCGTTTGTCACGTTTTCCTATAAAAAAAATGCGTAGTTTCTGCCTGTAGAATGAAATCTCTCGATTGTTCCACGTCTATTCACAAGCCTTGCCTAACCATCTACACGCCTTTAACATATTATGTGTCTTATAAGTAAATGCCACCTACCCTACAAATTATGTCATATATTACACTGCCTACCCCTTTGGGATTCTTTTTTCGACTTCAATATTAATGAAAGTAAAATCGTGCTGCGCAATATGTTAATTTTTGTAGATGATATCTTCTTGTGGTGACAAACGAGCACACAGTCCACCTGATGGTAAGTGGTTGCTGCGGCCCATAGACATCTATATCTATCCTCGTTTGCGAATCAAAGTGCAGATGCGTTGTCGCCCGTGAGGACTAAGCTGGAATGCCTCATTTCCAGTAAAAAGGGCCTCCGGCCACCTGCACTCACCAAGCGAAACGCAGAGGTAAACCTCTACTTCACGCTGGTATTCTGTGAGGTCGTGGTACCACCCCGGTTCGAGCCGGCCCATCCGTGCGACAGCAAAAGCTGCCGCGTGGCTCTACCACTGTTAATAAACTGAACTGAACTGTGCTGAACATAGACCTCTCCAAGGACTACCTCATAAGCGGTATACTTGCCGTTGTTGCCACACTTGGCAGGTGAGTTGGCATCCGCATTTTTTATTCAGTAACTGTTATTAGGAAGACACTGCTGCCTTTGCTACTGCCGGTTTGTTTCCCCCAGTCGCGTCTTACAACACCCGCGGGATGATATAGGGTAGTGGATTTCTTACGCCGCTACTTCGCAGGATAAAGATGCGAAACTAATGGCGGCTCTTCACGTTGGCCTACATAGTGGCGAATGTGTTGGCAGAGATATTGGCCAAGAAATTGTGATCACGTCCACACTTTGGAAGGTCGTTCAGTTTGCTTCGATTCATGCCAATGTGCGGACGAATTTATTAAAATAATTATTGAAGCGCTAACGGCTGTTGCGGTTTATTTATTCACAGCATACCACTATTTTTTTATTTAGTTTTCACTATTTTTAATATTGCATGCCGAGCGCAAAGCGCGTGGGTATGTTCTACTAACGCCTAAAAATCAAAATTCCACCGTTTTGTCGCATGAAATCGTATCCAGCAATCATATTACACATATAAATGATATAAAAAGCAATTTGTTAGAAAGATAAATGGTTGTTGAACTTATTAATATTTTTTTTAAATCGATTAATTGCTATTTTTAAATAAAAAAAGTGGTTTTAGTGGCTTATGGTGTGGATTTATCATGTCCCCAAGGCTTGTAAACACTATAACTTTTGTAAATATCAATTGTTTAACTCAATCTATTTATTAATCTCTTCATCTATCATGTGAGAAGCCCCTGAATGTAAATGGCAGTGTAATTTTGTTTTGTTTAGCTATAATTAATTTTTTTCGGCTCGAAAATGGCGAAATTTTCGTTGATTTGGTAGCCTCGTATAGAATTATTTCTGTAAATGGGGAGCTGCAGCCACAGAGTAGTTTACTCACTAACTCAGTTGGCCATCGCCATAGATTACTGTATATATCAGTTCGCCGCATTAGCTTGCTACATTTATATTTATTTATGGTTCGCCGTCAGTCGCCGTCGTGAGTGGACATTATTTCGGTTGTTTGCAGCGGCTCAAAAAGATCGCTGTACAAATACACAATATTCGAATAACCAAATTTCTTAAATACTTGATTATAATAATATTAACAGATTTTTTATTACAATATTTTAAAAGCACAGAATAAATAATACTACGTACTAAAAGTAAGTAGTATCAATTTTTTTGTCATGGGTGAAATTTTTATGGTTTTCGAGGGTGTTGAAACCGATAGGGTTGTCGAAATGTAAATCCAAGATGGCGGCCGCAATATGTATCAATTTTTTCAATATGGGTGTCATTTTCATGGTTTTCGAGGGTGCTGAAGCCAATAGTGTTGTCGAAATGTAAATCCAAGGTGGCGGCTGTAATAGGTATAATTTTTTTCATCATGGGTGTCTTTTTCATGGTTTTCGAGAATGTTGAAGCCGACAGTGCTGTCGAAATATAAGTCCAAGATGGCGGCTGAAGTAGGTACCAATTTTTTCATCATGGGTGTCATTTTCATGGTTTTCAAGGGTGTTGAAGCCGATAGTGCTGTCGAAATGTAAATCCAAGATGGCGGCTGAAGTAGGTACCAAATTTTTTCATCATGGATATCATTTTCATGGTTTTCGAGGGTGTTGCAGCCGATAGTGCTGTCGATATGTAAATCCAACATGGCGGCTGCAATAGATATCAATTTTTTCATCATGGGTGTCATTTTCATGGTTTTCGAGGGTGTTGAAGCCGATAGTGCTGTCGAAATGTAAATCTAAGTTGGCGGCTGCAATAGGTATAAAGTTTTCCATCATGGGTGTCATTTTCATGGTTTTCGAGGGTGTTGAAGCCGATAGTGCTGTTGAAATGTAAATCCAAGATGGCGGCTGAAGTAGGTACCAATTTTTTCATCATGGGTGTCATTTTCATGGTTTTCAAGGGTGTTGAAGCCGATAGTGCTGTAGAAATGTAAAGCCAAGATGGCGGCTGCAATAGGTATAAATTTTTTCATCATGGGTGTCATTTTCATGGGTTTCGAGGGTGTTGAAGCCGATAGTGCTGTAGAAATGTAAAGCCAAGATGGCGGCTGCAATAGGTATAAATTTTTTCATCATGGGTGTCATTTTCATGGGTTTCGAGGGTGTTGAAGCCGATAGTGCTGTAGAAATGTAAAGCCAAGATGGCGGCTGCAATAGGTATAAATTTTTTCATCATGGGTGTCATTTTCATGGGTTTCGAGGGTGTTGAAGCCGATAGTGCTGTAGAAATGTAAAGCCAAGATGGCGGCTGCAATAGGTATAAATTTTTTCATCATGGGTGTCATTTTCATGGGTTTCGAGGGTGTTGAAGCCGATAGTGCTGTAGAAATGTAAAGCCAAGATGGCGGCTGCAATAGGTATAAATATTTTCATCATGGGTGTCATTTTCATGGGTTTCGAGGGTGTTGAAGCCGATAGTGCTGTAGAAATGTAAAGCCAAGATGGCGGCTGCAATAGGTATAAATTTTTTCATCATGGGTGTCATTTTCATGGGTTTCGAGGGTGATGCAGCCGATAGTGCTGTAGAAATGTAAAACCAAGATGGCGGCTGCAATAGGTATAAATTTTTTCATCATGGGTGTCATTTTCATGGGTTTCGAGGGTGTTGAAGCCGATAGTGCTGTAGAAATGTAAAGCCAAGATGGCGGCTGCAATAGGTATAAATTTTTTCATCATGGGTGTCATTTTCATTGGTTTCGAGGGTGTTGAAGCCGATAGTGCTGTAGAAATGTAAAGCCAAGATGGCGGCTGCAATAGGTATAATTTTTTCATCATGGGTGTCATTTTCATGGGTTTCGAGGGTGTTGAAGCCGATATTGCTGTAGAAATGTAAAGCCAAGATGGCGGCTGCAATAGGTATAAATTTTTTCATCATGGGTGTCATTTTCATGGGTTTCGAGGGTGTTGAAGCCGATAGTGCTGTAGAAATGTAAAGCCAAAATGGCGGCTGCAATAGGTATAAATTTTTTCATCATGGGTGTCATTTTCATGGGTTTCGAGGGTGTTGAAGCCGATAGTGCTGTAGAAATGTAAAGCCAAGATGGCGGCTGCAATAGGTATAAATTTTTTCATCATGGGTGTCATTTTCATGGGTTTCGAGGGTGTTGAAGCCGATAGTGCTGTAGAAATGTAAAGCCAAAATGGCGGCTGCAATAGGTATAAATTTTTTCATCATGGGTGTCATTTTCATGGGTTTCGAGGGTGTTGAAGCCGATAGTGCTGTAGAAATGTAAAGCCAAGATGGCGGCTGCAATAGGTATAAATTTTTTCATCATGGGTGTCATTTTCATGGGTTTCGAGGGTGTTGAAGCCGATAGTGCTGTAGAAATATAAAGCGAAGATGGCGGCTGCAATAGGTATAAATTTTTTCATCATGGGTGTCATTTTCATGGGTTTCGAGGGTGTTGAAGCCGATAGTGCTGTAGAAATGTAAAGCCAAGATGGCGGCTGCAATAGGTATAAATTTTTTCATCATGGGTGTCATTTTCATGGGTTTCGAGGGTGATGCAGCCGATAGTGCTGTAGAAATGTAAAACCAAGATGGCGGCTGCAATAGGTATAAATTTTTTCATCATGGGTGTCATTTTCATGGGTTTCGAGGGTGTTGAAGCCGATAGTGCTGTAGAAATGTAAAGCCAAGATGGCGGCTGCAATAGGTATAAATTTTTTCATCATGGGTGTCATTTTCATTGGTTTCGAGGGTGTTGAAGCCGATAGTGCTGTAGAAATGTAAAGCCAAGATGGCGGCTGCAATAGGTATAATTTTTTCATCATGGGTGTCATTTTCATGGGTTTCGAGGGTGTTGAAGCCGATATTGCTGTAGAAATGTAAAGCCAAGATGGCGGCTGCAATAGGTATAAATTTTTTCATCATGGGTGTCATTTTCATGGGTTTCGAGGGTGTTGAAGCCGATAGTGCTGTAGAAATGTAAAGCCAAAATGGCGGCTGCAATAGGTATAAATTTTTTCATCATGGGTGTCATTTTCATGGGTTTCGAGGGTGTTGAAGCCGATAGTGCTGTAGAAATGTAAAGCCAAGATGGCGGCTGCAATAGGTATAAATTTTTTCATCATGGGTGTCATTTTCATGGGTTTCGAGGGTGTTGAAGCCGATAGTGCTGTAGAAATGTAAAGCCAAAATGGCGGCTGCAATAGGTATAAATTTTTTCATCATGGGTGTCATTTTCATGGGTTTCGAGGGTGTTGAAGCCGATAGTGCTGTAGAAATGTAAAGCCAAGATGGCGGCTGCAATAGGTATAAATTTTTTCATCATGGGTGTCATTTTCATGGGTTTCGAGGGTGTTGAAGCCGATAGTGCTGTAGAAATGTAAAGCCAAAATGGCGGCTGCAATAGGTATAAATTTTTTCATCATGGGTGTCATTTTCATGGGTTTCGAGGGTGTTGAAGCCGATAGTGCTGTAGAAATGTAAAGCCAAGATGGCGGCTGCAATAGGTATAAATTTTTTCATCATGGGTGTCATTTTCATGGGTTTCGAGGGTGTTGAAGCCGATAGTGCTGTAGAAATATAAAGCGAAGATGGCGGCTGCAATGGGTATCAATTTTTTCATCATGGGTGTCATTTTCATGGGTTTCGAGGGTGTTGAAGCCGATAGTGCTGTAGAAATGTAAAGCCAAAATGGCGGCTGCAATAGGTATAAATTTTTTCATCATGGGTGTCATTTTCATGGGTTTCGAGGGTGTTGAAGCCGATAGTGCTGTAGAAATGTAAAGCCAAGATGGCGGCTGCAATAGGTATAAATTTTTTCATCATGGGTGTCATTTTCATGGGTTTCGAGGGTGTTGAAGCCGATAGTGCTGTAGAAATATAAAGCGAAGATGGCGGCTGCAATAGGTATAAATTTTTTCATCATGGGTGTCATTTTCATGGGTTTCGAGGGTGTTGAAGCCGATAGTGCTGTAGAAATGTAAAGCCAAGATGGCGGCTGCAATAGGTATAAATTTTTTCATCATGGGTGTCATTTTCATGGGTTTCGAGGGTGATGCAGCCGATAGTGCTGTAGAAATGTAAAACCAAGATGGCGGCTGCAATAGGTATAAATTTTTTCATCATGGGTGTCATTTTCATGGGTTTCGAGGGTGTTGAAGCCGATAGTGCTGTAGAAATGTAAAGCCAAGATGGCGGCTGCAATAGGTATAAATTTTTTCATCATGGGTGTCATTTTCATTGGTTTCGAGGGTGTTGAAGCCGATAGTGCTGTAGAAATGTAAAGCCAAGATGGCGGCTGCAATAGGTATAATTTTTTCATCATGGGTGTCATTTTCATGGGTTTCGAGGGTGTTGAAGCCGATATTGCTGTAGAAATGTAAAGCCAAGATGGCGGCTGCAATAGGTATAAATTTTTTCATCATGGGTGTCATTTTCATGGGTTTCGAGGGTGTTGAAGCCGATAGTGCTGTAGAAATGTAAAGCCAAAATGGCGGCTGCAATAGGTATAAATTTTTTCATCATGGGTGTCATTTTCATGGGTTTCGAGGGTGTTGAAGCCGATAGTGCTGTAGAAATGTAAAGCCAAGATGGCGGCTGCAATAGGTATAAATTTTTTCATCATGGGTGTCATTTTCATGGGTTTCGAGGGTGTTGAAGCCGATAGTGCTGTAGAAATGTAAAGCCAAAATGGCGGCTGCAATAGGTATAAATTTTTTCATCATGGGTGTCATTTTCATGGGTTTCGAGGGTGTTGAAGCCGATAGTGCTGTAGAAATGTAAAGCCAAGATGGCGGCTGCAATAGGTATAAATTTTTTCATCATGGGTGTCATTTTCATGGGTTTCGAGGGTGTTGAAGCCGATAGTGCTGTAGAAATGTAAAGCCAAAATGGCGGCTGCAATAGGTATAAATTTTTTCATCATGGGTGTCATTTTCATGGGTTTCGAGGGTGTTGAAGCCGATAGTGCTGTAGAAATGTAAAGCCAAGATGGCGGCTGCAATAGGTATAAATTTTTTCATCATGGGTGTCATTTTCATGGGTTTCGAGGGTGTTGAAGCCGATAGTGCTGTAGAAATATAAAGCGAAGATGGCGGCTGCAATGGGTATCAATTTTTTCATCATGGGTGTCATTTTCATGGGTTTCGAGGGTGTTGAAGCCGATAGTGCTGTCGAAATGTATTTAAACTACTTTAAAAAAAACCGTTTAATCATGCTATACGTTATTTTTAATGCGAAGGCATGCTCAATTGGATTTACCAATATATTTAATATAAATTTTTAATATTTCTTTCTTTTAATTATCTTTGATAAGTAAACTATATAAACATTAACACACCTAGGCATAGGTATAATTAACTAAGGCCTGGAAAATATTCGAAGCCTGTCTATGAAAACTGTTGTAAATTTTAAAACCTTTTTAAAAAAGGGTTATTATATAATTATGGAATATATTTATTTATTTATACTTCCATGCACAAAGTAGTACATATGGCGAACTTAATAATAATAATAATAATAAATAATTTATTTCGTGAAACATTAAAGTTACATTATATGATCAGTGATCGAGGTCACCTAGTAAGCAAAATAATGCCTGTAACAGGTGACTTCGTTCTTCCATAGCTAAAAATTACAGTATTATTAAGGAAATAAAGTATTAGGTACTAATAGGGAATAATAAAGACAGTAAAAACATGATTTTAGTATCCTACTTTTTAATTTGATTTTAGTATGCTGCCTATAACATAGCATTAATACATCAATAAATCAATTAATACATCAATAAATAAATTAATACATAAATCACTACAATGTGAATGTGTATAAGAAAAGGATGATCAAAAAGAAATGGAAAAAAAGATATTTTATTTCTTGGCGGCTCCGTGGCGTAGTAGCTTAGCAATGAGTTGCTGCGCTGGAGGCCGCGGGTTCGAATCCCTCACGGAACAAGTATTTATATAGCCTGTACATAATTGCTCCGGGTCTGGATGTTCGTCCTTATGCAATTTATGTTTCTAAACTGCCTCCACGATACAGGAGAAAATCCTAGTGTATAATAACATTTTTTTTTTTAAAAATACTTGTGTTTTACAAACAATTTTCGGCTTGGTAGGGCTCTAAAGAAAGCGAAAAGTTTTTTCATTGGTCATTGTTACTGCCGTTATGTAGACACTAGTTACGATGCGTGCATATAAAATTTAAATCAGGTGCGTGCAATCACTATGGGAGCTCGTAGCAAACTGAACGTAACGTGCGCCCAACGTGTGGACGCGGCGGCCAATACTCTGCCACAACCCTTTGATCTTTTGTAAAAAACCGACACCAGACGGATCTCGCGCCAACGTGTGGGCCATCGTTCCAATACGTACCAACGTAGCTTAAACACCCGCTCTACACGATGGCCATCGTTGTTGGCCAACACATTCGCCAGCGTGTTGGCCAACGTGTAGAGCCGCCGTAAAACTAACGTATTCCAAGAGACATTAGCATTGCTAGTATATAGTTTTTGCATTTCAAAAGTTAATTCGTTCAATGTCGAATATGTTTCGCTTTGGTGAGTAATCAAGGAGACATCAGATTTGTGAAATTCGATTCATAACTTCTTGTACCAACAGACCGTACTTACTTGTACCATTCTACTTATTTTGATGTCCAAATACTCAATCGTTATTCAATTATTAGATGCCGTTAAGTCTCGTGCTGTCTCTATCGCTGTAAGTCAATGTGACTGTGACAGCAGGAGACTTATAACATCTTAAAATTGAGTATAGCATTTGAGTATTTAGCCATGAGACTGGTAAAACATTTATACATATTTTATTTTGAATATTGATTATAATTATCAAATAGGTATACGATATCATCTTTTATGATGTGTCCTACCGTCGACTCTTACTGAAAATGTTCGCACTTCATAAACGTAGACAGTATATCGTGCTTTGAAGAAATAAAATGCCGGGTCATCGCCCTTTGATTGAGAAACAACGATTTATTTCATGTTGCACGTAACAACTATAGTCTGAACTTAGCAAGGGCGATGCTTCCATAATGAGCTTGTGAGCGTGTTCATCTATAAATGAATAGTAAAGTGCTTTGTGCTGCCTTCACCTAGGTCTTGCGTGCCTTTCATTGAAGCGACGTGACGTGCGGTAAGGTCTGAAAGGTCATGCATATTTCAGCTTCACGGAGCGAGGCGTGCAGTGTGAGGCGACGCGACGGCGGGGTCTTCGACCTACTTCTGTCGCTGGGAATTACTATAATGACAGCTGTACTCTAGTGGCACGGAACGCTAAACTACAGGGTTATTTTACAAAGAGTAGCCAAATTTTAAATTTAAGTTCAAATGTATAAATAATGTTAAACCGTTATTGCAATTTTTGAAAATACGAGTAAATAAGGCTTCTTCTTTTATTTGAAACTAGCTGTACCCCGCGACTTCACCCGCGTGTAATTTAGGGTTTTAATTACATTGCTCAGCAGCCTAATTCTTTTTCTAAAATAAAAGTAGCCTAAGTTACTCCCTAGAACATAAGCTATCTGCCAGTGAAAGTCCCGTCGAAATCGGTCCAGCCGTTTTGGAGATTAGCCGGAACAAACAGACAGACAGACAGACAAAAATTTTAAAAATTAGTGTTTTTGTTACAAGTACCGGATATACATTCATATGCATTTAGTAAAAAGCTGTTATTTTAACATTACGAACAGACACTTCAATTTTATTTATTTGTATAGAAGATGATCCCAAATTGAGTGTGATTTATTTGCGACAAATACGCGTACGCGCACTCGTCTGTTTGCGATTATATTCACGTTTTTGCCGACCGATAGCACATGAGTAAAGAAACCGACTCTTTACTCTGTGCCGATAGATCCTTACGAATGTGTGCGTGCATAGTAATTGTAGGTGTTAGATATTTATGAATGACAATCACTCAAAATAATGCAATGCCACGAAATTTGAATTTAAAAGATAAAAAGGAGAGATTTGATATATATTTTTTTAATTTTCTACGATGAAGGATACGATGAAGAAAATAATTTACACCATCTCTTCAAATTTGGCTGGTTATTGCAAAATAACCCTGTATAAAGGTCATGGGTCCTAATAAATCATTCGACTGCTGATGTGAACCACTCCCAGCATGAACATTTTGAGGTAAGAGTTATGGTGGTATTATTAACATTTTTATTTAATTTTTGAAGTGGAAATTAGCTCGAGACAATGAGATAAAATACAATATACAGTTTTTTCTATTATCTCAGTCTCCTTTTCTGAAGGCTTTCATTACTGCTACCGCGTGTGAAATGGACTCATGTTTTATTTTTAACAAAAATACTGGCAATGCTATTGAAACAAATTAAAAATAATAGTAATAATTGTTGGGCTTTTATTTATTTATGCTACATAGTATATTTAATATATATTTATGTATATTTATTTATTCAGCCCAACCAGATGAGAATACTTATAAATACCCCAATAATAGTAATAAACACTTATTAATGTTATTAAAAAGTAAATTTTATTTTAGGCAATTCAAGGCATTTAATGACTTTTAATGGCCGCTTATAAGAAATCACTGTATCCCATATCATCTCGTGTGTGTCCCAAGAGGCGGCAGATCTGGATATGGGCAGCAGCATTTTCCTGATAATAACACAAAATAATAAAAAAACTGCGGTTGCAAAACCCTAGCAAGCATGGCAATTTTATTTACGTGGTAGAGCCATGCTGCAGTTATATTAATAGTATAGTTGTAGCACGAATGGGTCGGCTCGACCGGGGAAGGACCACGCTCTCTCAGAATACCAGCGTAAAATAGCAGCTTAATGCTGATGTGTTTCGTATGGTGAGTGTAGAGAACCGGAGACCCTTTTTACTGGAACAGAGGCATTCTATCTTAGTCCTCTCGGCTGGCAACGCATCTGCATTTTAATTCGCAAACGATGATAGATGCATGTCTATGGGCCACAGCAACCAGAATAGAATAGAATAGAATAATAGAATAGAATAATTTTTTATTCAATATAGATCACATGTGTAATACTTATTGAAAGTCATTTTTTACTTTACCACTGGTTCGAAAAAAAAAACCTCTGTCCTGGGAAGAACCAGCAAGAAACCCAGCGGGACTTTTTTTAAAGCAAATTTTACAATAATGGTTGTACTAACTATATAAGTACAAAATTTATTTTAGAAACAGCTTGGAAGCGATCACCTCATTCCCAGGGGTTATTATCAACCATGTATTCATTTATACTATAATAACCCTTTTTATACAGTTTCAACTTAACAAAACATTTAAACTTGCTAATGGAGAGAGCCTGTACACTTTCCGGGACCTTGTTGTAATAGCGTATACATTGCCCCAAGAATGAATTACTGACTCTGTGGAGTCGAGAAACTGGTATCACTAGCTTGTGTTTGTTCCTAGTGTTTACAGAATGCACATCACTTTTTTTACTAAAACTACCTTTGTTTTTGTGAACATACATTAAATTTTCGTAAATATACTGAGAGGCCAAAGTTAATATATTTATTTCTTTAAATTTATCTCTAAGAGACTCTCTCAGTTTTAGGTTGTAAATAGCTCTAATGGCCCTCTTCTGTAAAACAAAAATAGTTTCTGAATCAGCCGCATGTCCCCATAGCAAAATCCCATAAGACATTATGCTATGGAAATAACTGAAATAAACTAATCTAGCTGTCTCGACACTAGTGAGACCTCTAATCTTTTTTACAGCATAGGCTGCAGAACTTAGTCTGCTTGCTAGTTTGGATATATGGGGGCCCCACTGAAGCTTTGCGTCGAGAGTGATGCCAAGAAAAACAGTGGATTCAACAGGGCTCAGTTCTTCCCCATTTAAAAACACATTGGTACTCAGATTTCTAACATTCGTTGTTGTAAATTTAATACATTTAGTTTTATTTCCGTTTAAATGTAAATTATTAACGTTAAACCAATGCACTAATTTTGATATAGCATTATTCACTTCGTCACATTTAAATGATTTACGTTTAAGTTTAAAAATCAAAGAAGTATCATCAGCAAATAATACTATATCATGATTATCCTCTACAATAGAAGGTAAGTCATTAATATACACTAGAAAGAGGAATGGGCCGAGAATTGAGCCCTGAGGGACACCCATTAGTACAGGTGACCCGGAAGAACTTTTACCATTAATAATAACTTTCTGCATTCTATTACTTAAATATGAAATTATAAGTTTAAGCGCTGTGTTCTTGACACCATAGTACTGTAGCTTCCTGATTAATGTCTCATGGTGAACGCAGTCGAAGGCCTTGGAAAGGTCACAAAATATACCCAAAGCATCCTCTGAATTCTCCCATGCACAAAAAATATGTTTAATAAGCTCAACTCCAGCGTCAGTTGTTGAGCGACCCCTTGTAAAACCGAATTGATTTCTATGTAGCAATTTATTAATATTAAAGAAACTTAACATTTGATCTAAAATTATTTTTTCAAAAATTTTACTAAATGTTGGTAGTACAGAAATTGGTCTAAAATTGGCGGGGTCTAATGTACTACCAGATTTATATAAAGGTATGACTTTACTAAGTTTCATTAAATCAGGAAACACACCAGATTCGACGCTTGTATTAAATATAGTGGCTAGATAAGGTGCTATTATATCTATTATAGATAAAATAACTTTAACGGAAATCCCCCATAAATCTGCCGTTTTCTTAACATCAATAGTTTTAAAATATTTAACGATATCTTTTGGCAGTACTCTATGGAATTTAAAAGTATTTGAACAAGCCTTTACATTTTGTTTAAGCAATGATTCGGCGACAGTTGGAGAAGAGTTTAATGATTTAGTTGTCAAAAAAGGAACATCAGTAAAATGTTTCTCAAAAGCCATAGCAACTTCTTGATCAGATCGGGTTAAATTATTGTTAATATTCAATTGAAAATCCGAGTTGCGCGGTTTGACCTTGCCCGTTTTACTATTTATTATTCTCCAGGTCATTTTAATTTTGTTTGATGCTGTTTTAATTTTGTTACTTAAATGTAAAGCCTTAGCTGTGGCGCACACTTTTTTAAATATTTTAGAATATGTTTTTACATAATCTCTAAATATAACACTACTATTAAATGATCTTTCATTATAAAGTTCGTATAACCTTCGCCTACTCTTATAAATTCCTACTGTCGCCCATTCATTAAACGATTTGCGACTGTTAAAAGAGAAAGTTTTAGAAGTAAATATCCTACTAAATTCACAAGTTATAATTTTAAATAACGTACCATACAAATAATTAGCACTGTTACCACTTACCATTAGGTGGACTATGTGCTCGTTTGTCACCCTTATTTTATAAAAAATAATATCCCCTTTATGGGGACTAAGGTGATTTTTGATTGTTTAAAATGAATGAAAAAATTAAACACAAAAAAGGAATATCTTTCAAGTTATTAGGTTGTTCTTTTTCGTAGTTAACGCATGCGAATGTTACGAGTGTTATTACCGTAGTATTATTACTTAATACAAAAAGTAGTTTATAATTTGTTTCCGGTTGAAACGAGTGTTCAATAAACAAGTCCCGTGGAAAATATGCGAACTAAAATCGAAAGTATGGCATTTGTAAAAGTAATTACGTCAAATGTTGTGAATAAGGGTGACAAACGAGCACACAATCCACCTGATGGTAAGTGATTGCTGTGGCCCATAGACATCTACATCTATCCTCGATGACGAATCAAAATGCAAGATGCATTGTCACCTGTGAGGACAAAGATGGAATGCCTCGTTTACAGTAAAACGGGTCCAGTACAAGTAATATAGCTGCAGCATGGCTCTACCACGTAAATATTATTCTATTCTATTCTGGATTAAAGCAATTGTCGCCAACTTTTCATTACAAGTAAACAAGTTATGTTTCGATTCCAGCGCGCATTGTGTCGTGTTGTTTTCATTCCGACGACGAGCGCGAGCTATGTTTAGACGGGGACCGATGGGACGCGGTTGGATTGCGTCCAGCGAAGGCATAGCAGCGGCTTCCCGGCTGTACAGCGATGTTAACGCTTAAATAGAACATTCCCTACATCGATGATGCGACTGCTTCGTTGGTCAAATGACGGTAAACATGATTACCGATGAAGAGATCTCAGGTTCAAAATCAGTTAAATGGGTCTTTTCAGTAGCAGCCTGGAGTTAGGAATATGCGGGGTTTCACCTCCGTGCCTCGGATAGCACTTAAAACCGTTGGTCCTGCTCCTGGTCTCTCTCCGGTCGTGTTGAATTACCGTCCCATCGGACTATGAGAATGAGTGAATAGAGATTACACCTTTACTAGCGCATATTCCGGATCTTTGCGTATAGCGTGAATCAAATGTTTATTTGTTTGCCGGTTTTGTGTTTTAAAGTACTAGGTTGGCTGTGTGTACTGCGTACCAGAACAGAAACCGCGAACAAAATTTGTGCGGCAGCGCGGGTCGCGTGGTCGAAGGCATAGCCTTTTTATAGCACAGATTAAGCAAGTTTGAGCCCGTGGGCTCTAACGCGTTTTGCAAACAACCGAGTACATACATATACATATATTACTTCAATGGTTACATTCTTGATATGAATATAAAAATATCAACACTTCACATGTTTAAGTTTCCTGACGATGTTTTAAAAAAAAAACAAGAAACCTAACCTGACGATGTTTCATTTTCAAAATAATTTTAAATTTGTATATCAAAATAATATAATTTGAATGTCATTCAAGTACACAATAATTGAACATTATTGTAGTTCTAAACGATATACAAAACTATATAGAGATACGCGACGGTCACATTTGTGAGAATTACTGTTCGTTCTATGGTATGTTTACTTTTTTTTACAATTAATACACGAGCGCGCACAATGGCACGCAGAGTGACATCATGATATACAATTACCACCGTAATTATGCCTGAAACTATATTTATTTAAGCAAACGGCATGCCTTATATCCATCGCAGCCTATCAATGTCGACTGCTGAACGTAGGCCTCCTTCATAGGTTGCCTCATTGCCTCTTGGGAATAGGGTTGGCAACCGCAGTTACTCGTATTTATCGTTATTCATTTATTAAATATTTATTATTAAATCATTATTAGATAGACGCTGCTGCCCATCTCCTCATATTTCGTATTGTCGCCTCTTAAACATTCACGGGACGTTATGGGGTAGTGGATATTATAACGCCGCGCCGTCAGCCAGTGAAACGGTAATCCTTAATTAGATTTGAGATTTGATTAATGCCTTATATCAGATTAAAACTTTCGCTGCCCTGTTATACTACATTCTTGTATGGGTAATTGCTATTGTCTTACTATTGTGTCCAACAATCCGGTAGTGAGAGTGTTAAAGCAAATACTCACCGTCACGTCTTGATCGAAGGTCACGTCACTTGAGTCTAGGGTTGCCATCTTTGTTTGGCTTTAGCCGGACATGTTTGGCTTTTTCGGGTTGTGTCCGGCCTGTCCGGCTTTTGTTAGTGTAACGCGTTGCACGCATCGCTTGCAGAATAAATAAAAAATTAACGTATAAACTTGAATTTGTGCTGTGATTGATTAATAAACAATTAATGTATCATCATCATTATCATCATCATTACAGCCCTTCACAAGTCCACTGCTGAACATAGGCCTCCCCCAAGGAATGCCACAAAGCACGGTCCCGAGCCACCTGCATCCATCGACTTCCTGCATGTCTTACCAGGTCGTCACTCCATCTTGTGGGGGGACGCCCTACACTTCGCCTACCGGTACGAGGCTGCCACTCGAGAACCTTTCTTCCCCATCGGTTGAATTAAAATTGCCGTGTAGTGGCGGTCAAGAATATCCACTACCCCATATCCTCCCGTGGGTGTCGTAAAAGGCGACAAAGGGAAACAGGCAGGAGATGGGCAGCAGCATCTTCCTGGTAACGGCATAAATACAATAAAAAAACTGCGGTTGCCAACCCGCTCGCCAAGCGTGGCAACTATGGCAATATACCCCCCCATGAGCAATGACAATTAATGTATGTAACGGAGTATTTTAATTTCTTTTCTCGGGGGTTAGTTTTTTGGCTGCATGGCCTCAGAAAGGTATGTTTTGCTAAAAAATACTGTCCGCCTTTTAAGGTCAAAAGCCCGGCTTTTTGGAGCGCTGAGTCCGGGTTTTTCATTTTAGGAGATGGCAACCCTACTTGAGTCGGATGCTCGTTCGCCTCCTCCACCTAAAAAGAACACTCGTACATAAGTACGAGGCCCTACACGTGGGGTATAGCGTGTACAACGTGACTTGGAGAAGTTCAGCTTAGGTGAATTTTTTTTTGCTGGCTCGTTCATTGTGACTATTCGACCGATTCCGTTTTTAATAACTTTTTTGGACTTCACATTTTCGAACACGTGTTTTTAGAACTTACGAGATTTTGTGCCATCACATAAGTTTGAGCTCTTAGCGATGTTAATATTTACACACTATTAAAGTAAAATTACTGACATATTATATTTAAAAGCGATCGTGTCCTAATTTCTTCCTTACGGGAATACTTAACATGAACAATATTATTCTTTCACGGATTTTATTGTGTTTTATTATGTACGTTAGTTATTACGTTGGATGTCCGGAAATTATATGCTTTATAAAACAAAAGAGCCAGAATAAATGAAGAGAAAAACAAGTGACGTTTTTTAAATTATGTTTTTTTTATATATACCACGTTTTATTACCCGAACAGACTTACACGATAGCGAGTTAATAAAAAATTGGTAAAAATAAAAACGTGTTAATAATAATAATAATAAACCTAGCAAGCTAACAGCATAGCAAAGTGGCGAAGCAATCAGCTTTGTAGCGGTTTCTAACGGTTGCCGTTGAGCAATCAGTTTCAAAATAGGAGGTTCAGATGCCTGGGTGATCAGTAATCGATTGCTGTAAACAGAATTTGAAAATTCGAAACCGTTCTCGAGATAATCGTGGGACAGACGGACAGACGGACAGACATCGTGAAATCAATAAGTGACTTCGCAAGCTTCGCCACTTAATAATCAATACTATTTATTAATTTAAACGTTTCGAGTGCTTTAATATCACTTAATTTCAGGAGAATACTGCTCGACTCAATCACCAAACTCGAATTATATACTAAGCTACCCCGTTCTTCATAACCCTTTATCGTCACATTCATTGCTTGGTAGAATAGTAGTAATAGTAGAGGGTAGAAACATCTAGTATTTTTTTACAGAAATAGGGTGACAAACGAACACACAGTCCGCCTGTGGCCCATAGACACCTTTATCTATCTTCAATGAAGAATCAAAATGCAGATGTTGTTGTCACCCTTAAGGACTAGGATGAAATACCACTAAATTACACGTGGTAGAGCCATGCTGCAGCTATATTAATATTATAGTTGTAGCACGAATGGGTCGGCTCGACCGGGGAAGGACCACGCTCTCACAGAATACCAGCGTAAAATAGCAACTGAATGCTGCTGTGTTTCGTATGGTGAGTGTAGAGAACCGGATACCCGTTTTACTGGAAAAGAGGCATTTCATCTTAGTCCTCACGGGTGACAACGCATCTGCATTTTGATTTGTAATAGAGGATAGATGTAGATGTCTATGGGCCACAGCAACCACTTACCATCTGGTGGACTGTGTGCTCGTTTTTCACCCTTATTCTATAAAAAAAACCTAGTTTCCAATAAAAAAAACATTCGGTTATCAACATACGAAATGCGTAATATTTACTATACTAGACTTATACGTGGTAGAGTCACGCTGCAGATATTATTGTTACACGAATTACAATTGTAGTACGAATGAGTTGATTCGGTCGATAACAGCTTAATGCTGCTGTGTTCAGTATGGTGAATGTTGAGAACCGGAGACACTTTTTACTGGAAACGAGACATTCCATCTTTGTCCACAGGGGTGACAACGCATCTGCATTTTGATTATTAATCGAAGATAAATGTAGATGTATACGAGGCACAGAATCCACATACCATCAAGTGGACTGTATGCTCATTTGTCACCCTTATTCTATAAATAAATAAAACATATAAACGAAACGTAACTCCCTAAACTATCACGCTTCTTTCAGTTAGGTTCTTGTTTTCTTAATGTAATATTTTCAACGTTCAACACGACCGAGCGATAGTGTTTGCGATCATTATTTGCAGTGATGATATCACACCAGTTTTAGGTTACTTTTGTCAATATTTTTTCAGTCCGTTCCGCGTTCTATCAAAATACTTATGTCATACGGTTTCACCTGTGAAGCCTTGAATATACATACATATCGGTGTATGTAGGATTAATTTCAATTTTAACTATTATTCGCTTATATCACTTGCACTGTCACACACTTCGACTATCACTTTCCTCCGATTACGGTTACATTTTACTGTAAAATTGATGCAAAACAAGTAATAAAATTAAAAATAATGTACAACCGACTTCAATATAAATAAACTGAGAATATCATTAATGTAGTCGAAATCAATTAAATACACATTATTAAGGATAACTCAAAAACAACTGGTCAGATCTTGATCATTAATAAATAAATGTATAATTTATAATATAACAGATGTATATGGGGCCACATGAGAAGCACCAGCTTTTAAAAAACAGAATAATTAAAATCGGTTCAGTTCGAAAAAAGTCCTGAGGTAACACAAAAAAAAGACAGTCGAATTGTGCCTCCTTTTTTTAAGTTGGTTAAAATACCAAGTTATTGGGAGTCACAAACATTAAGTCTTGTTTTCCTATATCTATGTATACATCTATACATATACATAAAACGGAAATGTCTGTCTGTAATATTGAAATTACTGGCTTCCATTAAGCTCAAGGGGTTATTTGAATACTTTTAAGATATAGCCAATCATTCAAAAAAATCTGTTTGTCTATCTGGGTAATCATCGGAATGGATGAACCGTTTGTGATGAAACTTTACGAACAGATAGATAGCAATTCCGGGACGGATATTTTATGCGAAAAACTCCAGAATAAATCCCGAAAATGGATATAATAAATTGTCTTTTGTCTTTAATCTAAATAACGCTATAGAATAGAATAGATTTTTTTTTCATTCAATATAGATTAAAAATAATATTTATTGAAAGTCACTCTTATGTTTAATTTATTACTGGTTCAGAAAATACCGAAATTTATTGTTGCGTTTTTCAGCGGGACTTTCTTTTCTACCGACTCCAAAAAGGAGACTGTACTCAATTCGACTGTATATTTTTTATGTGTGTTACCTCATTACTTTTTTCTGGGTGAACCGATTTCGATGATTGTTTTTTTTTATTTGAAAGCTGGTGCTTCTCATGTGCTCCCATATGAATTTGATCAAGGTCTGACCAATACTTTTTGAGTTATTCTTAATAATTGATATTCAAGTCGGTTGTACAAATTTTTAAATTTGAAATTAGTTAAGAGAAAAACATTTTAAAATCATTAAAGTTAAACAATAATTATTAACGCAAAACAAATTAGAAATAGCATAGAAGAGATCATCGCAATATATATCCTATCCAGATCACAAGAATACTCGTATATCCTATCCAGGTGAGTCGTATTATTTAGTAGGAGCCTTTTCAGTCAGCGTCGATTTCTTGGCTGTGAATGGGGGTCATACGTTGTGAAACTACGAGTCCCCGTATGTTTGCCCGCGCGGTGACGCGATCGCCCTTGGCATTAATAGCGGACCGCTTCCCGCTATCGCCATGATGTCACCGCGCGCCTAAAACTGTCTGCCGCGATGCTCATTTATATTATTTTGTATTTACGCATGTTTATGCTTTTATACGTGGTTGGAGCCACGGTGCAGCTATATTTATGTGTCGCACGAATAGGTCGACTCGACCGGGGAAGGACGCTCTTACAGAATACCAGCGTAAAATAGCAGCTTGAGTGTAGAGAACCGTAGACTCTTTTTAATGGAAAAGTGGCATTCTATCTTAGTCCTCACGGCTGACAACGAATCTGAATTTTAATTCGCAAATGAAGATAAATGTAGATTGTCTATGGGCCACAGTAACCACTTACCATCAGGTGGACTGTGTGCTCGTTTGTCACCCTAATTCTATAAAAAAAAATATTCTGTCTTAGTCCTCACACGTGACAACGCATCTGCATTTTGATTCTAAATCAAGGACAAATGTAGATTTCTATGGGCCACAGCACACCTCGTCTGCCATCCATATTCTATGAAATAAAAATTCCCGCCAAAGTTCCCAAGCAGATCTTCCAAGTACCTTATGTGCATTGTCGTTCTTTTTGCATCCCTGATACCATCTTTTTTTCAAGTTATAGAAAATAAAAAAAATAAAAAAATGGAAACCCGATTGATCATGAATCCAAGAATCTTTACTTGGATTTGCACATTTTGATTTCTCTCATTGGATTTAGGGTCTTCAAGCAAATTAAACTAAATAGCCTATTTACGTCCCACTGCTGGGCACACGCCTCATCTTAATTCTAAGAAGGGTTTAGAGCAAGGACATGTCTGCTGCGCTGCCTGCGAACTTCACATGTCTTCCAAATCTTTATTTTCTTATATTTCGAACATGCAGGTTTCCTCACGATGTTTTCCTTCACCGCCGAGCACGTAGTAAATCAGCACTTAAAATTGCAATTAACAATTTAGTTAGTGCCGGCGGGAATCGAACCCGGGTTGCTGGCGTATTGTGGAATTTACAGCGAGTGCTTAGACCCTGAGCTACCGCGGTGTATTAATTAACTGCATAGGTTGTATATTATTATTACCGCGGTTCTGCTCGCCTTAAAAAGCAACACCTTCATGTTAATTCTTCCGTGATAACTTTTATCTTCTCGTGGTTAAAAATAATCCTTGTGTTAATTTAGAACAAGGTCTATTTCATTATTGCATATCATTTGAATCCGTTTATGTGTGATAGGAGAGCAAACATCCCAACCTCTTTACAATCTTTCACATAATGTGTAATAATAATACGAGTATAGTTTACGTACAAATATTATCGGTCAGTGCGATTTCACTACAGGCAACGTTAATTCTTAGTAATGCGTTAATTCAAACGTGAAAATACTGGCATATCTTTGTACGATTTCCTACAGGTGTGTCAGTTAGCTTCGTGTACAGCATAATAAGGCCGGCAACACAAGCGGCGGTACTGGCGTGGGGTGCGCCATCTGTGTTACCTAGGGTTACCAAATGGAAAATTGAAAAGTCCTGAAAAATAACGTGATTTCCATAGAAAATTCCTGACATTTTATTAAAAAACGTAATTAACTACTGTGAAAAAAAATGTATAAATCAATTAAAGGTTTGGTAACACGCGATAAATCCACGTCGCAGTTCCGTCCCTCCCACTGCTCCTACATAAAATATTTACTGAATTCTATTGAGAAAGCAAAAGAGCTTGACGTTTCTAAAATCCGACCGCAAGCATGCAATGCAATGCATAAGAGCAACAAAACAGAGGCAGTCATAAGGACTACCGATAGAAGCTCTATGATATAACTCATCACTCAGATAGAACTCAATGCTATTTGCGTATACATGTACTCAGGTCGCTATTCTACGCGTGCGCGTGACGTGCGCTCTTGCGCGCAATACGTCACTAGCATGTCGAGGTCATCGGTGACGCTATAAGTTTTTAACGCGGCTAAAGAAGGTTTTACTTTAAAAATCCTTTTATATCAGGACAAATCCTCACATATGGTATCACTATCACGCCAAGCCCACCTGTCGATAACTTTCCTACTTTACATTGCTAATATCGCGTTCATCGCTTACATCAATTATCATTGGTAATTGCTAACGCTTTCCAAGTAACTGCTTGCTAATGTTTATAATTACTCCCTCCGTCTTCTCTCGCTGAAGTACTCTACTGTATTAAGTGTTATGTTATGATGACAGTTTACGGATTAATGTTTGAGGGAAAGGTTAAAGTCTTTTACGTGGTAGAACCATGCAGCAGCTATATTAATAGTATAGTTGTAGCACGAATGGATCGACTCAACCGGGGAGGGACCACGCTCTCACAGAATATTAACCTCTGTTAAAATTACATAATATCCATAACTTAGTGATATTTTGAAAAAAAAAACCGTTCAATCTACACATACGTGGCAACAGAACGTATCTACCCATCTAATTGTCAATGACTACTGGAGCCCATGGACATTCTGCAATCAAATTGAAACATAAGGCCATAGATACAGTGTCACTAAGGTAGTATTAGAAGGGTTTTAATTTAAAAACTGAATTTAGATACTGGAGTCTGTGTTTATTTGTAAAATGTTTAATTTTGCATGATTAAAATGGAAAATTAGCATGTACGATAAATTTAAAGCCACACTGTAGGAATCCACAGACGTTAAATACCTAATCTATATCTATAGCGTTCAGAAAGATCAAAATATAACTCAATACATTTTTTTTAAATACTACTTTTAACAGTGGTAGAGCCAGGCGGTAGCTTTTGCTGTCGCACGGATGGGCCGGCTTGAACCGGGGTGGTACCACGACCTCACATAATACCAGCGTGAAGTAGTGGTTTACCTCTGCGTTTCGCTTGGTGAGTGCAGGCGGCCGGAGGCCCTTTTTACTGGAAATGAAGCATTCCATCCTAGTCCTCACGGGTGAAAACGCTTCTGCATTTTGATTTGTAATAGAGGATAGATGTAGATGTCTATGGGCCGCAGCAACCACTTACCATCAGGTGGACTGTGTGCTCGTTTGTCACCCTTATCCTATAAAAAAAAAACTAGTAATGCCATTAAACATTACTAATATTCCCTGTAACCACTTCTGGTAAGCTTAAAATGCTTGTGTTAGAAGTGGTTCACGACAGTAGTCGAATGGCGGGCCCACGACCTTTCGAGGTCGCGGTCCGCGCCCTGCCATTAGGCTACTGACGATTCAATTCATCTATTACAGCCTATAAAATTCCACTGCTGAATAGAGGCCTCCTCCAAAGACTTCCTCTTCGGAGATTTGTTATTCTAACCACGCTGGACAAGTGTTTTCTATAATATTGATTTGTTATCAGGAAGATGTTGCTGCCCATCTCCTGTTTAAGTTTCCGTCTGGCGCTCCATACGGTATTTACGGAACGATATGTGGTAGTAGTTCTTACACTGCCACTACACCGTTACTCAATACGTAATTTCTTTTTTTTAAATTCGGAATGCTAGTGGCTACCCGTCAAAGATCGATGGAAAATTCGCTTTTTACAAACAACAGTACAGGACAGTAACACTCGTAATACGTTAATAGTTTCCTCTGGACCGAATTTTGATTACGGCGCCGCTCGCGGCTGTAAAATCCAAAAGGCTAACACCACTTAAATCTCAGAACAATGTTCCAATATAGACTAGCTGTCTATAGGTAGCCTGCGCTGCAGGACAGGAATATAGCCCTAGTGTATGCGCAAGAAGAAGTGCACTTTCTTTTTCCTCGCTCTCGTAGTCCGATGGAACGGCAAACCCACACGACCGGATAGAGATCGGGCGCAGGACCAACGGGTTTTACGTGCTTTCCGAGGCACGGGCGTGAGACACCGCCAACTTCCTGACTACGAACTTCTACTGAGAATTTCCTGACAGAAAAACCCATTAACTGATTTTCGGGGGAAACTGTCCGCTAGGTTTGTCCTGTCACGCAAATAAATTAAAATTAGTTCACACTACATGTGCGGTAAAAAACTGTGGGTCGTCCTCATTTAAAGATGAGGAATTAGTTTCATCAGTTTCTACATACACATTAATTTGTTTAAACGTGAAATAAAATAAAATCAGTTTTTTATTTTTTTTTACTTCCCGTTCTGACAGCCCTAGCAATTTTTTGTTTATGTCGGCTTTTCCGACAATATCAAACGCGATGACTGACTGTATGTTTCTCTTAGGATGTGCCTTTAGCTCAGCATTTTTTTAATCAACACTTATTTTTGCAATGTGTAATTTACTGATGCGTGAAGTGACCGCAAACCGCTTGCGGTCCCGCGCCAACCCCAGCGGAACCAACGCACTTAAGCAGCTCACCCCTGCCCCGTTACGGGGGGGGGGGGGGAGGACGGGTCTGTTACTGCGTCAATTTATTATGATTACGTCCCTTTAACTTCCGCATCGGCCATGCTTGGATTCTTTTTATGGTTCATGGCCTATTGCTTTCAGTTAGCACAGGCTCTTTATAAAAGTTTCTTTTAGTTTATTTCTTTAGTTTTTTTTTAATAACGTTACTTCTACACCAGGATATTCTCCTGTATCGTGGAGGACGTTTACATGCATAACTTTACAAGGACAAATATCCAGAGTCGGAACAATTATTTGTAAGCCGTACATTTGTATTGTACAAATACTTGTTTTGTTCAAGATTCAAACCCACGTCCCGTAGCGCTACAATTCATTCCTAAGTCACAGCGCCACGGAACCACATGGAAAGTATTTCTCGTGTTTTTTTTTTCATTCCTTAATAACATAATTTAAAATTAAAAATTTTGTACTGCCGACTTCAATATAAGTTATTTAAGAATAACTCAATAACCATTGGTCTGACTATGATCTAATTCATATGGGACCACACGAGAACTATCAGCTTTCATATAAAAAAAGATCATCGAAATCGGTTCGCCCAGTACAAAGTTATGAGGTAACACACATAAAAAAACATACAGTCGAATTGAGTACCGTCTCCTTTTTGGAAGTCGGCAGAAAATAAAACAATGTTGTGGCTGTAGCTGAGTATACTCGTAGCTATGGCTTTATTTGAGCCAGATGTCATTTCGTTGCTTAAACCCTAAATTATTTGTATTTGTACTGTTATTCATTATTATTTTACTGCGTGTCTTCCTTTGTTTATATATTTTATGTCAAATCTTAGGGCGGCAAACGTGCTAAATTGTTACCAACTTAGTTTTGACCTAGATCCCCAGAGCATGGTTACTATAGACTAATTTTTATGCTGGCTTTGGATTTTTCTCTTTTCTTCTTTTGAAACTATAACACAACAGTGTGCGCACCGCTGCTTGACGACAGACAAGAATGATACCAACAAGTGGAACTTCCAGGCAGAAAAGGTGCTCGAGTAATTGCATCCGGCAAATGTGCTTGTAGCCTAACTGAAGTTAAATAATAACTACATTTCTTATACGACTCGATGTACCTATTATATATTATATAGTCCACACTTGGTCTGAAATTAGTTAGGTCCTTTTCAGTTATTAGGTTTTTTTCTCATCCATCGAGTAGATTAATTTGCGTGTAACAAACCATTCTGTATCTAACTAGCTCTAGAACGTAAATGTTCGATGATAGTGTAACGACCCCCCCCCCCCTTTTTTCTCTCTCTCTTTTCTTTTCCATCTCTATATATACTTATACTTGTATTTCTTTAGAATCTATATCTATAAGATATATAAAAATATCTAATTTACATTACCAGTATATCTTGATCTTTCTAAAGGTTTGAATATAGGCCGTTTAATAAATTTATGGCGTGATCGATCGTCTTAGTTAGGACCCTTATTTACGTTGTGTTTGTATAGTAACTTAGTTCTTTTAGGTGTATCTTGGAAGAATGAATATTCACGAGAGCAATCTAAAGCTGTTGGTAGAGTCTTATAAGCTAAAGAACCCAATTATTATTTGCATTTAATTGTTTAAAATATAATTTCTATGACATTTTTACATGTCTGTACAATGAATTTAATTATTATTTATTAATAATAATTATGAGGCGTCACAATAGGTCTATTACATATTTGTCGAAGCACAGTACGCTAGAGTTGTAGCTCAGAGTTGATCAAAGGGTACCTTGACCTCCGTTACTCAAGAACAAAAACATAATTCTTTCATTCACGTTGTGCTGAATACAAAAAATAATCATTTCAAATATGTCACGTAGTATTTTCGGAGGTGATTCAATCGTTTCACCTACGATTGGCACGAATTCAAAACAGCGTTCCCCTGTCTATAGATGCATGTACAAAGTTACAAGAGGTATAATGAATTAAGAAGTACATATTGTAAATAGTACTAAAGATGTAAAAGTAAAGTTTTGACGGTGAATTCTTCCCAACTTGAGGAAGAATATGTCCAGGCTTTAGCTGTAAATATTTTTATTTCAATTAGCAGCTCAATGCTGCAGTGCTTCGTAGAGAACCAGAGACCCTTCTCACTGGAAACCAGGCATTCCATCTAAGTCCGCAGGAGGATAACGCATCTGTATTCTGATTGCCAATCGAGGATTGTTAAAAATATTTATGAGCCACAGCATCCAATTACTATCAGTTTGACTGTGTACTCGTTAACTTGTTTCTGTAAAAAATTGGTACAAATTCTATAGCAAATAAAGTCATAAATTGAAGGTGAACATCATTTCGTGACACTGATATTCAAGTACGTTCAGGAGCTGAAGTTAATAATAATACATTTTTTTTTATAGGATAAGGGTGAAAAACGAGCACACAGTCCACCTGATGGTAAGTGGTTGCTGCGGCCCATAGACATCTACATCTATCATATGTTACAGATCAAAATGCAGATGCGTTTTCACCCGTGAGGACTAGGATGGAATACCTCATTTCCAGTAAAAAGGGCCTCCGGCCACCTGCACTCACCAAACGAAACGCAGAGGTAATCCTATACTTCACGCTGGTATTCTATGAGGTCGTGGTACCACCCTGGTTTGAGCCGGCCCATCCATGCGACAGCAAAACCTGCCGCCTGGCTCTACCACTGTTAACGTTACATAAAATATATATGAAAAAAAATGCAAGCTTGAACCAATGAATCAGTGAACTTAACATAATATTATATATCAGTGCCACGTAACTAACAGAGATAACACATAAGAATTAATTTACAGATAAAAGTAATTGTTATTTTAAGACTGTGACGTTAATCTCTGACAACAATGAACTCATGCTCAATTTAAATAATTGACCTTGTTTATTCTGTGTATGCCCAAGATTGTGTAGAGTTAATAATGAAATTTTATCACGTGGTAGAGCCATGCTGCAGCTATATTAATAATATAGTTGTAGCACGAATGGGTCCGCTCGAACGGGGAAAGACCACGCTCTCACAGAATATCAGCGTTAAATAGCAGAATAATGCTGCTATGTTTCGTATGGTGAGTGTATAGAACCGGAGACACTTTTTACTGGAAAAGAGGCATTCCATTTTAGTCCTTACGGGTGACAACGCATCTGCATTTTGATTCGCAAACGAGGATAGATGTAGATGTCTATGGGTCACAGCAACTACTTTCCATCAGGTGGACTGTGTGCTCGTTTGTCAGGCTATCCTATAAAAAAAACTAATGGGCATTGCGTTGCAGTAGAACCAGAGTAACTGACATAGCCCAACGGATTATTAAGTTGATGGGCCGGCCATATAGATCGAATAATCGACAACTGATGGGAAAGAAAGGTTCTCGAGTGGCAGCTTCGTACCGGTAGGCGAAGTGTGGGGCGGCTACCAACTAGATGGAGTGACGACTTGGTAAGACATGCAGGAAGTCGATAGATTCAGGTGGCTGAGGACCGTGCTTTGTGGCATTCCTTGGGAGAGGCCTTTGTCCAGTAGTGGACTTGTGAAGGGTTGTATTGATTATGATGATGAATGGGCGTTGCCTGCAATAACAATATCATCCGTGTCGATTTCGTTCTCGGCGACCATAGCTTCTGCGTATCAATTATTAGAGCTTCGGTGACATGCTCTGATGTGGCCGATGTAGCCAACTCTTGCAGTAAATGTGAATGTGACGTGGTAGAGCCATGCTGCAGCTATATCATGGTTGTAGCACGATTGGGTCGGCTCGATTGGGGTGCACAGCCATGCTCTCACCGAACAGCGTCAAATTCTGCGGCAGCGGCAGCTTAATGCTGTTGTGTTTCGTATGGTGAGTGTAGAGAACCGGAGATTTTAATCCTCCGAGGTGACAATGCTCCTGCATTTTGATTCTTGATCGAGGATAAATGTAGATATCTACGGGACGCAGCATCCACTTACCATCAGGTGGACTGTGAGCTCGCTTGTCACCCTTATTCTTTTAAAAGGATACAGCGCATAGACACATGTGAGGATGCCGTTTACATAGTTATAAAAACGAACATTATTGCTTAATTTGTTACTTGCATAAACGCAAATCACAATAATGTTCTGTGATTTTCAATAGAACTTCCAACAAAACAAACACGTGGAGCGCTCTCAGCGAGCAGCAGCAGAGCGAACCGAATGCTTCGATTAGTCGCGCCGACTCGGATTCGACGCACTCGCTCGCTCAGGCTTTCACGTTAATTAAACTTCAGGTCCACATTTTATTATTATTGTTGTCATTATATATGTCGCAGGCTTATGGTAAAATCAGGTTTTTGATCAAATTGAGTTTGAATGAGTTTGATCAAAAATCCCTTTTTTAATCAAAAACCTGAACTTGTTTATGTTTATGATAACATAAAGTAGTAATTTTGTCTTCTTCCGGTTCTTGATCGAAAACCAGGTTTTGTTATGACTTTCCACATATATACTTTATTTTACACCAAAAACTCATAAAATACTTATTACAGGGAGTAAAGCTTTAGGAGATAGTACAATAATGTCTTATTGCTAAAAAGTGATCTCTTCCAGACAACCTTAAGATAAATAGTACAAATTGTTGGACAGCTCTCACTGAATACCAGCGTAAAATAGCAGCTTAACGCTGCTGTGTTTCGTATGGTGAGTGTAGAGAATCGGAGACCCTTTTTACTGGAAAAGAGGCATTCCATCTTAGTCCTCACGGGTGACAACGCATTTGCATTTTGATTCGCAAATGAGGATAAATGTAGACGTCTATGGGCCACAGCAACCACTTACCATCAGGTGGACTGTGTACTCGTTTGTCACCCTATCCTATAAAAAAAAAAGAAAAAAATTTCGGAAGCCTATAAGATTTTGCTAGCGTAAGATAATCCGGCTATGAGAAGTTCATAGTCATTTGACATAAGGTGAGGCTCATGCTCGTTTGCTCCGTCTATATAAAAAATTCATAGCTGAATTATATTACACTGTTACTACTGCGTGAAGAAACCCATTCTATAAAAGGCTAGGTTATTATTATGTGACGAATTATTGCACTAACACCGCCACACACGCCTTTAATTCGCGCGACATGTCCAACCGAACCAGTTTTGTACCAACGTGACATCAACATAGCAACAGCTGTCATTAAACGCAATGCTATATATGGTTGGATTAGTCCCTGCAGCTAGAACTAATTTGTGGTCGCCTAAACAAGATTTATACTTGCCTTCTATGGTATGCAATTATTTTTATTCATGATTTTTTTTATTTAAAAAACCGTTACCTCCACACTAGGATTTTCTCCTATATCGTGGGGGTAGTTTACATACATAAATTTCACAAGGACAAACATCCAGACCCGGAACAAGTATTTCTAGGCAATACAAATACTTTTTCCGTGCGGGATTCGAAACCACGGCCCTTGGCGCTGCAACTTATTGCTAAGCCACTGCGCCACGGAGCCGTCATCCCTTTTGGTTTCCCTTTAAACAACAATAAATTAGTTTTATTGCAATGTGTACATTGTAGTGACGTCCCAAGAAAATTCATCGCCCCATTTCGCACCGTGGGCCTCGTAAGATGCGACTTTTTATTTATTGATTTATGCTTTATTGCAACACACCTTTAACTAGGCATTACAATGGGCGCCCTTAATGCCTTATGACATTCTCTATCAGTCAACCTTAAGGAAGATAAAATAAATAAAAATATATAAATAAATTTTATTATTTTCATAATAAATAAAAATAAAGGCCACCAGGCCAGGCAGACGTTGTTCTGCCCTCTTGAACGACCGTTTGTCCGATAAAAAATTCCTTAATTCGTAATGAAAGTCACTTATCGGATCACACTGCACACAGCGTGCAAAATTTCATTGAAATCAGTTTAGTAGTTTAGGAGATCATCGCGGACAAACAATGTGACATGTAATTTTTATGTATAAAGATATATAAGGCGTTCCAGAGGAGAATAGCCCGAAATGTGTAATATGTTCTGGATGTAAATAAAGTATAATAATAATGCTCTAAAAGCTCAACTTTTATATTTCCTCCATTATTAACTACAGCAGCCGAGTCTAAACATCGCATGACGCACGCTAGTCAAACTAATCTCGTATAAAAGGATCTAATTAAATGACTACCTTCGTCTTATGTCTGTGTTATTTTTATTAGAAGTAGGTTACTTTCCTCCTGTCCCTTATTAAGTGGCGAAGCTTGCGAAGACACTTATTGATTTCACGATGTCTATCCGTCTGTCCGTCTGTCCCACGATTATCTCGAGAACGGTTTCGAATTTTCAAATTCTGTTTTCAGCAATCGATTACTGATCACCCAGGCATCTGAATCTTCTATTTTGAAACTGATTGCTCAACGGCAACCGTTACAAACCGCTACAAAACTGATTGCTTCGCCACTTTGCTATACTGTTAGCTTGCTAGGTTTATTTTAGTATATATGTGTTTTATATTTTACGTGGTACATATCTGTATGTGTTAAAGCTATCACACCCACTTAAGAGTGTTGGAAGGAGTGAAGGAGTGTTGAGCCGAAAGGATTTTGGTTTCCCTTAGATGGAGGTAGTCGTATAACTATCTCTTTTCCGTAACCGTCCTATTAAAGTCCACTGCTGAACATAGGCAATATTTGCCATAATTGCCACACTTGGCAAGCGCGTTGGCAACCGTAGTTTTTTATTTTTTTTGTCGTTATTAAGCCCATCACCTGATTTGTCTCCCTCTGTCGCCTCTTACGTCACCCACGTGATGATATGGGATAGTGGATATTCTTACACCGCCACTACACGTTATTCAAACTAAGTGTTGTTATAATACAAATTAAACTTTACTTTTCTGCTCAAAGTATGAAATATAATCTATACCTATACAAATAAATACAATTGAAGTGTCTGTTTGTAAGGATTTTAATTGTTTACTTGTTTAACTTAAGGGCCTATACTACCTCAAATGCCTTAGGATGATCGTCCGTTATGCCGAAAATACTGCAGCATTGATTTTGAAATAAACATATGGTGAAGTTGAGGATTAATGCTAAGTACTATATTAGACGAAAACACGATTCCATAAAATTTTCTCGATAGAAAAAAAATCCAAAGTTACCTCCAAACTGAAAAATAAACGGCTGATATTCAAAAAATACTTCAAATTAGATTATAAAACTTTGCATACTAACTGAAATAACTATAAAGCAGTGATTATATTTATTACTTTTTTTTAATTATCATTATTTTCACCGTAAAAAGAAATTACCTAAACTATCGCCGTTTTAAAGCTTGTTCCCTGCCGCCCGACACCGCCGCTCACTCCCGCTTCGGCTTTCGAACGGGAGAGCTGTGTCGCTTGCGCTCAGAACACACATTACGTAACAGGACGAGGTAAAATTAAAATATTGAAATAGATAGTTAGGTTTATAGTGTTGGCGCAATGGGAAATAAGCGGAATAAAAATAAGAAGCGACTGGGTTGGCGTAAAGAAACGGTCAAACATATGATAAATTTAATGAAGTATCTACCAACCTATCTACTTACATTATTAGTGATTACGAATATGTAGAAATTTACGTATAAGTAAAATATAGGTATCTATGTAGTAATTGTTTTTTTTATAACGTTGCCCCACTCAAGGATTTCTCTTGACTCGGAGACGGTGCGATTACAAACACAAATTTTCACAACTATCTGTAGGCCATAAAAATATTTGTTCCGTATGGGGATCGAACCCGCGACCCGAAGTTCAGAAACCAAGCACTTAGTTAGTAATAAAAAATATAAGTGTGTTCGGTAAATACCTACCTATCTAACTATAAAGAAATAAAACTGTAACTTGCTTATCCGTCCTTACGTTATCGTTACTCCGTGCCGCACAGGCTTAGCAATGAGTTGCTGCGCTGGAGTCCGTGGGTTCGAATCCCGCACGTAACAAGTATTTGTATGGCCTACAAATAATTGTTCCGGATCTGGATGTTTGTAAACAAGTTTAAATGTTTTATTAAATAAAAATTGTACAAAAAGGGTGATTATAATATAAATGAATATATAAATGAAAATAACCCCAGGGAATGAGGTGATCGCCACAATGCTGAATCTATAAAAAATCATTCAAAAATTGTAACATAATAAATTTATTGTAAATTTAAATATGTTTAAAAAAAGGCCCGCTGGATTTCTTGCTGGTTCTTCCCAGGACAGAGGTTTTTGTTTTATGCGAACCAGTGGTAAATTAAAAAACGACTTTCAATAAGTATTATACAATAATCTATATTGAATAAAAAATCATTCATTTCATTTCTACCTACTTACTTATCTACCTACTACTTACTATCTTACCTATCCTACTTACCTACGTACGTTAGGTACGTACTACCTACTACATACTTACCTACCTATCCATCTTATATTTATACAAACCTTGTCCTAAAAATCACGATTCATTTATATATATATATATATATATATATATATATATATATATATATATATACTAGCTGTTCCCCGCGACTTCGCCCGCGTGTTATTTGGGGTTTTAATAAAATAAAAGTAGCCCAAATTACATCAGCTATCTGCCAGTGAAAATCCCGTCAAAATCGGTCCAGCCGTTTCGGAGATTAGCCGGAACAAACAGACAGACAGACGGACAGACAGACAAACAGACCAAAACCAAAAATTATTTTTGTTATAAGTACCGTATTATACTTTCATATGCATTTAGTAAAAAGCTGTAATTTTGGAATTACATACAGACACTTCAATTTTATTTATTTGTATAGACTAGCAGTTCCTTGCGACTTCGCCCGCGCGTAATTTATTACGATTGGATTTCATGGGTTTTAATTTTTTTGCGCGGAATTCTTTTTCCAAAATAAAAGTAACCTATGTCTTATAACATCAGCGATCTGCCAGTGAAAGTCCGGTCAATATTGGTCCAGCCGTTTCAGAGATTAGCCGGAACAAACAGACAAACAGACAAAAATTTTAAAATCGTGTTTTTGTTATAAGTACCGTATATACTTTCATATACATATATTAAAAATCTGTTATTTCGACATTACAAACAGACACTTCAATTTTATTCATTTGTTTAGATATAAATGACTTAGGGTTTCTCTGCGTGATAGACTTAGAAATGAGGATTTACGTGGTAGAGCCATGCTGCAGCTATATTAGTAGTATAGTTGTATCACGAATGGGTCGGCTCGACCGGGGAAGGACCACACTCTCACAGAATACCAGCGTAAAATAGCAGCTTGACACTGCTGTGTTTCGTATGGTGAGTGTAGAGAACCGGAGACCCATTTTACTGGAAAAGAGTATGTAATACAGGGTGGGGCAGCATAACTTCCTTATTTGTAATGCGCGCCATTCGGTCAGGTGACATCGTAGTGGAGCGCTAGTGGTCTCGTTCGAGAGGGGGGGCTATAAAGTTTAGTCGAGACAGCTCAGTCGCCATAATGCGTTGGAACAGTGAGGAGCGTGCGTTTGCTGTTGAGGCTTACTTTTCGCGCGGATGTTCTGTGATTGCAACTCAGCGCGCCTTTCGAAATCGCTTTAATTTAGCCCCGTTGGCCCCTGTTCCAGACCGAAAATCAATTGTTATGTGGGTCACTACGTTTAGACAAACTGCAAGTGTGACAAAACGAAGAACTGGAGTCCCTCGGCCCATTAGATCACCTGAGAACATTGAGGCAGTCAGAGCTTCAATGTTGCGATCACCACGGCGTTCTGCGCGCAAACATGCATCTACCCTTGGACTTTCCAGTCGTTCTGTGCGGAGAATTCTCCATGAAGACTTACATTTCCATCCATACAAGATGGCGACTGTACAGGAACTGTCAAAACGTGACTACGATTCTCGCAGGAACGCATGTGAGATTCTTCTGGATGTCGTTCCTGAGGACGCTATTGTTTTTTTTAGTGATGAAGCACATTTTCATTTGTGTGGATCCGTGAACAAACAAAACATGCGCTACTGGGCTGACACCAATCCTCGAGAATTGCATGAAAGGCCTTTGCATTCACCTAAGGTCACAGTGTGGTGTGCAATTTCCTCAGCTGCAATTATTGGTCCCTGGTTCTTTGAGGAAAATGAAGTCACAGTAACAGTGAATTCGGGCCGGTATGTAAACATGTTACAGGAATTCTTTTTACCCCGGCTGAATGCGTTGGACTTGGGAGACATTTGGTTCCAACAAGACGGTGCAACGGCACACACTGCAAGAGCATCGATGGCTGTTTTGAGAGAACACTTCCCAGAACGCCTTATCTCAATCAGGGGCGATTTGCAGTGGCCGGCCCGATCTCCCGATTTGTCCCCTTGTGACTTTTTTCTATGGGGTTTTTTGAAATCCCGTGTTTATGTGAACCGTCCAAGGACCCTACAAGATTTAAAGAACAACATCCAGGAAGAAATTGCCAACATAACGCCTGCTCTGCTTCAAAGAGTTATGACAAACACCAGAAATCGGTATACTCAATGTATAGAGAATAAGGGACGTCATCTACCTGATTTGATCTTCAAAACTAAATAAAACAAAACTTTAAGTATGTACTTACATTGTAAAAACCAAATAAAATTTTTCCGATTCATACAATGTGTTTTATTAGGTTTTAAAAAAAGGAAGTTATGCTGCCCCACCCTGCGAAAACTATATTGTTATAAGTTTATAAGATTGTAAAATGCAAAGCGTAAACTTACTACCAAGCCAATGTACCTACAGAACTTTCAGTGCAATGGTGATTCGCGCTTAGGGTTACCAGATGAAAAAATTAAAAGTCCGGAGAAGAGGCCTGATTTTCATTTAAAAATCCTGAGATTTTTTTACAGTTCGGAAAGAAAACCTTACTTAAAAAGGTATATTTTACATATTAAGTATGATAAAACTGTTTAAGTACCTACTTGGATAAATAAGTTTTGATTTTAATTGTGTGTGTAATTGTGGTAATAATACCATAGGAAAATTATTTTTAGTTTGTTTAACTTTTTATTAAAGAGATCTTTAAAATGTAAGCTGTATTATATTGAAAGTTCTAAAAAATCCTGAGATTTATTGAGATTTGCAAAATCCAGCCACAATCCTGAGAAGTCTAAAATCCTAAAATCTCAGGACAAATCCTGATATATGGTAACCCTATTCGCGCTTGACTAGTTTTTTGTAGCAGTAGAATTTATACATTGGTTTAGAATCGGTTTGCAAAATTTCTTATAGTATAATATGTAGATACTTGCATAGACCTACTACAAATATAATTAAATACGTAAATGGCTGTCACATTACAAACATACAAATACTATAATACTATAAAACTCAAGCTTACTACTAAACCAACAATGGGCGGATCCTTTCAATATAAGAGCAAATTTCCAGTATAAGCTGATCTCGTATTGTATGGGCTTGCCGTACAATGAAGGGTCAACTTATACTAGATTAAGCTTTATGTACAATGAAATTAAATTTGCGACATATAATTTTATGTTAATTTAATGACAAGTTAATGTTAAATTATGACTGAAAATTTTATTGCTTAATTCTCGTCCTATAATAGTTTGTTTTACTCTAACAAAGTCGCTTTGACCTCGTGTCGGGAACACGAGGTCCGTGACCGCGAGCCGTAGTGTGCGAAAGAATGGCGCGGGGAAGTGGGGGCGAAATTAGAATTTGAGCTGAGGTAATATAGGCCCTTAAGGCATATGAAAGTATATAGGATACTTCTAACAAAAATTTTTTATATAATATTTGTCTGTCTGTTTGTTCCGGTTAATCTTCGTAATGGCTAGACCGATTTCGATGAGACTATCACTGGCAGATAGCTGATGTTATAAGAAGTATTTTAGGCTACTTTTATTTTGAAGAATTAGGGTTCCGCGCAAATAAATTAATATCTATGAAATCCATCGACGCGGACGAAGTCACGGGGAACAGCTAGTTTAGATAATAAATAATGTCTCATACAGATGACACGCGGGTACGTCGCATTCTTACGAGTTACGAGTAATTCAATGTCGATTTCATTAGCTCGTTCACTAGCGATGTATTTACATCGTACATATATAAACATGCGCGTTGGCATTGTTCTGTCCGTGTGTGACGCTTCAACGCATTATACAATAATTACGATTGATTATGCTTCATATCGTAATCGCGACTCGCTCTTGGAATGTAATGCGGTATTATGTATGCTCTACTTTACGGTTTCATTTGCTGCACCCGCGAACTTATATATTTTACCACCTTTTTACATATATGTATATCTGTTCGGATCGAAATTAGTAATTGATTTTAAACTAACTACCCGATGAGTTAAAGACTTGAAATTTTGAAAGTAGATCAGAATTGGATGACAATGTAAAAATAAATATATATTGGTAAATCCAATTGAGCATGCCTTCGCATTAAAAATAACGTATAGCATGATTAAAAGGATTTTTTTTAAAGTAGTTTAAATACATTTCGACAGCACTATCGGCTTCAACACCCTCGAAGCCCATGAAAATGACACCCATGATGAAAAAATTGATATATATTGCAGCCGCCATCTTGGATTTACATTTCAACAGCACTATCGGCTTCAACACCCTTGCAAACCATGAAAATGACACCCATGATGAAAAATTGGTACCTACTGCCATCTTGGATTTATATTTCGACAGCACTATCGGCTTCAACACCCTCGAAACCCATGAAAATGACACCCAAGATGAAAAAATTGTTATCTATTGCAGCCGCCATCTTGGATTTACATTTCGACAGCACTATCGTCTTCGACATCCTCGAAAACCATGAAAATGACACCCATGATGAAAAAATTGGTACCTACTTCAGCCGCCATCTTGGATTTACATTTCGACAGCACTGTCGGCTTCAACATTCTCGAAAACCATGAAAAAGACACCCACGATGAATAAAATTATACCTATTGCAGCCGCCACCTTGGATTTACATTTCGACAACACTATTGGCTTCAGCACCCTCGAAAACCATGAAAATGACACCCATATTGAAAAAATTGATACATATTGCGGCCGCCATCTTGGATTTACATTTCGACAACCCTGTCGGTTTCAACACCCTCGAAAACCATGAAAATTTCACCCATGACAAAAAAATTGATACTACTTACTTTTAGTACGTACTACTATTATTTATTCTGTGCTTTTAAAATATTGTAATAAAAAAATCTGTTATTATTATTATAATCAAGTATTTAAGAAATTTGGTTATTCGAATATTGTGTATGTACAGCGATCTTTTTGAGCCGCTGCAAACAACCGAAATAATGTTCACTCACGACGGCGACTGACGGCGAACCATAGATAAATATAAATGTAGCAAGCTAATGCGGCGAACTGATATATACAGTAATCTATGGCGATGGCCAACTGAGTTAGTGATTAAACTACTCTGTGGCTGCAGCTCCCCATTTACAGAAATAATTCTATACGAGGCTACCAAATCAACGAAAATTTCGCCATTTTCGAGCCGAAAAAAATTAATTATAGCTAAACAAAACAAAATTACACTGCCATTTACATTCAGTGGCTTCCCACATGATAGATGAAGAGATTAATAAATAGATTGAGTTAAACAATTGATATTTACAAAAGTTATAGTGTTTACAAGCCTTGGGGACATGATAAATCCACACCATAAGCCACTAAAACCCCTTTTTTATTTAAAAATAGCAATTAATCGATTTAAAAAAAATATTAATAAGTTCAACAATAATTTATCTTTCTAACAATGTGCTTTTTATATCATTTATATGTATAATATGATTGCTGGATACGATTTCATGCGACAAAACGGTGGAATTTTGATTTTTAGGCGTTCGTAGAACATACCCACGCGCTTTGCGCTCGGCATGCAATATGAAGAAAAAAGGGTCGCATATTAAATTTCATGGTTAATTATTTACATGAATGCATTAAGCATTTTTAATAGTAACAGTGTAAAAAATCTATCATCAAATTTCGTCCTGCTTAAATAATTGCAAAAAAAAATATTACGGGTTATGTTGGATGGTTAGTTGTGATTGTATCTCTGACACAGCATCCGATTTCATCTTCGATTTTTGTTGGAGACGATAAGCGGAGTTAGGGAGAAAAAGACCCTTTATGGTAATTACGAGGCATTTTTCCTTATTGGTTAAGAGTGACGAAGCATCTACCTTATGACGATAGCGGTACCTTGTATCATTTGGTAGTCGCAAAAGACGCTGAATGTCACACTAGAATAGTATTTTTTTTATAGAATACGGTCAAATGTGCACACAGTCCACTTGATGATAAGTGGATTATAATATCATTATCTTAAACCGCAAACACAACATTCGGCAACAAAATGATTAAAACCATTATGAACAGACTGAAACACCGAGTATCTTTATTCGATTATTCGTTGTATTCGTATAATTTTATGACCCAATTTCGAACGTTCAACAGCATTTGTGAATTTGTAGCGTAGAATTTCATTTCCTCCTCGCCGTGCCACGATGAGTGGAAATGAGGCGGTGTGTACAAAGTGGATACAGTGCCGAGTAATTGCCCATTAGCCTAGTTTCGGGTGACGCCGCGCCCACGGGCCCACTGACGCCTGCTTGCTGCATTGTCACGTTCACCTCGTATCTGCACATTGTTTTCTTCTTCTTTTTTTTAGAATAAGGTTAACAAACCCGTGCCTTGTGGTATTCCTTGGGGGAGGCCTATGTTCAGCAGTGGCCTTATGAAGGGTTATAATGATGATAATGAAGGGTGAAAACGAGCACACAGTCCACCTAATGGTATGGTGGTGGTGGTAATGGTAAGTGGATACTTGCGTTGTGTATACTCTTTAATCTCTTTTGCTGCATTGTCTTAACAAAGTCAAAATTTCAAGCAAAACCCTTTTTACTGGAAACTAGGCATTCCATCTTGGTCCTCAGGGATGACAACGTATCTGCGTTTTAATTCTTAATCAAGGATAGATGTGATGACTATGAGCCACAGCTTCCACTTACCATTGTGTGAACTGTGTTTTCATTTGTCACCCTTATTTAAAAAAAATATATTTCTAAACACAAACACTCACGCCTGTCACCCAGAGGGGTAGGCAGAGACTATAGACTTCCATTTAGCGCGATCCTGACACACCTCTCTGGCCTCCTTTACATCTATATATCTACATTTACACGCTCGTCGGGTAAGGGTACTCCTAATCATCTCATTGTTCACGTGTCATTGTAGATGAATAAAAACAAGTAAGTACTGTGGATCGAGTCTTAAGCCTGTGTTACACTGCAAAACAGAAGCTATGTTAGAAAAAATCATTTATAACCACGTCTTTATTAAATCGCCTTCGTGAATGTCTTTTCGGGTTGAATTTAGTAATTAATGTTAAACTAACTTCTCGATGAGCTAAAGACTTGAAATTTTGAACATGTTGGATGACGATCTAAGAAAAAAAAGAGATTTATTAAACATTTTTAGCCACCTGCATCCATCGACTTCGTGCATGTCTTACCAGGTCATCACTCCATCTAGTGGGGGGACGCCCTACACTTCGTCCACCGGTACGAGGCTGCCACTCGAGAACCTTTCTTCCCCATCGGTTGTCGGTTCTTCGAGCAATATGGCTGGCCCACTGCCACTTCAGCTTACTAATCCGTTGGGCTATGTCGGTCACTCTGGTTCTACTACGGGTATCCTCATTTCTAAGATTATCACGCAGAGAAACCCCGAGTATAACACTCTCCATAGCTCGCTGAGTAACCCTGAGCTTCCTCATACGGCCAGCAGTAAAGCACCATGTCTCAGATACATAAGTCATCACTGTCAACACTTACTGGTTGTACAATCTCCTTTTCAAGTCTTACGAGAAGATGTGTCATAATTTACCGAACGCTGCCCAGCCGAGTCGAATCTGTTGATTGACCTCTCGGTCGATTGAATTTTCAATGTATCGCCGATTTGATCGATAAACCTTCGTCTAGGGCGTCCCTTCTCGACTGCCGTTCACTTCTGCAACAAATTTGCTTTGTCACTCTTTCCTCGTTCATTATTTCTACATGAACAAACCACCGAAGTATTCCTTTTTTAATCCTGGTCACAACGTCATCTTGCAGACCACACTTTTCTCTTATCACATTATTTCTCACCATGTCATTCAGATTCATCCCTAGCATATTCCTTAATGACCGCATTTCTACAGCATTTATTCTACTCTCATGCTTCTTCTGCCAGACCCAACTTTCACTACCATACATTAAAGTAGGGACTAACATAGCACTATGAATTGCCATACGTGCCTTCTTTGACACATTCTGACTCTTTATAATAGCGTGTAGAGCCCCATTCACTCTATTTACTGCGTTCTCTCGTCGTTCTATATCCTTATCATATCTACCATCCCTGCTAAATAAACATCCCAAATATACAAACTCATCCACTTGCTCAATCAACTCCCCTTCTATTCTTATTTCACATAACGTTTTATTTTCTTCTCTTTCAAAAACCATCACTTTCGTCTTACTTGCGTTCACTTTCATACCCCTTTCTTTTAACGACCAGTTCATTAAAGTAACCATCATTTGCAACTCGGTATATATTTCTAAATAATAGATTTCACTGGTAAACTCTGAATACATATTTTTATCATTTAAACAATACTGGATGATGATCTCAGCCCAGTAAATTAACATACAAAAGTTTTCTGAAAGACACAACAGTTAAAGTTGCGAGTATTTAAGGAAATGTCAAGGCGTGCCCAGCTACTTGTGCGGCACGATGCATCGCTGACATTCTGACATGCCTCTGTCATTGTTCGCTCTCTGACCTCGCTGTCTCCGGGGCCCGCCAGTCTTGCGATAATTGAAGGCAGCGCCCTCTTCTGTGGAATCGTTTAATGTATGGTGCGTCGTTGACATCATCATTGTGCTGTAGGTATGCACCAAGCGCAGTGCTTTAAGGTATATTATTATCTATTAAACTTGATCGGCTGCCTAGTTGTTAGAGGCCTAGTGGTCGTAAACGCGGTTGATGATCAAGAGCTTCCGGGTTAGAATGTCGGATAGGGTCAAAATTAGTTATTGGGTTTTCCTGTCGAAAATTTCTCAGTAGCTACCCGGAGTCAGGAAGTTGGCGGTGTCTCAACCCGTGCCTCGGAAAGCACGTAAAGCCATTTGTCTTCCTCCTGATCTCTCTCTGGTTGTGTCGGTTTACCGTCGCATCGGACTATGAGAGTGAGGGAATAGAGAGTGCGCCTGTACTTGCGCATACACTTGGGCACTAAAATCCTGTCCTGCGCAGATGGCTAGTCTCCGTTTAGACTGGCCACCGTGACCGAAATTCGGTCTGGAGGACATTATTATATATCAAAAAAGTACACAGTTTTTACTAACTACACGTCCCGCAGCAGAGCTCAGGCCTACTCTCATTTGAAGAAGGATTTTAGGTTAGGGTGGGGGAGTGTCATCTAACCCCGATTAAGAATCGAAATGCCTCCTTTTTAGTTAAAAGAGTCTTCGTGCTTCTATACACTCGCCATACGAAATGCAGCAGCATCGAGCTCGTATTTTACGCTGGTACTCTGTGAGAGCGTGGTCCTTCCCTAGTCGAGCCGACCCATTCGTGTTATAACTATATTATAGCTGCAGCGTGGCTCTCTACACACACACTTTCACGGCATCACCGTCTGATTTGTTTCGCCACTGTGAATAATAGAGACATCAGCGCGTTATTAGGCGACAATGGCGCACCGGAATGCTCAAGCCAAGCGTGTAATGTTGGCATTAGGCGTACAAGATTCCACCGCGCCACTCCCACGGGCCGACAAATTGATGTACTCGTACACCGGACACACGCTTGTTTTTTCTTCATGGATTCTGAACAATTCTGAATATGTTTTAGTCCGATTATAATAATGTTTTAATACTTATACTTTCGACGGCTCCGTGGCGCAGTGGCTTAGCAATGAGATGCTGCGGCGCGGGTTCGAATCCCGCACGGAACAAGTATATGGAAAGTAATATGGAAGTAAGTGTATGGCCTACAAATAATTATTCCGGGTCTGGATGTTTGTCCTCGTGCAATTTGTGTTTGTAAACTGCCTCCACGATACAGGAGAAAATCCTAGTGTGGGGGTAACGTTTTTCAATAAAATAAAATAAACTTAGACTGAAAGAATAGAGTTAAGAGCAGTCTAGTGCACAGATCTCTTCTAATTTCCGAGAGTGTATTGGAGTAGAAAAAATTATTACGTATCTCATTGTATATAGGCGAAGTCATATGCAATCGAAGTATTTTTTTGTCATTTCTCAGAGGATTCCGGCGATGCCGGTTCGCTGATGAAGTATTCCTTGCCGCTGATGATCGAACTCGTTTTGGTTTGAGGTGAGCGCCCTGAGCTCTGAGCTACACATCTAACCCAGACATCCATTCCATTCGATAAAACTTAAAACCTATCAATGGTCCACTGCACAATAATGACCTTCCCTAAAGACTGCATCATAGCGGTGATTCTTACCACAGTTATCACACTTGGCAGGTGGGTTTTATCCCGATGCTAATATATATTTATTTGTTAATGTATGTAGGGCTATGCTCGGGGTTTCTTCGCGTGATAAACTTAGAAATGAGGATATCCGTAGTAGAACCAGAGTGACCGACATAGCCCAACGGATTATTTAGCTGGAGTGGCAATGGGCCGGCCATATAGCTCGAAGAACCGACAACCGATGGGGAAGAAAGGTTCTCGATTTGCAGTCTCGTACCGGTAGGCGAAGAGCGGGGCGACCCGCCACTAGATGAAGTGGCGACCTGGTAAGACATGCAGGAATTCGATGGATGCAGGTGGTTTAGGACCGTGCTTTGTGGCATTCCTTGGGGGAGACCTATGTTCAGCAGTGGACTGTAATGATGATGTAGCGACGAGAATATTCCGTTTAAATTAAGACTTGAGCATCACTATCATCCTACATTCATTTTTATTAATTTACAAAGACCTTTAAAGTCTCTTATTTCAAAAGAAAAAACCACTGATTTCAGACTTATTACGAATATTTATAGTTATTACATAACTAACGATTCGCCCCGACTCCGCACGGGTGATTTCTGGATCTCGACAACAGCGCCACCTACCGGGTCCAATTATGAATCTAAGCCATCTAGGGATCTATTCAAACACACACAAAAGTTTCATCAAATGCGGTCACGTTAACGGGCAGCAATTGATTTTTATATAATATAGAGATTTGATAATTTCACATAGAATTGTTTTGTTTTAATGTGCGGTCATGTTAATGTTGTTAGTGTAGTTTTATCCTCGTATATTTGGAGGTTCCCACTATCGCTATAAAATGTTAATAATAATATCCACATTTAACAACCTGGGCATGATAAAAATCTCGAGAGATGAAATTCTTTGTACTTGATCACCTATAACTTCCGTTCCGAATGGGTGAGGATTATGCCCGGCTAGTAAGTAGCTTCCAACACATATCTTTCTGGTCCATACATTTTCGTCATTGCCCTTACTGTTTATTTCTTTAATTTTTTAGTAATATATTAGAATCTAATCTCTCCATGAATTAAAGTCTTGAAACATTGTACATAGTTCAGAATCGGATGAGAATGTAAGAATATGAAGAAAAAAAAACATGGTATATTAAAAAATATTTAATAGATACGATTTTTTTTAAATTGTTTCTAGTTAAGCATTACTAATATTCCCTTTATCCACATCAGCCGGGCTAGCATGGGCAGGAGACAATTTTATCCCCGGGGAAAGGAGAAAATGTTTATCCCTTCGCGTAACCCTTTGAGCATGGGCACACCGGTGGATATAATATCCACAGTAGATAAAATGGGAGATAGACTTAGACTTAGATGGATTTTTTGTATGAATTTTATATTAAACCCACGTCTAATGAACTGGGATAAAATTGTCCCTTTCAAATATCAAAAAAGCATAATTTTTTATCCTTCATTCGGCTCCATGCCACGGACGGAGGATATATGTCTACTCGTTATGTCAAACGAGGATATACCTCTCCCCGTTGCCGTGCTTTGGCATAGGGTTAAGATAATTTTATCCCTTGTCATTGGATATAATCGGTGGATAAATTTTTGTCTCCAACTCATGCTAGCCGTGCTGGTAAGCTTAAAATGTCTGTGTTAGAAGTGGTTCACGACAGTAGTCGAATGGCGGATTCGAACCCACGACTTTTCGAGTTCGCGGTCCGGGCCCTGTCGTTAGGCTACTGACGCTTTTAATATTAAGTGTTATGAGCAACACAACGGCTGCATGTCTTAATGCTTTTCTCACGTTTTACTCGTTCGTGGTAGTTCCGGTGAGCGCACTGCAAGTTTGTACTCAGCTACTCAGTTACTGAAGTGCTTATACAGGAAGCTATAACATTGTAATGACCTTAAAATAAATAATTGTTAGTGGTTCGTAACAAAACTAAGGTTTTCATTTTAAGTTTGATGATTTTTTTAACAGCCCTAAATAAAACAAAATATTTTATGACATTTGTAGTTGTGTTAATACGTTTTTGTCTTTTTATTAAGTGGCGAAGCTTGCGAAGACACTTATTGATTTCACGATGTCTGTCCGTCTGTCCGTCTGTCCCACGATTATCTCGAGAACGGTTTCGAATTTTCAAATTCTGTTTTCAGCAATCGATTACTGATCACCCAGGCATCCGAACCTCCTGTTTTGAAACTGATTGCTCAACGGCAACCGTTAGAAACCGCTACAAAGCTGATTACTTCGCCACTTTACTATGCTGTTAGCTTGCTAGGTTTATTTTTAAATGCCTTGCTGAGGTGTGGTTAGGGGATGGGTAAACACACGTAGTATATATAGTACATGAACAGCCCTAATAATATTCACGCCGGCTATACAAAAAATGTTAATTACAATTAAAGTGCATAATTAAATAACATGCACTCGGCGGTTAAAATAATATTGTGAGTAAAACTGCGTCTGAGAAAAGAAATATGTTGAGAACAACAACCTCAACCTGAACACACAATGCAACAGTTCGACGGACCGACTGCTCCGACACTCGAGAAGAGGCCTATTATGCCCTACCGCGGAACTTATTTTGGATGTACTTTGTACTCTAATTTTCAAAGATCACTCGGGTCAATCTTGTCAGCCTCGAACGTAGAGCAGCCAGCATCTCGGTATTCTACAGGAAACAACGCATATACATTGTGATTCTTACTTGAAGATATATGATAGATATCTATGGGCTACAGCATCTACTTACCATCAGGTGGACTGTGTGTTCGTTTGTCACCCTATACTATAAAACAAAAGTATATTTGGGGTATACAAATATTTAATAAACCAGTTTATTATTAGCATGATATGATTCAGATTTTTATTTGGTGATGATGTAATTACATGTGCGCAGTACTAAACAAGCTTATAGTATTAAATTAAATCCGCTGCTGACAAGATGTTATTTTTTGTTCTCAATGTGACTCCAGTATACTTGACCATGGCCCGTTGCACTCGGCTCAAGGGCGCCCGTATCGCTTTTAGCGCACGAATGTTTTGCTGACTTTTATATTTTGCTTGGACAAGCTTATTTTCTGTTGTCATAAATATTACAACGCATGAAATTACTTGTTGACAAACAATAATAAATATTCTAATATTGTTTTAGCGCTAGTTAAAAACAATATCAGAGTATTTGTTATATTATTTATTAGATCTAAGTCCATTTATTTAAAAAAATGCAAATAAAATTACTGTTAATTTATGAAAAAGTCCGTGAGTAAATTACCAACGCACAATTACCACCCAATACCATTTAATGCTGCTTCGTTTCGTATCGTGAGTGTTGAGAACCGGAGACTCCTTTTAGTGGACTCGCGGCATTCCATCTTAGTCCTCGGGGGTGACATCCCATCTTGATACTTAATCGAGCATAGATGCTGACGTCAAGGGGCTACAGTGTCAAATTACCATGAGATGGACTGTGTGCTCGTTTTTCACTCTTATTCTATAAAAAATATATCTATGGTCTACATCATCAATTTACCATCGAGTGGACTGAGTGCTCGTTTGTCACCCTTATTTTTTTAAATATTTAAAAATATAAGATTTCGCTGGTATCTCCTGAATACAATATTTTTTTGAAGTGAAAACTTCTTTAGCGGCGTTGTGCACTTTTTTTGTAATGGGTAAAAAATGTTAAACTCGCGTCAGGTCACGTATCCTGATCGAAAATTCGTAAGACGGTCGGACAGTAGACAGCCGGCGCGGCGTAGGAGAGGAAGTAAGTTAGGTTTAATTAATTTTCATTTATTAATTAATATAATTTAATTATTAAGATTAGATTTCGATCGAGTCTACTGTACTGCTTGACGAAATTATTAATATAGATACATATGTACTTACACATTAGGTGTAATATTTGTTATATGTTTATACTTTATAGCATTAACCTATATTTTCATAACATCACAATAAGCACATGTGCGGTGTAGGTTTACCAAACAAATAATTTCGAATGGAAATAAATGAAATAAGATTAAGTAATCTCCGCCATTCCAAAATATCTAAAATGCACAACGTTAATATTCAAGTTTTCACTTCTGCCGGCACTCCCGGAGTGCAACCCGTCGTTTTTTTCATTTAAACGATAATGGATAAATTCTATAAAAAACAAAACATGTTTATTTTAGATCAACTAAATTTCGACATAATCGTTGCTAAGACATTACAAAGTGACACCTACTTTTTTTGAAGTCACATCTCAATCGGGCTATAAATTCATCTAAGAAACCAATGACTGTTACGCTGTCTTTATACGTCGCTTTGTTAAACGATTCATTCAATACAACTCTATTTGTGGTGAAGTCGAAATGCGTGTTGTTTCTTGTATACGCTTTTAATACGCTGTAGTTGAAAGCAATATCGTTTTCTTTTGTTGCTGTAGCACGTTTGAGACGACAGTGATATATGTGTCAACTGCTTCGTTGGTCTAGTGATCGTAAACGCGTTAGCTGATCATGAGGTCCCGCGTTCGAATCCCGGGTCAGGCCGAAATCAGTTATTGAGTTTTTCTGCCAAGAAATTCTCAATAGCTGCCCGGATTCAGGAAGTTGGCGGTGATTCATCCCCGTGTCTCGGAAAGCACGTAAAGCCGTTGGTCCTGCGCCTGATCTCTCTTCGGTCGTGACGGATTGCCGTCCCGTCGGACTATGAGAGTGAGGGAATAGAGAGTGCACTTGTGCTTGCGCATACACTCGACCAACCGACAGCCAAATGTACACATATTATTATATGGTTATATGGTTCGGTTAATGACCGTTCCTATTCCATTTTTGTTTTCGCTGATCTCTATTTAACGTAAAGTATTTTAGGTAAAGGTCTAATGCCATCAAAAACATAACTTGTAAAAAAACCAAGTCTCGCAACTCAGTTGTTCTACCGTAAAAATTTGTGAGATCCATGTAATACCAAGTCGGTTAATTAATTCAGTCCCTATTTAAGGGTCCTTCTGTCTCAAGTTATTACCTAACAACCTAACCTAACAACATCTTATAGTGACCATATCAATATTAAAAATCTTTTATTTTTTAAATAAATAGATTGACTTGGCCATCGCATGAAAAAAAATGTGTCTCACAAGTAATACATATTATATTAAATTAGAATGTTCAGTTTAAATTCAGGCTTCTAGTTTTATTCAAAACGAAGGGGTCGAAAATGGCCTGAACTGCTTCGAGAAAAGGATGGTACGACCGTGCCGCTTTTTTGCTCGACTTGGCGGGGGCACTGCCGGGCACCCAGATTAATTTTTAACATATTTAATATACTGGATTTCCGCAAATTAACACCTGATTCTATTCTTTCGGTAGCTTTTGCCAAACATTTTACATTAAAAGCCACATTGCTAGAGACCCAACCAATAATTAAATACATAGTGTGGTTATCTCTTTAAATAGTTTTACTGTGTTATTGTAGTAGTGGATACAATTTTAGAGTTCTGTAACAAATTCAGTAAAATGAAACATTATCCTATAGATACGATTCCGTCACGTTTCTCTGAGAGTGTTTCACGTACATGATTGAAATTTGAAACTCCAACCATACGTGTATGGTTGGAGTTTCAAATTTTAATCATTATGATTCAAACACTTATTATGCGTGGCATGCACTTCAATAACTTTTTCTTATAGCATGACGTGTTACTTCAATAGCTAAAAGGCGTTAACCTAAACGTCTGATGGCAACAGACTGCACTTCTGTAAGCTAACATCCTTATTATATATAATACATTTTATACGTGGTAGAGCCATGTTGCAGCTACATTAATAGTATAGTTGTAGCACGAATGGGTCGGCTGGATCGGGGAAGGACCACGCTCTCGCGGAATACCAGCGTAAAATAGCAGCTTAATTCTGCTGTGTTTCGTATGGTGAGGGTAGAGAACCGGATACCTTTTTTACTTGAAAAGAGGTATTCCATCTTAGTCCTGACGGCTGACAACGCATCTGCATTTTAATTCGTAAACGAGGATAGATGTAGATGTCTATGGGCCACAGCAACCACTTACCATCAAGTGGATTGTGTGCTCGTTTGTCACCCTCTTTCTGTTATATATATATATATATATATATATATATATATATATATATATATATATATATATATATATATATATATATACATGCGGTCAGTTTCTTATGCATCGTATCTTTATATGCCATAAATTAAGAAAAATATTTTACTTAGAATAAGATTACAACCAAACATACGATCCACCCGATGGTGAGTGGATGATGCGGCCAATAAACATCTACATTTATCCTCAAATAATAATCAAAATGCAGACACGTTGTCACCCCTGAGGACTGTCTGAATGGTTCTCTACACTAGAGATGTTACGGAGGTTCGATTCAGATTCCGAAAGTTCGGAACTTCCGATTGATTTTGCACCTTCGATTCCGATTTCAGTTCCGTCAAATTTTAATCGGAAGTTATATATCGGAGGTCGGTGCACAGTGACGGCAGCGGCCGCGATCAGCGTGTACAAAGAAGCTTATACTTGTCGCCCCGGGAACTTCCCTCCCCCAGTGCCTTCTGTTGATTACTCTTTAACTTGATATTTTGTTTCGTATTTGGCAATTGGCATGTTGTGCGTTCGCGCTTCATTTATACCTATCCGAGTTTTTGATTAGTTTTAGTAGTGATTTATTTGACGTGTAACAAATTCATTCGAAATGGACTGTGAAGCCAAAATCAAGTACCATTTGGAATTATTTCAATGAAGTTTCTAGGAATACAGCAAAGTGTATGAGAAGGTCATGTCAAGTCATGAAAGGGAGGTACGACTACTTCGTTAAAAAGTCGTTTAAAGTCTGTGAATGCCACTGAATTCGATTAATTCATAAAAAATTAAACTGAAAAGAAAAATACAGTGCAATAGACCTGCCCTTAACACATCTCTTCTGCATCCACTTCCGATTCCGGTTCCGATTTCGGTTTCGGTTCCGACAAACAAAATCTAAAAACTCCGCTTCCGAATTAGGTTCCGATATAACCACTTCCGTTACATCCCTACACTATACTCATCATATGAAACACAGCAGTATTGAGCCGCTATTTTACGCTGGTATTCTGTGAGAGCGTGGTCCTACCTCGGTCGAGCCGAACCAATCGTGCTACATCCAGAATACCTATAAAATGTAGTATGGCTCTACCACGTATAAAAATTAAGAAAATGTTGTATATAAAAATTAAGAAATGAAAATGTTTTTTGCTAGAAGTCCTTCTGCGTATGTATCCTCATTATTTCTGCCGTGAAGAAGGAGTATTCTTCATTCTTCACTTACCATCAAGTATTCATATCAACTTACATTACAGGTTGATTTATCATTCTTGTTGAAAACTTTGTTAAGCATCCTAATAGAATAATAAGGAATAACGTCTGAGTCTTACGTTGTTATCATTCTGATGGTAACTTTAGTTAGCGCATACGCTATTACACAAGCAATCGCTAACTTTAGTAGATGCTCGCGAAATGAGCTTATAAACAAGTTAACATGTTATGCCGGGTCTACATTTGATCTTCTTGATGTGTCTTAATCAGGCGTGTCGTATCGAGTACGTATGGTATCGAGTATCAGTAGATTTTTTTAATAGGATATCGTGACAAACGAGCACACAGTCCACCTGACGGTAAGTGGTTGCTGTGGCACATAGACATCTACATCTATCCTCGTTTGCGAATAAAAATGCAGATGCGCTGTCACCCGTGAGTACTAAGATGGAATGCCTCTTTTCCAGTAAAACGGGTCTCCGGTTCTCTACACTCACCATACGAAACACAACAGTGTTAAGCTGCTATTTTACGCTGGTATTCTGTGAGAGCGTGGTCCTTCCCCGGTCGAGCCGACCCATTCGTGCTACATCTATACTACTAATATAGCTGCAGCATGACTCTACCACGTGTAAAATAGCCGATTCGTGTCAAAACATTTGTCGACAACTAACTTTAACGTTAACTCTACACTTAACACTTATATCGGGTCACATCAGCGTTTCACAATAACGTTCTATGTAACAAGAGATGGAATGCGCCGTATCAGGCATCGTATCTCGTCTTAGTATCCTAATCAAAATACGGCAGTATTAAAATACGGCCATATTCCGTGGCCGTAAGGCCGATGACGAGCAACGTACCACATACGCTATTAGAGAAGCGTACCACGTGATTGCGTAAAATTTTACGTTCGAACTAGCGACCAGGTTACGTCAAAATGATTAAATGTAGACCAGGCCTTAGGTGTCATGTTCTTGCGAATATTTTCTATTACCTTTTGTATATTATAGACGGCTCCGTGGCGCAGTGACTTAGCAATGAGTTGTTGCGCTGGGGGCCGCGGGTTCGAATCCCGCACGGAGCAAGTATTTGTATGGCCTACAAATAATTGTTCAGGGTCTGGATGTTTGTCCTCGTGCAATTTATGTTTGTAAACTGCCTCCTCGATACAGGAGAAAATCCTAGTGTGGGGGTAACGTCTTTTTTTAAATTAAAAAAAAATATTGAATTATAATAATGACAATAAATAGTTAGTTATGCAAAAGGGATCTCACCAAACCTTGGGTTCATAAGTAAGCTCATTACAATCCGGTAAAATAACCTTTGGGGTAATTGTTTTATAATACGGGGCAAACGGGGTAATTAAGAGCTAAAGTTGCAAACGATAAAAGGCAAAATTAAAAACACTTCGAAACAAGCCTTTATTACTGGATACCGATCCAAACTTTAAGCGTTAATATCTCACAACTAGTTTTTTGTTCGTTGGATTTAGTACTTTCAGTTTCAACATTGTAACACACAATTGACGTATCTTAAAGTGGGATTTCTCATTTTTATTTAATGGCTTACGAATCACTAATCTACACGCAACTGGTTATGTTGTAACATAATATTATATCATATCGCTTTTTAATTGTATTAGGCGTAACTCTATGCAAATGATTTTGAAATTAATGAGCGGAAACTGCGTCCGTACTGTCGATACTTATTAAGTGACGAAGCTTGCGATGTCACTTATTGATTTCACGATGTCTGTCCGTCTGTCCGTCTGTCCCACGATTATCTCGAGAACGGTTTTGAATTTTCAAATTCTGTTTTCAGCAATCGATTATTACTGATCACCCAGGCATCTGAACCTCCTATTTTGAATTTTTTTTTATTTTCCGTTAGAAACCGCTACAAAGCTGATTGCTTCGCCACTTTGCTATGCTGTTAGCTTGCTAGGTTTATTTATTTACGTTTACCATATCTGCTGTGGTTGTATTTAATACGAATTTAGTCGTCTAGACTTAAGCCTTATATAAATTTATTTTAATTGTGAATGTACATCGAGTGATTCCAATTGTGCTGTGTTCCAAGCTGTGTTTCGAATGATGAGTGTAGAGAACCGGAGACCCCTTTTACTAGAAACTGGAATAATAAAAATAATAAGGGCTTCCATCTGATGGGGGGGGGGGGGGTGATTATTTATTTTACCGCCTACAATAGGTTTTGTCTCCTGTATCGTGAATTAGTTGCCTTACATACATTTCACAAGAACAAACATCCAAACCTAAAATAATTATTTGTCGGTAATACAAATAGATTCCTATTTGTTTCGTGCGGGATTGGAACTTGCGGCCACGACTCATTGCTTAGCCACTGCGCCACGGTGCCGTTACCGCATCATTGCTATACAAAAATATGTTGAAATATTATTATAATGATTAGTTAAAGGTCAATTGTATATTACTTTTTGTATTCGGACATTTTTCTTTAATAGCAACATTAAATAAATAATCACCTCAATAAAATTGATCTACGCGAGATACAAAATGGTTGGTTTAATGTAGGTCAATGTAAGTCTGAAAACCGGAAACCCATTTGCTGGTATGTGTTGCTGACCGTGACCTGTAAACCTTTTAAAATAATGTCGTTTCGGGCATGATGGTTATCTTTAACACAATAGGTATGCGGTGATCGTTTAAATTGTAGCTCATCTTCATGAACCACTCCTCCATTTGTAGATTGGTAGAGACACGCTGCAGCTATATTATGGTTGTAGCACGAATGGGTCGGCTCGACCGGGGTAAGACCACGATCTCACAGAATACCAGCGCAAAATAGCAGCTTAATGCTGCTGTGTTTCGTATGATGAGTGTAGAGAACCGGACACCTTTTTACTGGAAACGGGGCATTTCATCTTAAGTCTTCAGGTGTCACAAGGCATTTTCATTTAGATTTTTTTTAATAATAATATCAGCAATGCTATTCACTTTATTAATATTTCCTGTAACCACTCGTGGTAAACTTAAAATGCTTGTGTTAGAAGTGGTTCACGACAATAGTCGAATGGGGATTCGAACCCCCGACTGTTTACGCGGTCCGCACCTTTTTTTTTTTTGCGGATGGAAAATCGTCAAATGACGCCTTTCGCTCTGGGTGGAGCGGAAGGGAGTGTCAGACTTTTACTGACTAAAAACCATCCGTGTTCCTTCAGCCCCCGACTGTTTACGCGGTCCGCACCCTGCCTTTAGGCTACTGTCGATTCTTAATCGAGAATAAATGTAGATGTCTATGGGCCACAGCATCAAATTATTCTTTTAAAAAAATCCACGTGCAGCGTTTAGGTGGAAAACGAGCGGACAATCCGATGCGCCGATAGCAGATAGCCTCGCTCAGTCGAGCGCACGCGATGTTGATCTCGATTTATTTATACGATTGCGTCACTTCCGGCGCGTTCTGACGTAACTGTTGCGTTGGATAATTTGCGTCCGCTGTGAAATAGAGCTCCGTGTGATCTGGTTTGGTTGTTAGCGGTTGGTGTTAGTCGTGTTTGTGGTTTTCTGAATGTGAACAGAGATTTTTTTTTATAAATAGACTCGTCGTACTTCTGTAAAGTTTAAGAACCCTTTAATTTAAAAGATTTCAAGTACCTACTTTAAATCTTTCAATAACGTTTTTTTGTAACAAAATATAAGTGCATATAGCGTATTATTATGTGGCCCATTGTGTATCACAAATATCTTTATATGATGAGTGTTTTATATTTCTTTCTTCTAGTGAACATTAAAATGTTAAAAATTGTAAAAATAGATAAAATAAAGTACTTTTATGTACTTTATTAGCCTAATTGAAGTATTAGAGTGAAAGAAGAAAGAAAAATTGTTTATTACAATAAACACCAACACACTTGTTCAAAGATATTATATATTAGACAACTTGTAACTACAGAACTTAAAAATAAACGAAATCCTATATAAAATAGAATCAATGCCATCATAAGCTTTATTCTGTGTGCGAGTTTGGTATAAAAGTACTAAACTACTCATAATTTCGTGGTATCATCCATGAAGCTATATTTTTCAGTGTAATGACGTCATTATACTGTTATTCTATGGCTTGTATACCGAACTATCTGTTGTTATAGTAAATAGCGTTGCACCATTCATTTGTTGTTTATATTAAGGTGTGTCAGCCGACCTCCGCACGACAATGTTTATGTTTATAGTTTATGTAATCTCCAATACATTTATTTCATTTAATAGACCTGAAATAAATATTTGATTGAATATGGGTGACAAAGGAGCGCACAGTCCTTATGGTAGGTGGATGCTGGGGCCTATAAATAAAAACATTTATCCTCGATTTATATTCAAAACTTATAATAAGCGTTGTCGGAGTGTGTAACGGCCCTCCCGGATTGACAACTTGGTAACCTGGTAAGAGTTGTATGGCTGGTGAGATGCAGGTGACTGTGCTTTGTAGCATTATTGGAGGGCCTATGATCAGTATTTGTGAAGGACTGTAATGTCAATGATGTTGGAGTTTGTTTTTAAATTAAGTAAAATACATAAAAATGATTTCTAGATTGTTCTCATGCATCGTACACTTGTATCACATGTGCGCGCAGCGCCATCACATGCTAGTCTTCTACGCATGTTTAATAGTTCGCTGCTTGTGAACTGTCGCACGATGTCCTCACGGAAAATTTTCAAATTTATGTAAAGATATTATCTGTTTTGTTACCGGCGGCAGGTGGAGTTTGACGTGAATAAACATAAAAATTCTTATTGAATGTATCTATGCAGGAATGGAATATGAGACTGAAAGAAATGGAACGTTACATAGATGTCAGGATGAGGCTTAGATTCTAATAGACATATAAAATGTAATGATTTATATCATTTGTGGTCAAACATAAGATTTTTTTAATAGGACAAACTATAACAAAAATAGACAAACGAGCGCACAGTCCACCTGATGGTAATTGGATGCATTGGCCCATAGTCATCTATATTTTCACAATTAAGAATCAAAATCCAGATGCGTTGTCACCCCTGAGGACTAAGATGGAATGCTTCGTTTCCAGTAAAAAGGGTCTCCGGTTCTCTACACTCACCATACAATACACAGCAGCATTAAGCTGCTATTTTACGCTGCTATTCTGTGAAAGCGTAGTCCTACCCTATATGTATATCATATCGGCTTCTTAGAATCGGAAGTTTACGCCTCGCCACAAAAGAATTTGTGGCAACTTAAAGAATTATTCCCAAATAAACCAATTCACTTCAGCAACTTCCTAAAACGTTTAATTTATTAAGAATAACTCAAAAACTGTTGGTCAGACCTTGATCAATATATGGGACTACATGAGAAGCACCAGCCTTCAAATAAGAAATCATCGGAATCGGTTCACCCTAAAAAAGGTTATGAGGTAACATACATAAAAAGACATACCATCGAATTAAGTACCTTCTCCTTTTTGAAGTGGTTAGAAAATGTAAGTAAATTCAGTAAGAACGAACTTTATTTGAAAACCCATTCCTAATTATCCCTTATTATTATTTCCGTATGTCTTATTAGTGGTATTTTAAATTATATAAACACCGCTACCATTACAGCCTATTGAAGTCCTAGAAATGTTACTGTTGATTTAATAATTTCACCTCTCAGTGGGTCACGTGCTCCTGGTAGATTATCTTCCATACATCCCTCCATTTCAGCCTTTTAAAGTCCACTGCTGAACATAGGTCTCCTCCATAGATTGTCTCATAGACGATATTTTGTCATATTTGTAATGTTACTGTTGATTTAATGATTTCACCTCTCAGTGGGTCACGTGCTCCCGGTAGATTATCTTCCATACATCCATCCATTACAGCCTTTAAAGTCCACTGCTGAACATAGGTCTCCTCCATAGATTGCCTCATAGACGATATTTTGTCATATTTGTAATGTTACTGTTGATTTAATAATTTCACCTCTCAGTGGGTCACGTGCTCCTGGTAGATTATCTTCCATACATCCATCCATTACAGCCTTTTAAAGTCCACTGCTGAACATAAGTCTCCCCCATAGATTGCCTCATAGAGGATATTTTGTCATAGTTGTAATGTTACTGTTGATTTAATAATTTCACCTCTCAGTGGATCATGTGCTCCTGGTAGATTATCTTCTATACATCCATCCATTACAACATATTTACTAAAGTCCACTGCTGGACATGGGCCTCCCCCATAGATTGCCTCATAGGGGGGATATTTGGCACGCTTGGCTAGCGAGTTCAGCTCCGAGTTAAGCTCTGTCGTCTCTTACAACGCCCACGGGATGATATAGAGTAGTGAATATCCTTACACTGCCACTACATGGGAAATATAAACACGAACATCCCCAATTCTACACTGATTTTTACTAAAATTGTTATCTGCGATTTAAAGTGATGAATTTGCTCATCGGCGGAAAAAACATTGTTTGATATCATGTAACATTAATAATTTATTTGTTTTTTATTTTTATTTTATTATCCACTCAAACCTTCTCTAACACGTAATCGTAATTTTCAAACTATAAAATTAAAAGTGTGTTTTCATTGTTTACAGGTAAGACACAAACTACAGCGAAGTATTTTGCAAAAGCGCAGCGATCGAGGTTGTAACACAGAATAAATTATAGCTACTACATAACTTACCTATGTTACGTAGTCCCTGCTTTAATGGTATATTATTAAACTAGCTGTTCCCCGCGACTTCGCTCGCGTGTTAGGGTTTATATTTTTTTGCGCGGAACCCTAATTCCTTTTTTAAAATAAAAGTAGCCTAAGTTACTCCTTATGACATCAGCTATCTGCAAGTGAAAGTCCCGTCAAAATTGGTCCAGCCGTTTCGGAGATTAGCCGGAACAAATAGACAGACAGACAAAGATTTTAAAAATTGTATTTTAGTTATAAGTACCGTATTTACTTTCATATGCATTTAGTGAAAAGCTGTTATTTTGACATTACAAACTGACACTTCAAAATTATTTATTTGTATAGATAAGTATACTCCACAATCGCAGTTATGTCTCTGTACGTGGTAGAGCTATGCTGCAGCTATATTAATTGTATAGTTGTAGCACGAATGGGTCGGCTCGACCGGGGTAGGACCACGCTCTCACAGAAAACGAGCGTAAAATAGCAGCTTAATGCTGCTGTGTTTTGTATGGTGAGTGTAGAGAACCGGAGACCCTTTTTACTCTAAAAATGCCTCCATCTTAGTTCTCACGGCTGACAAAACATCTGCGTTTTGATTCGCAAACGAGGATAGATGTAGATGTCTATTGGCCACAGCAACCACTTACCATCAGAGGGACTGTGTGCTCGCTTGTCAGCCTATCTATTTAAAAAAATGTTTATGAAAGTTATGTACCCAAAACAAAAACAGTTTTATTGAAAATAGTGAAGTTTAATTAATGCTAGGAATTATCAAGCAAGGGACGCCGTAGACGGAGGTTCATTGGTGAAATTGGCGATATATTGCTTATGTACCAAATTAATCCACATACAAAATAAGGTCAAATGACCGAATGGAAAGTTCTCAGAATTAGATCTTCTGTTTGCAATGTAATTGGTGCTCTAATGGCGTTTTCAGTTCGACCTCGTTTGTGTTTATTTAGAAACGCAATGAGCAATTACCACAGCAATATACGTACTGTCAAGGTGATGGATGAGGCGAGATCAGCCACTAGGCAAAGGAAGCTGGCGGCTGCACCTCATCAGTCGCAAGATTTCGCCGTACTCTCGATTGCTGTTTTTTAGTTACCATTTCTATTTAATGACGTACAGAAAAACATTGCTAGTTATAATGCAATATGTAAAGGCGTTGCCACACTAACACGCTTAGAGCGAATTTGATAGGCATAACATGTGTGTTGAATTAGATATATTTACGTGTCTTTGATTGAATATTGTGGAAGGTGATTGTAGCCATTCATTAGATATATATAATTAATAGAATTATATTTACTGAATACACAGTGTCTTCCTAATAACTACAAATTCCGACTAAAAATTTAAATGTGCGGTTGCTAAACCCCTATGAGGCAATCTCTGGGGGAGGCCTATGTTCAGCAGGGGACATTAATAGGTTGTAACTGTAAAGGTAATTAATAGAATCAGGTATTACTCGCTCTCCCTCAATTGCGTGCACTATCCCCGTCACCACTAATCCCAGCACCACTACACTAGAAAAGACGCACCACGGTCGATAATTATGAAAATTCAATGTAGTTAAGACACGCTAATTAATTTTTAATATTTAATTTCGCTATCTATTTCAAATAGTTTACGTTGTTTTTAATTATTTAAATGCCAGCGTAAAATAGCAGCCTATTGCTGCTGTGTTTCGTATGGTGAGTGTAAAGTACCGAAGACCCTTTTTACTAGATACGAGGCATTCAATTTTAGTCCTCAGGGGTGACAACGCATCTGCATTTTGATGGACTGTGTGCTCGTTTGTCATCCTTATTAAGTGGCGAAGCTTGCGAAGTCACTTATTGATTTCACGATGTCTGTCCGTCTGTCCCACGATTATCTCGAGAACGGTTTCGAATTTTCAAATTCTGTTTTCAGCAATCGATTACTGATCACCCAGGCATCTGAGCCTCCTATTTTGAATTTTTTTTCCGTTAGAAACCGCTACAAAGCTGATTGCTTCGCCACTTTGCTATGCTGTTAGCTTGCTAGGTTTATTCTATAAAAAAGTGAAGTAGAGGGTTTAGCAGACCGGTTGGCATCCGTAGTTTTATTAGTATTGACTTGTTACCAGGAATCTTCCCGATAAGCTGCCCTAAACGGGATGATATGGGGCAGTGAATTCTCATATGACGCCAAAAAACGACACAAGCAAGTATTTAATTACCCGTAATAACAAATTTATCTGCCGCTGTCGTCTGTCCAGTGCAAGTGTGGCGACGTCTTAAAATAACTTTCTTGGTATTAGTATGAGGTGATCTCGTCTTTATCTGTTGGACGTTAAACGATTCGTTTTTACAAATAAACGGCGAGTGTTTATTGCTCGTCAACGTTTTATCACAGTTTAAAGATTTTATCTTCATCGAAACGGGCCGTCGAAGCTGTAAATTTTCCCGAATTAATTTTATATGCTACCGGAAGCCATACATTTGTAATGACGACCTCTTGTTTCGGACGTTATCTTATTAACTACTAGCTGTTCCCCGCGACTTAGCCCGCGTGTAGTTTATTACGATTGAATTTCATGGGTTTTAATTCTTTTGCGCGGAACCCTAATACTTTTTCTAAAATAAAAGTGGCCTCAGTTACTCCTTATAACATTAACTATCTGCCAGTGAAAGTCATGTCAAAATCGGTTTAGCCGTTTCGGAGATTAGCCGGAACAAACAGACAGACAGACAGATATTTTTTTTTAAATTGTGTTTTTGTTATAAAAACCATAAATAATTTGATATGCATATAGTAAAAAGCTATTAGTTTGACATTACAAACAGACATTTCAATTATATTTATTTGTATAGATGTATAGACTAGCAATCCGCCCTGGCTTCGCACGATGATTGATTTCTGGATCTCGGCAACAGCGCCCTACCTACCCCTACCACACAGAAAACATTTCATCAAAATGGTTCGTCCATTTTCGAGTAGTTGCGAGATTAGCGCACGGCAATTGATTTTATACATATATAGATAAAATAAATTGAAAAAAAAAAATCCGCTAAATTTCACACACACACTGCGACAAAACTCGCGATACCATCCATACCATATGGACGATTGGCGGTCCACCACCGTGCCATTTATTAAAAGGTTTCTTCCTCGTGCCTTGTGCTATCTACTACCACCAGCGATTTTTCCGGTTTCTTTTTTAAAAGGCCGGCAACGGATCTGCAATTACCCTGGTGTTGAAGTTGTTTATGGGCGGCCGTAGTTACTTACCATCGAGGTGAGCAGCATTCTCATTTGCCCACTCTTAAAAAAGTGTGTGTGTATTTATGTACGCACGTAGGAAGTTATGCTTCTTTAGCGTAACAAAACAAAAAAACGTGAAAGACAATTACCCACTGAAGTTTTCCTTTTTAGGTATCAAAGTGCGCTCGCATCGTAACAACTTCATGGTGTCGTTTTTAGGTGTCGGTGTGTAAAAATGCACTATCATCATTTTTCCCAAACGCCCCAAAAGAAGTTGAACTTCACTTCAAAAATTCAATGTTGACAAAGGATGGTCGAAATAAGCACGCTATTATGATTTAATTGTGAGGTTAATGCTACGGCGAGGGCAGTGAAAGGCGGGAGACGGGGTCGAAGATTGCATCTTATGCGTGCTGGTATTTTGCTTTCTATTTTTTGCACGTTCGGACCGTTTTGGGCGGTCAGATGAGCGCTGACAAATCGATCGCCGAGTGTCGCGTTCCGAAGTATTTATGCGGCATCTGGTGGATAGTGTACATTCCACAGACGATTGACGAGAATTGCATTCTTAACCGACTACCTCAGAACGAGGGTAATGTTTTTCGAGAGTACGTATCTATGTACGTAAAGCGCGAGCAAACCGGGGTCATTTGTAATTAGGAAGAAAGTTGTATGCTCGTTATTTTTTCGTCCAGTTCAAAGGTTTCCTTTTGATGTTTTGCATTTCGAATTAACTTTCTTCTTTGTTATAAACTAAAACATAAGTTTGTACACCTGTTAACTTTGATTTCTCTATTTTACCTGGGGCCGCCTGGTAGAGTATACCATTAGGCACTTTACGATAAGCATTAAAGATATTAATAAGGATGGAAAAACAAACAAGTGGTAAGATTAAAAATATTGTACAACCGACTTCAATATAAATAAAATGAGAACATGATGTAGTAGAAGACAATTAAATACGCAGTACTAAGGATAACTCAAAAACTATTGGTCAGATATTTATATGGGACCACATGAGAATGTGGTGCAATAAAAAAAGAATCATCAAAATCGGAGAGTTCTCTAGAAAAACGTTAAATGAGATAACACACATAAAAAAATATAGTCGAATTGAGTACCTCCTCCTTTTGAAGGCGGTTAAAAAGGAGGAGGTTCTCAATTCGACTGTATTTTTTATGTGTGTTATCTCAGAACTTTTTTCTAGGTTAACATTCAGATTTTGATGATTCCGTTTTTATTTCAAAGCTTTTCATGTAGTTCCATATACAATCAAGACCTGGTCAGTAGTTTTTGAGTTATCCTTAATAATTTATATCGATGTCGGAAATTTTTAATTTTACCACTTGTTTTGAAATCTGTTGAAAAGATATATTTATTTGGCCATTTCTTAACAAATTTTGGTGTGCACTTGCAACTCAATACAGCATTATTATTATAAAAGTAAATTAACATTAAATACCTGATATTTTTCTTACACATCATGTTCCGAATCAAGCCAATTATTATTCCAGCTCGTTTAGAGTAGTGAGCAGTAGGAATATTTCATCACTTAAACGTCGTGGAGTTATTAATAAAGACGTCAGCCCGTCAACTCTAAAGTTAATTATTTTAATGAGACAGGGAGCCTTTCGGCTGATGTCGAAATTTACAAAGAAATATCTACGAATATGAGTAAATTCAATAGAAAAAGGAACTTTTTATATCAATATATATATTGTAAATCATACTTACAAAAAGTCGCTCTTATGTTTAATTTACCACTGTTTCGCAAAATACCTCTGTCCTGAGAAGAACCTGCAAGAAACCCAGCGGGTCTAATATTTGGAAAAAATGTTACACAATTAACAACAGGAAACAAATTAGAAATAGCTTGGTAGCCTGAAGTTGGGATAATTTAATATAATATATCATAATATATACGTTATACCATGCTGCAGTTATATTAATAGTATAGTTGTAACACGAATGGGTCGGCTCCACCGGGGAAGGACTACGCTCTCACAGAATATAATGTAGAACACACACAGAAATATGTAGCTTGGTAGCGATCAACCTCATTCCATATTATCATCAATAAATTCCTTAATATTATAATAAACCCGTTTGTACAAACTTTTTTTATATAAATAAAATACCACAGCACTCCACAATAGCTTGCTCTCTGACGTTGGACGCGAGTGTAATTACTGGGTTAAAAGCGGTCATGAGTGGTCATGAGGCTATGATGATTAAACTATACAATAATGTACAATAAAGCAATGAAGCGCATCGTGCAACCGCTTTTTTCATTTTAGTCGCAGAGAGTTAGAAAGCACATTGTATAAAAAAGTTTGATTTACTATACATGGTAGAGTCATGCTGCAGCTATGTATGCATGTTTAGTATGGGGAGTGTAGAGAACCGGAGACCCTTTTCAATGGATACAAGTCTCTCCCCATATTAGTCATCGGGGCTGACAACGCATCTGCAATTTGAATCTTAATCGAGGCTAAATGTCTATGGGCCACAGTATCCACTTACCATCAGGTAGTTCTATACGTGGTAGATCCACGCTGCATCTATGTTATGATTGTAGCAGTAATGGGTCGACTTGACCGGGGTAAGACGACGCTCTCACAATCCCCCAAAACGAGAATGTTCTTTTTTTTTATAGGATAAGGGTGACAAACGAGCACACAGTCCACCTGATGGTAAGTGGTTGCTGCGGCCCATAGACATCTACATCTATCCTCTATTACAATTCAAAATGTAGATGCGTTGTCACCCGTGAGGACTAAGATGGAATGCCTCATTTCCAGTAGAAAGGGCCTCCGGCCACCTGCACTCACCAAGCGAAACGCAGAGGTGAACCTCTACTTCACGCTGGTTTTCTATGAGGTCGTGGTTCCACCGCGGTTCGAGCCGGCCCATCCGTGCGACAGCAAAACCTGCCGCGTGGCTCTACCACTGTTCTTTATGTTACGCGTATGTTTTTTCATTTATATTCACAGATTTCTCGGAAACGGCTGATTCGATTTAAATAATTCTATTTTTGCTAAATCGGTTGCATTTCAGAGGTGGTCCCGTATAAATTTAAAGAAAAATTTCCATTTCTAAGGGTGGAAAAATAGGGAATGAAGATTTTAATGTAACTATTTAAACGACAGTCTAATTGGTAAAATAGAATAGAATGGAATATTTTTTTATTCAATATAGATTAGAAGTAATTCTTATCGAAAGTTCTCTAGAAAAACCTCTGTTCTGGCAAGAATCATCAAGAAACCTTTTTTTTTTTTAAATAGGTCCACACTTATTATTTTCTTCTTTATTTGTTTTTTACAAATATGTAATACAGAATATGGTGACAAATATATAGTACAGATTCGGCGATATTTTAACTGAAGACATGCAAAAAAAAATAATTAGTTACATTTTTTTAAATCTGTTTACGTATATATGTTTGAAGACGTAAAAGTAAAATTAATTTATGTAAAGATATTTATATTTATTATAACGCTTTCACTGTGGAGTTCATTTATTTACTACATCTACTTCTTTATTATTCTTGAAAAGATTTAGTGCGTTACGACCGGAATTAAACTACAATAAAAACTCCATAATCATCTCACCAACAATGCTCGGGTATTCTCACGGAACTCACCGAGACCGTGAACTGGTTGACTTAAGCATAATAACGTGGGAAGTGATAAAAAAACGGTAAGTGCGATTATAAGGTTCGCTCATTGAGGGTTCCGTACGTTTCACGTACGGTTTTGATTTTGAAAATGAACATTGTTTTACTGACCTACATACGAGTATTAGGTTTTTTTTTATATCATTACAGCTCATTAAAGCTACTACTGAATTTAGGCGTCCCCTATATATTGCATCATATGGACTTTCTTTAACATGTTTCGTATGGTGAGTGTAGGGAACCGACCCTTTTTAATAAACAAGGCATACCACCTTAGCACTCAGGGGTAACAACGCATAAGCATTTTGATTCATAAGTGAGGAGAAATATAAATGTCTATGGGCCACCAGCATCCACTTACCATCAGGTGGACTGTGTGCTCGTTTGTCATGCTGACAGGTGGGTTGGCAACAGCAGTTTTTTATTATTTTTTTATTATTGAGTTATCAGGAAGATGCTGCTGCTGTTTTATTTGTATCTGTCGGCACTTACAATTCGCATGGAATGATATGAGGCAGTGGATTCTCGGGAAGATGTCATTACTCGGCTATTAGGTTCAAGATTAGGTTTAGGTTTAAAGAAATTTATTGTCTAAATAAATTACAAATTTCACATATAAGACCACTTTTACTAGAAGAACCGACAACCGATGGAGAAGAAAGGTTCTCGTGTGGTCCTCGTACCGGCAGGCGAAGTGTAGGGCATCCCCCCACTAGATGGAGTGACGACCTGGTAAGATATGCAGGCAGTCGATGGATGCAGGTGGCTCAGGACCGTGCTTTGTGGCATTCTTTGGGGGAGGCCTATGTTCAGCAGTGGACTTGTGAAGGGCTGTAATGATGATGATGATGATGATTTAATACAATTAGGTTGTGCAGTGAGCATGCATGCATATATATATACAGATGTCATTACATTTTGATTTTTAATTCTAAGATAGAATATTTGTTTGTAAACAAAATTTAAAAAAAATCAAGTTATGTGTTATAACTTAGACTTATTTTTATAATCATCGTCAGATTAATTACAAACATTAGATTTAAGCTTTTCATATTACGATTATCTAATAGCTATGGTTTGGACGGCTAGATAGACTACGAAGTGTGTTTGCAGTTAGAGATTTGAACATTAACAATTCTTGGAAACTAAACTGATCCCTATTGGGTTTTTTATTTTCGTTGTTCTTATTATTATACGTCGTGCCGTTTATTAAATTCTCTTAAAACATTTAAAATTATTTTAAGGCTTTGTTGCCACCAGAGATATGCGGGGAGGAGTAGCGGAGCTGTGTAACGGTCTGGCTCGTTCCATGTTTCGTTCACGTTCGTTTTTACTTGGTAGAGCCATGCTGCAGCTATATTAGTAGTATAGTTGTAGCATGAATGGGTCGGACCATAGACCGGGGAAGGACCACGCTCTCACAGAACACCAGCGTAAAATAGCATCCTAACACTGCTGTGTTTCGTATGGTGAGTGACCGGAGACCCTTTTTACTAGAAAAAAGGCATTTCATCTTAGACCTCATGGGTGATAACACATCTGCATTTTGATTCTTTATTGAGGATACATGTAGCATCAACGCATCTACATTTTGAATTGTAATAGAGGATAGATGTAGATGTCTATGGGTCACAGCAACTACTTACCATCCGGTGGACTGTGTGCTCGTTTGTCACCCAATCCTATAAAAAAAACTTAAAGTGTACGAGGAAGAATAAGGGGACGAGGATGCATAACAGGCTCTTTTTACTCTTGCTATGCGACAAGATCAGCTAGTAGTCTAGTAACTCGCTTACCCACACCGACGCGCACACATCCCTCGCACACATTCCTCGCACGCGAATCCGCTATCATCTCTCACATATATCTCGTTTGTTTTGTATGTACAAAGACCGTTCGTTGGACCTTATACCAACGGATTTGCGCTGAACGAATATAGTATAATGAAGTATTCCTGTATAACGCATATCCTGTAGGTCACGCACTCCTCAGCTACCTCGCACAGATTTAGTTGAAACGGAGCCTTATTGTTTAATTAAAATGTTTTTCCACGAAAACCTTTGTCTCTCAGAGGTCGCGTTTCTTAAAATGACTTCCTTTTCCAAATAAGATTTCTTTGCCCGGAGAAAAATGGCAAAAAATATTTCGATGTTATCTTCCTTTATACAACGGCCAGTGAGTAAAATATTCTGTACCAAAGTGATTTTTTCAAAACTTTATTCTATGGAATAAGTATGACAAACGAGCACACAGTCCACCTGATGGCATGTTGATGCAGTGACCCAGAGATATTTACATCCTCGATTAAGTATAAAAATGCAAATGCTTTGTCACATGATGCCTCGTTTCCAGTAAAAAGGGTCTTCGAGTTAAATAGTATATACATAAATAGGAACAATTGGTTAAAATGATAAAATTGCGAGTGAGTCTGCCAAGTAGCCCGGCCTCTATTCCCACGTGCAGTGTGGGCGCTGCAGGTGATGTCAGCGACTCTAAGGACGATTGAGGTACTCTATAGCCACCTTAGAGAATATATAAGCATAGTTTGCTTATGTATGCTCCAAGACACCGACGCATCTGCAATCTCAGGTTAACGCGCTACCTTGAGCTATTTCGATAATTTGTGGGTAGATGCAACTTTTCGTGTTGGCAGACTGCAAATGTCCTCGAAATCAAAAAGCAAAATCGAACGCGGCTTTCTCACTTCTTGTGAACTTTACGTCGAGTGTCTAATGCCTGAGCTACCACGGCGGCACGTCTGTCTATATATTTGCTTATATTTTGTGCCCTTTTTAATATTATCTTTATATATAAAAATTACGTGTTACGTTGTTTGTCCGCGATGGACTCCTAAACTACTGAACCGATTTCAATGAAATGTTTCACAACTAGAGCCCAATGACTTCGTCAATCTTACTTAGCGGTACCATGTAGCGACATCTATGGAAATGTATTAAATAAAGAACTATGTATTTAGCGCGTCAAATTTTCATATCGATATACATCGCAACCGCTTCCGTAGATAGATAATAGATGGCGCTAGAGTAGTCAAGTGAGCTCGGCCACGGTCCTTATTGCTTTGTAAGAGAGATGCGTGCAGTTTGGTCCAACTTGAGAGATAGGATAGTTTTTATTCCAATACGTGACCCTCAAAAATTTTTCTTGCGAATTTCCGACGTCGGAAAGGGCAGAACAACGTCTGCCTGGCGAGCTAGTATAATATGTAATTGGGGAAGGTTTCGTGTAGTATATTATATATTTTTTATCTTACGTAGTAGATAAATATCATACTGATGAATAGCTCCCGTATGGAACCGGGTCGAGGAGCTAGTTATTTAAAAAACAATTGTAATAACAAAAAGAACCTTTATAAGGTTTTTTATGCAATCTGAGTGATTAACCCTAAGGACTAAGTCTTGTTAAAGCAAAAAGCGACCATTTCTCTACTGTAATCATAGCCCTCGTCCACAGTGCGAGCCTAGCGCGGTTGCGACGACGGGCGCGAATTATCAAACATAATATGAAACCGCCGTTTGCGTCCATAGTGTAGTGACTAACGCGGACGCCTAGCGCGACGGGCATGAGCGGGATAGCGCGCGTAGTTTTCAAACGTTCATATCCGCGCGTTTTGGCCACACTACAGGCCTAGTCAGCAAGCGATCCAATGCGCGGGTGCGGGGGTATCAAACCAGTTCGGTCTTATCGCTCGGCGTAAGCGCGTCTTCATTTTTTTTTGTTAAAACATTTGTATCTTCTCTAGTGATTTTAGGTGATATTTTATTCAGGACGTAATCAAATGTTGATACGGACATTCGAGTATACTCAAAGAATTTTCTAGGGTACAAATCTCAATTCTTCTTACAAATTAAAAAATTCACCATTTATTTGTCGGTTTTTATTTATTTCGTGCACACCCTCTCTAATGTTCAAAATCTCCCATCTCAGTATTGGACTATCTAGTAGAAATAAAAATCCTCGTCCATGGTTTACAACACCTGTAATACATCTAAGCACACCAACAGCTCGCTCGTCACTGTGGCCACGGCACGCGCCCGCCGTCGCGCCCGCAACAGGCTCAAGTCGCCGCGCATTCACTGTGGACGCACACATACGATACACAGCATTACGCTGCCATTTTAAGATGGTATCCAGTGGGAGCGTGGCCCTTACTTCCCTCCCCGGTCAAACTAACTCACTCCTACTTTAGCCATAACATAGTTGTAGCATGGCACCATCACCTAGATAATCTCCTCTGATGTTTCTGCTAGATGTGTGTACAGACGTAAATTGTATTCTCACACATGCAGCGAGGTTGCTTCATGTAACTACTCAATTTGGTGCAATTGCTCTAATCTAGATGTTTGACCCCTCATCGCCTCCGCACCACCTCAATTAACTCCGCGTCGCTCCTAGCTGCCCCCACTAAATCTGTACTGAGTTTTATATTGATTGAACGGGAATTTGTTGAGTCATCGTCGAAACAGATGTTTATAGACCGACACAGTTACTAGACCTGAACATGAAGACAATTAGAATTATTTGTGTGTACTGATCACATTTGGCATGGTAAACAGATGCGTTGTCACCCTTAAGGATTAAGATGGCAAGTCTTTTTTAAGTAAGAATGGTGTCCGGTTCTCGACACTCGCGATTCAAAATACAACATCACTATGCTGACGACACCATTTTTTATTTATTCTTTATTGATTTTAGGAAAACTTACAGTTATTTACAATCAATTGTTTTTATACTGTTATGTAGAAATTAACCATTACAAAGTCTTCACATGTAGATAAGAAAATAAGAGTAGAGTCGCATGCTAAGAAAGTTTGCGATATAGCCAGGCAAGAATTATCTTTTAACTTAAGGAACGTGTTAGAACCACGCTGCAGTTATATTATGGTTGTAGCACGAATGGGTCGGCTCGACCGGGGTAGGACCACACTCTCACAGAATACCAGCGTAAAATAGCAGTTTCATTAATGCACCCGTGTTTCGCATGTTGAGTGTAGAGAACCGGGGACTTATTTCACTGGAAACGGCGCATTCCATCGTAGTCCTCAAGATAACGCATCTGCATTGAGGATAGATGTAAATGTCTATTGGGCGTCGGCATCTACTTACCATCAGGTGCATTGTGTGACACCCTATGCTATAAAAAAAGAACTTAGTATAAATAAGACTTATAAGCTATAATATCCTCGTAACAATTAAGAAACCCTGTCGCCACAATTCGCTTTATTGTAATAGTACTCTTAAAGAATATATCCGCTTCGGTGCTATCACTCATTGAATTAAAGAGTCTGCAAGTGCGAAGAAGGTATGCATTTTGTCGATAGTTCGTGGACCAATGGAATATACAATCTAAGTGTACTTATGTTATTGGTGTTGCGCAGGACAGCGAGTAATGCTGGTATTTCGTGAAAGAGTGACCCTTCCTCGGACGGGTCGACATATTTGTACTGCGGCCATTATACGCACGTAGCGTGGTTCTACCACTTTTGCCATCAAGCTGCAGTTTGGTTATTGTTACGGCCTATTAAAATCCACGGCTGAACACAGGCCTCCCCCATAGATTGCCTCATAGAGGATATGCTGCATATGATATAACTATGACAAGTTGTAATGTTACTGTTGATTTTATAATTTCACCTCTCAGTAGGTCATGTGCTCCTGGTAGATTATCTTCTATACATCCATCCATTACAACCTATTAAATTCCATGGCTGAACATAGGTCTTCCCCATAGATTGACTCATAGCGAGGATATTTGACATAGTTGGCACATGCTTGACAAGCGTTTAATCGTTATTACTTAGACGCTGCTGCGCATCGCCCGGTTTATTTCCCTCTGTCGCCTCTTACGACACCCACGGGATGATGTGGGGTAATGGATATTCGTACACCGCCACTACACGGTAAATACCGTGCAGTACCACTAAATACCGCAATCATCAATTATAATTAACAACATTCTTCTGTCAATCGCTAGTACTTTTAACTATCAGCAATAAAACCGCAATTCGCACCGCCGACCCAGATGTTATCGTACGACGTAAGATTGACAGGTTATTAAGTTGCAGACTGACTTTTCTTTTTGATCCGTTTTAAAAGTGTGGCAGTATGCAAACGTAAATAATTAGTAGAAACTATTGTATTGTTATATACTAGAGCCCAATGACTTCGTCAATCTTACTTAGCGGTACCATGTAGCGACATCTATGGAAATGTATTAAATAAAGAACGATGTATTTAGCGCGTCAAATTTTCATATCGATATACATCGCAACCGCTTCCGTAGATAGATAATAGATGGCGCTAGAGTAGTCAAGTGAGCTCGGCCACGGTCCTTATTGCTTTGTAAGAGAGATACTATTATCAAACAGTCTTCGATTGGGTTCGACTAAATCTCGTCCAGTTTAATGACCCCCAAAAGACACAAGTTTGTGCGTTTACCGCATAAAGGAACCCTTTTGTCGTATCTCCTCAATTTTAGGGCACTCCTCTTGCTGCCTCAGCCAGCATCGGAACCCTTGGCGTCAACATTTCGAGAGACGCACAGTTCCGCAGTTAATTGGAACGGAAGGCTAAATTGGCATTAAGAAAGCTTGGTGTGCTCAACTCGAGACGGTATTTCAGGCTGGCCCACCGCTTGCAACTTTTTAAAGCGTTCTTTTATCTGTGCAGGGACACCCTTTTATCAGCTCCTTGATCGTATTCAACGGAGAGCGCTCCGAATCGTCAACGACCAAGTTCTTTCCAGTCGGCTTGATCCACTGGCCTTGCGAAGAGACGTTGCATCTCTGTGCATCTTCTACTACTCAGAGAAATTGTTTGGATTAATTTTTGCTGCTGAATTCCGTGGTGCACAAGTGAAATTTTATTATTTATATATAAGAATGTATTATCATTTTCCACAATAATTTCCTCAGTTAGACTACATGGCTACAAGTTACGTAAAGTCTAAACGCTTGACCTAACTCGAACTGACTACCTAGCTAAATCGGTACCGAATTAACTACCGAGGAGGGCGCGTGACGGGGGGCGACAGACATGCCAAGCGGCGGCTCGTTAAAAATGCTGATTCCCAACTTCCACCACAAATTCCACCACCGTACACTGTGACAGAACTCAAAATACCATCCTCATCATCTTGGTGGTTGGCGATCCACTGCCGTGCGATTTACGACACACTGTTAAATTTACTTACGCCAATGGTTTCAAAAAAGCGGCGGTCTTCAATAAAGGAGCCTACTCCTATCTTGACGGCCGGCAACGCACCTGCATTTCTCCTGGTTTTGCATATGTTCATTGGCAACGGTAATTACTCACCATAAAAATGGTTTGGCAGGTATTAGCAAGGCGTTTCAGTCTGTCGACAGCTTAAACGCCCGGTTGATTGATTGGAATCATGGCGCTAGAAAGCAGTTTGATTGACACCGCACGCAATCAAATGATTCTCCGACAAGTACAACTGTAAGAAAAGTACAACTGTAGGAAAAGGGACGTTATAACGGACGGCTAGATAGACTACGAAGTGCGTTTGCAGTTAGAAATTTGAACCCTAACAATTCTAGGAAACTAAACTGATCCCTATTGGTGTTTTATTTTCTTCGTTCTTGCAATACATCGTGCTCTTTATTAAACCTCTTAAAACATATAAAATTATTTTAAGGCTTTGTATCCACCAGAGATGTGCCAGAAGGAGTAGCGGAGCTGTGTAAACGGTCTGGCTCGTTCCACCTAAGCTGTACGTGGCAGATAAGCGGGATGATATAACTATATATGACGACAGGGTATTTTATTTTAGAATAAAGGTGACAAATGAGCACACAGTCCCCCTAATCGTAAGTGAATGTTGTGGTCCATAGAGATCTACACTTATTCTGGATTAAAAATCAAAATGCAGATCCGGTGTCACCCTTGAAGACTAAGATGACAGTAAAAAGGGTTTCCGGTTCTCTACACTCACCATACGAAACACAGCAGTGTTGAGCTGCTATTTTGCACTAGTATTCTTTGAGGGCGTGGTTCTTCCCCGGTCGAGCCGACCCATTCGTGCTACAACTATACTACTAATAAAACTGCAGCATGGCTCTACCATTTTATTATAAGGTGACAACGCATCTGCATTTTGATTCTTTATTGAGGATAAATGTAGATGTCTATGGACCGCAGCAACCACTTACCATCAGGTGGACTGTGTGCTCGTTTGTCACCGTATTCTATGAAAAAAAAATATTAAAAAAAATATAATGTTTAAAATATTAAATAAAATATAAATTTAAGAAAATGTATAAAAATATTAATTGTATTAAAAGAATAGTTCGCGTTTTACTCTCCGCGCTTCGTTGTTAAGCTTGCTTTTACTGAGCGCAAAGGTCATATAATAATAATCTTTGCAATGGTACTTCTGCTTCCATCCTACCTTATACCAGAATTATTATCCTGTAATTTATAATTACCTAAATTGTGACAAAGAAGTCTTGTAAATCGATTTATTCCAAATAGTTTAAAATTAATTATTTTATTTACTAAAAGCAGTTTCTCTAAGGGCAAAGTTTGCCAGACATCACTCAATTTAGTGCCTCTACTTAAAACGTAGTTCAACGCCGAGACTTGCGTGTATAACCGACGCTGGTGAAAGTGAACCCGCGCTAATTTGCACGGGAAAGCAACAAAAGCTCGTAATGTTGACGCGCCCTGATCGACGACTCACGAGCGTACCACGTACCAGAACATCTACTGTGGTGAATACCGATTGGCGTTAGAGCAATTTACAAACTAAGCACGTTTCGATTCGACCATATTTAATAGGCTATACCCAACATATTTTGTTTAACGTGGTAGAGTCATGCTGCAGCTATATAATGGTTACAGCACGAATGCATCAGCTCGACCGAGATAGGACCACGCTCTCACAGAATACCAGCGTAAATAGCAGCTTAATGCTTCTGTGTTTCGTATGGTGGGTGCAGAGAACTGGATACTCCTTTTCCTGGAAACGAGGCATTCCATTTTAGTACTCGGGGATGACTACTCCATTTTTCTTAATCGAGGTTAGATGTTGATGGCTATGAGCCACAGCATCCGTAAGTGGACCATCAGGTGGACTGTGTGCTCACTTGTCATCCTTATTCTAAAAAATAAAAATCATTGCTCAATTTCTAAAACTAACTTTATGCTTCGTAAAATGTTTGCTTAAAATAACTCATATAAAGGAGAAGATGAGTGTAAAAGAGAATTGTTGAACTTTAGAATAAAAATCGAAGTTTTCTTTTGCTGTTTCTTCTCAAGTCAGAGGAATCTCATTTTAAAAATTATTAGGATTAAAAAAGAAACGTTTGGCAATCGAATTTTTTTTCCAGATCGAAAAAAGAAAGAGAGTTTATTTCATTGTATGCTAAAAGAAATGGAAACAGAAAGCATCTTAGTCGTTAAAGCCTTTGCGAAGTACGGATATCAGAACTGACAAGTTATTGTCTGAGTTTCGTTCACGGCGGCCAGAGACTAGCCCAGGACCCTGGCGCAGGACGGGATTATAGTGCCCGAGTGTTTGCGGAGTAAGCACATGTGCACACTTTATTCCCTCACTTTCATGTTCCGATTGGACGGTAAACTGACACGATCGTAGAGAGATCAGGCGCAGGACCAACGGTTTTACGTGCTTTCCGAGGCACGGGGGTGAGATAACGCCAACCTCCTTACTCCGGGCAGTTATTGAGAATTTCTTGTCAGACAAATCCAATAACTGATTATGACGGGACCTGGGATTCGAACCTAAAGATCATTAGTCGATATTTACAGGAATACTAGACATTCGTCTTGTTCAATGCATTGTAAGTTAGTTAGGTGGTCTTGTCATTTCGCAGTTAATTTCCTGTGAAAGTGTTTTAAATTATTCAGTTGCCTGATAGTTTGTTCTCAACAAAGATAATCGACTTGGAAATAGGTCTAATACTTTCAATTGTATGCTTTCTCAGTATCAGTAACAACCGGTTCGGTATGTTGCCTGCTTCAATTTCATGAACAAAACTGATACATTAAAGTTGACAAAAAATTACTTCGCGCACATCCGCGCGATAAAATCATCATCATCATCATTACAGCCTTTCATAAGTCCACTGCTGAACATAGGCCTTCCCCAAGGAATGCCACAAAGCACGGTCCTGAGCCACCTGCATCAATCGACTTCCTGCATGTCTTACCAGATCGTCACTCCATCCAGTGGGGGGTCGCCCTACACTTCGCCTACCGGTACGAGGCTGCCACTCGAGACCCTTTCTTCCCCATCAGTTGTTGGTTCTTCGAGCTATATGGCTGGCCCACTGCCACTTCAGCTTACTAATCCGTTGGGCTATGTCGGTTACTCTGGTTCTACTGCGGATATCCTCATTTCTAAGTTTATCACGCAGTGAAACCCCGAGCATAGCCCTCTCCATAGCTCGCCGAGCGACCTTGAGCTTCCTCATACGGCCAGCAGTGAAGGACCACGTTTCAGATCCGTAAGTCATCACTGGCAACACGAACTGGTTGCGCGATAAAATAAAATAAGATAAAATACGTCACGTGTTGTCGTCAGTTGTGTGTCTTTCCTAGTGTAGTGGTGTTGGGAGTAGTGATGCTGGGATTAGTTGTGACAATGATAGAGCACGTAATTGAGGGAGGGCGGGAGGTGCTCTTCGAAGTAGGTAAGACACATCATTTTATTTTATCGAGCGAATGTACGCGAAGTAAGTTTTTGCCAACTTTAATATAATGGACTTCCGCAAAGTATCGCCTGATTCTATTAATTATTAAACTGATACATAGCAACGTATACGCGGTAGAGCCAAACTGCAGCTATATTATTCTGGTAACACGAATATGTCGGTTTGATCGGGGTAGGACCACGCCCTCACACAATACGAGCGTAAAGTAGCAGCTTAATGCTGTTGTGTTTTGTATGGTGAGTGTAGTCTATCGCCTCGTTGGTCCAGTGGTCCTGTGGTGCAACTGCTGATCATGAGGGTTCGAATCCCGGGTCGGGCCAAACTTTTCCATTAAGAATTTCTTAGTAGCTTCCCGGAGTCAGGAAGTTGGCGGTGTCTCATTCCCGTGCCTCGAAAAACACGTAAAGCCGTTGGTCCTGTGCCTGATCTCTTTCCGGTCGTGTATGTTTACCGTCCCATCGGAATATGAGAGTTAGGGAATAGAGAGTGCACCTGTGCTTGCGCATACACTTGGGCACTATAATCCTGTCATGCGCCGATGGTTAGTCTTGGTTCCTTCGAGGCCGGCTGTTGTGACCTAAATTCGGTCTGAAGGACATTATTAGTAGTGAACCAGAGACTTTTTTTATTGGAAAAGTGGCGTTCCATCTCAGTGGTGACAATGCATCTGCATTTTGATTCTGAATCTAAGATAAATGTTAGGGGTTGAATTTTCTCCGAACCTCACCTATGGGCGGTACATTCAGTCCAGCGTCAAAGCAGCCGTAAGGAAACTTGGTGTCCTTGCAAAGGTGCGGTGGTACTTCACGCCGGGGCAGATTCTTACCTTATATAAAGCGCAAGTCCTATTGTGCATGAAGTACTGTTGTTACATATGGGCTGGTGCTGCAAAATGCCACCTGGCAGCGATAGACTTAGTGGAGAGACATGCTAAGAGGCTCATTGGTGACCTTGATTTGGTTGAAACCAATTTTGTCAGCCTCGAGCACAGGCGCAGAGTACCCAGTCTCTCGGTATTCTATGGATGCATTTCGGTGAGTGTCCGCAGGAATTACACGCTTTAACTCCTCCCTCTCCTTTCCACCATCGGACAACCAGGCGGTCGGCGGGTCTTCACCCTTTTGTTGTCGATATTCAACGCATTGGAACCAAAAATTTAGCTTCGTCTTTTGTAATGCGTACAGCAAAGGAGTGGATTAATTTGCCGGCGTCTATCTTTCCGTCCGAATACAATCTGGGCGTCTTCAAGGCAAGAGTGAATAGGCTTTTGTTACGTTAAGACAGTGCGATTTACCATCTAGGGCTGCATCACCACTTACCACCAGTGGGGATTGTGGTCAAGCATTGGCTTTTAATAAAAAAATAAAAAAATGTAGATGTCTATGTCTATGGGCTACAGAACTTATGTGCTTATTCCACATTTAGTTATTCTATGTTTAATATGTTGTTGCTGTAAGTTTTAAAATCCGACATAGTACGAGGCAGACTGTGAGTAATGTTGGTATACAAATTTATTCATGTTTTGATTGATATAGCGAGAAACCCATTACGTTTATGACCATAAAAGTTTCTTGCTATATGCTATGATTTCTTAATTTAGTGTTAGTTAAGTTATGTTTTGCCGATTCGGTATGCGTGTGCTTGGAGTCATCCATCTAACAGGTTATAACATCACGGGTTTCCTTTTTTTTTAAATATTTTTTCTTCTAAAGAACATTAAAAACTGGCCAAGTGCGTGTCGGACCACGCACAATGTATAGGTAGGGTTCCGTAGTTGCCCGTCACAATACGTGGGCTTCAATGATAATGAGCATTATAAGTCAGTTTGCGGTTTGACGCTATAACGACTAAAAATGGGCCCAAATAGGAAGATTGTAACTGAAGATGGAAGGACATTTTAAAATCAGTCTTATAGGGAGTGGTATTCAAAAAAGTATAAAAACTTTTCGATTTTGATAATAATACCCTATCTATCCCGCAAATTAAAAAGTAAAGCTAATATAGTAGTAACGCATATACATCGTTTTCTACATAAAATGTTTATTGTTAACAGTTTACAATAACATTACAAAGCTTTTAATGCAGCTAGTTTTAGGTCATTTTCTATGGAGTTGTAACTAAATTTTTACTAATCGAAGTGTAATTAATTTGACTATATTTATAGTCGACTATTACTCGTTAAATTCTTAATTCTACTTAGCTGTGATAGTTTTCCTTTCAATTTCATTATATATACTACATTAGTGTATAATTTTCATATATCCAAAAGCAGCGGTTTAATTGGTATAAGACCTATCCAACGATAACCCACATGATAGAATAGACGGGTAAAAAAAATCATCCTCCATTTACTCGTATGGGAAGTATCTACAATAAAAATGTTTTTTTAAGATTTTATTTTACAGTTTTCTAGGCGTGATTAGTATCCATAAATATGCCAAATTACAGATTTGTAGCACCTAGGGTCTCTGAGCAAAATCGCGGACATTCCATTTCTTTACTTCAAATATTAAAACGCGCCGAAATAATACGGTCGGATACAAATGAGACGGTGTTTCTTACTATCATTTTCTTTGATCTTTGATCTTTTGAAGTCGATTATTCATTTACAGTATGAGATTGATTCACACATTAAATTTTAATTGTAAGAGCTGTCTTTTAAAGATATGCATTTGCGTCATCTGACATTAGGTTGCAATTTACCTCTTAGGTTTAGCACGCACTGCGATTAAACGCACGCGTTTAACCGCACGTCTGAAACGGCAAAAAAATGTAACACATAGCATTCTATACAAGTGCACGCATTAGCGACTTTTTTCAGTGACTGATTTAAAAAAACGTAACTGGTTACATTTGGATCGCGGTTTGTAAGCGCGCGATTTTTATGTGTCTCATAGTAATAGTATGGCGGCGCACGCACAGCGGTTAATTGTTAGCATCGGATTAAGTCTCCAATTGAAACTCAACAATTATTTACAACAATTTACAACAAGTTAACAATTTGTTTAACAATGGTAGAGCCGGGCGGCAGCTTTTGCTGTCGCACGGATGGGCCGGCTCGAACCGGGGTGGTACCACGACCTCACAGAATACCAGCGTGAACTAGAGGTTTACCTCTGCGTTTCGCTTGGTGAGTGCAGGTGGCCGCAGGCCTTTTTTACTGGAAATTAGGCTTTCCATCCTAGTCCTCATGGGTGAAAACGCATCTGCATTTTGATTTGTAATAGAGGATAGATGTAGATGTCTATGCGCCGCAGCAACCACTTACCATCCGGTGGACTGTGTGCTCGTTTTTCACCCTTATCCTATAAAAAAAAATTGTTTAAAAATTTGAAATAAACATCCTATTTCCATAGTAAGGCATTATTTTAATCATTATCAAAGAAATGTAAGAATATCCACTACCCCATAACATCGCGTGGGTGTCGCTGAGGTTGCCAACCCGCCTGCCAAGCGGAGCTTGCATGGCCGAAAAATTATAGATTATAAGGGTTAAAGATATGACGTTATATCTTTTTATTGCGATATCTTAAAATAACAATACTAAAATTTTTCGTTACCGAAAAATAACGGTAGCCTTATTTATTTCGTTACATAATTATCAACTTTAGGTTTTCTTCTTCCTGTGGTTCAAAATTACTTGAGTTTTCAATTAGTTTCTTAGAATTTCGTAATTGTCATTGTGAAAACAACAAATGGTTTTGGTTACACAAACTGATATTTTAGTTAGCAATATAATTTCGGTTTTGTAAAGGTTTAACGATTTACGTGGTAGAGCCATGCTACAGTTATATTACTGGTATAGTTGTAGCACGAATGGGTCGGCTCGACCGGAGAAGGACCACGCTCTCACAGAATACCAGCGTAAAATAGCAGCATAACTCTGCTATGTTTCGTATGGTGAGTGTAGAGAACCGGAGATCCTTTTTACTGGAAACGAGGCATTCCATCTTAGTCCTCACGGGTGACAACGCATCTGCATTTTGATTCGTAATCGAGGGTAGATGTAGATGTCTATGGGCCACAGCAACCACTTACCATCAGGTGGACTGTGTGCTCATTTGTCACCCTAATTCTATAAAAAAAGGATAACTCCAAAAATAGCGTTACCTTTATTTTAGATCTGTGGCGTATCGGTGAATTTTAACCGCTTTCGGTCTACCTTTTTAAAATAACTATATCAATACTTTATACCGGTAGTGTAACTTCATACCTTAACCGCAATTAAGCCCTGCTGTCAAACGTGGCAACTTTGTCAAGCCACCATGTAGCTTATATTCTCAACTGAACTGTGATAGGCTGCAACGACTGAATGTGTTTTAATTACAACGTTGTGTTATATTTATTATGTACTACAAGATCGATGCAGCCCCCAACAACAAATTGAAGGCATTGTTATATTGGACGAGACGGGCACTGTAAGCTTTGTGTAATTCATCCACAGACCGCTCGTGTAGAATACTTAACAGTAGGCCTTAAAAGTGTGATTTATTCTCCGAGCGCCATCACTTATGCTGCGAATTGATCTCATTACGGTGCCTCATCCAACGGTAGATTGAACGCGAGATGATTATCTTTTGTTCAGATAATTGACGTTCCATTATCATGCTAATCAAATTTGATCCAAGCGATCATTCGTTCAGCTTTTTGCCTTCCCATCGCCTCATTGTTCTCGCCTCCTTTGGATCCTTTAGCTACTTTCTCAACTGATCAAAATTTCTCTTAGTTTCAGGTTTCAGATCACTCGCTAGATCTTATTGCTCGTGAATTGGGGGCGAGATAATTGAATTGAAATAAACTTGTTCGTTCTTTTGATTCGCCGGCGCGTCGCACAAGATACCTAGTCAATGATAACGTCCTTGTCCGCAGTTTGTATTATTGATTCAAGTGTTTTCGTGTAGTAATTTAATAAATGGTTTTGTATCTTCTGGTGCTCATACTTAAGACGCTGAAGCCGTTATTTACCTTTTTAGGGTTCCGTACCTCAAAAGGAAAAAACGGAACCCTTATAGGATCACTTTGTTGTCCGTCTGTCTGTCTGTCTGTCTGTCTGTCTGTCAAGACCCTTTTTCTCAGGAAGGCGTAGAGGTATCAAGCTGAAATTTATATCAAATACTCAAGTCTACTGTCCCTTGGGGCTGTGAAAAAATCAAACTTCTAAGCCAACGCAATCAAAAGATACAGCCGTTTATGCCGCAAATTTTCGATATTCGCAAGGGAGTCAAAAGTCAAAACCTACAGGGTACTTCCCGTGAACTGAGAATCTTAAAATTTGGCACGAAGCAACGTATTATAGCACAGATAAAGGAAAAATTGCGAAAAGCATAAATTTTTAGTTACATCATATAATAAAAATATTTTTAATAATTTTAAACTCATATACCTACGGATTTGTTCGGAACCCTCGGTGCGCGAGTCCGACTCGCACTTGGCCGGTTTTTTAAAGAATTTCATAACCACTATTTACTCTTTGTGTGGTTCTGAATTATTATGTTTAAAGAAATTATACCACATACTTGAGAAATTACCTACATCTTACAAATTATGTTACATTGCAGAATTGTGGCCGAAACATTCAGACAGTCGATTCTTAGGATCTGTACTTGAATTATTACCAAACTGTATAGTTGTTGAGTAATCAAGTACTGATCATAGTTTAATCTTTTTCAGGCGGTATGAATATAAATTACTTAAAAAACTTCTAATAACATAATGTTTTTAATTACGATGTTTCAATATATAGTTTTGTTTTATATTTTGTTTAATATATTTTAAATAGACTTCTCTCAGAGACATGGACAATCATTTATGTAAAAAAAAAATTGGCGGCTGCGAGTGTGCCCCCTGGGAAGCGTTGTCGCTTTATAACCTAGAGCTTGGCCTCTATATCGCTCCCTGTAGAGCACTCGGGAGTCGTATTCATAACACTTTATGCTTGCGTCGTCTACGTCACATTATTAATAAAGTGTTCCTACTTATACTCTATGAGCAATTTAATTATCAACTTTCTTTTTATATATAGGGGTGCAATCGAGCATTTTGCTCACCTGTAAGTGACTACCAGCCCCTTATGAACAGTTGCGACATCAGGGAATTTGCTGATACATTGCCGGCCTTTTAAAAACGATTAGGCTGTTTTCTTGAAGGTCCCTTAGTAGTAGCGGTCCGGTAAAATCGCTGGTGATAGTCGAATCCACAAGAAAGTTGTGCGAGGAAGGAACTTCTTCTAAGTCGCACACTTTCTTTTGTAACTTACTTTTTAATAAAAAACTAGGTTTTAGAAGTAGTTTTCTTTTAACCCGACTGCGGCGGAGTCAAAAAAAGGGTAATCATTTTGGCTGGCATGAACATAACATGTTCATCATCATCATCATTAAAATAATAATATGGCTGCGGTATGAAATAAATATGACAGTTATGAACTGACAATTGCTTGCAACAAAAAGTAATAATAAGCGACTAATGTATCGTGTATCCGTGTATCCGTGTATAATGTAATTTGACTGTGTCATTGGTCTAGTGTTCGTAAACGCTTTTACTGATTGTGAAGTCCCGGGTTCGAATCCCCCGGGTCGGGTCAACAATCAGTTATTGGGTTTATCTGTTAAGAAATATTCAGTGGCAAGCTGGAGTCAGGTATTGGCGGTGTTTCATTCCCGCGCCTCGGAGAGCACGTAAAGCCGTTAGTCCTGCGCCTAATCTCTCTTCGGTCGTGTTTGATTACCGTCCCATCGGACGAATAGGAAGTGTACCTGTGCTTGCGCATACACTCGGGCACTATTATCCTGTCCTGTGTAGTACTCCGTCTAGTCTAGTCTCCGTTGAGGCTGGCCGCCGTGATCGAAATTCGGTCTGGAGGACATAACGTAATTTGATCAGTATAATTACAGGATATGCTCTTTAAGGGAATTAGTATGTTAGCGTTCCCTTACTTATCCTGCACAGATGGTGATGGAGATCGTGTAGGAGCACCTTGCGGATCGTCTTGCTTTAGGAGGAACAGGGAGAAGTTGTCCTCTGCCGAGGAGAGGCCGCCAAAGCACAGATTATAATATAATATTACTACGTAAGCCAAGGGCCGCTAATTTGACGGCTTATTTCGCTTATGTGCTGGTTCCGCATCAGAGAGGATTAATTAAAATCCTTCTTTCGCTTACTTAGAATTTTTTACGTAGATGTAGTCAAAGCATTGCTGTGGTCCCGGCGATATACGGCGATAGTTAAAAGAAATATTTATGCGTTGCTGCAACTTGCAGTATGTCAATTTTACTAACAAAAAAAATACTCAAGCAAATGCTTAAAAAATGGATTGTAACAATAACATCTAACGACTGAGCCTAATGTTAGGCCGTATACAGAAAGAAAGCTGGCAGCCTATCAGCGCTTATAGGGACCGGTCCACGCTGGTAACCGGCGCAGGCATTTATATGAACAGGCGCCGATAAGCGCCGAACGTCGCCGACAAGTTCCGACAATCTTCGACACGTGCCGGTCAGCGCTGGCTAATTCATCGTCCGATGAGTACGACATTTTGCTCGCTCTGCTTCAATCGGCTGTAACTGTTACCAGAATAGACCAGCGCCGATAAGTGCTGGTAGATCGGCGCCGCCTACCAGCTTTCTTTCTGTATACGGCCATACAGCAGCTGCAGTAGCATAGTTACCGCAGTGCTGGTATTCTGTCGGAGTCACTAATTCGATTCGCTAGCAATCGCTGTACATAATTAAGTAAATTATAATCTCTAATCAAATCAAAGTTAATGTTAAATCTAATCGTTTTAAGTAATTAAATATTTTATACATCAAATTAGCTAATTACTCTATGATACATTCCTGTACTGACTTTGTGATGCAGTGTTAATATTAATCTATGTTAAAAACTGAAAGTGTATAGACTTAACCATTAAATAATTTGAGATTGTAATAATTTGGGGTTTTAGCTGGTGCAAGTCCAACGTAACACATTCTTGCTCTCGCGAGGCGTGTATAATTAGCCAATTCCATGTGAAAATAACTTACATCTTAGGTATGATATTAGATAAATATATACATCATTGTCCAATCATAAAACGCTCAAAGATAATCTAGCGTGATTATCTTCGGGTCTCAGTGACCGCGTCGCGGACTTGAATCGTTAGGTGACTGATCTGAATTTGAGATTTTTGTTACATATAAAAATTCCTAACCCCCAAAATATTAACTTTATCGTAAAAAGTATAGGACCTTTTTTACTTATATTTTAACAAAGAAAATAAAAAAATATCTTTTGTAATTTATTATTTTTCTTTATATATTTTTATTGAGTCAAAAGTATCCGAATTCGGGATTTTTCAAACCTTTTAAAATTCTGTAAGCACTGTATTAGGTATCACGCGTCCCATATTCTCCTGATAACGTAGTTAAAAGTTTGTACACAAAAAATTGTCTGCGGTTAGATTATGCAAAACCAATGCAGGTGAACACGCCCCTTTAAAGATACTTTGTGAAAGTATACAACTTGTATTTTTCAAATTTTGACCCATTCACTTTGTCACATTTACAATTTCGCAAGAATGTTCTAACAAGACTGTTAGACATTCAATAGTATAAAAAATATTTCACAAGACAGATTGGTTATTGTTAGCTATGCTATTTTTTTTTATTTTGTCTCTTTTTGACATTTTCATGTTGTGAGTATTATTGTAAATTTCATTTTTTATTCACTTAAACCCTGTTTACTGTTAAAGTTACAGCCTATATACGTCCCACTGCTTGGTACAGGCTTCCTTTCATTTCTGAGATGGTTCCAGGGCAAGGAAATATCCGCTGTGAAATCTTCGAAATATTTCTCAGACATGCAGGTTTCCACACGATGTTTTCCTTCACCGCCGAGCAGGTGGTGAATTGGCACTTAAAATTGCAATTAACAATTTCATTGGTGCCGGCGGGGATCGAATCCGGGTTGCTTGCGTACTGTGAGCGTTTAGCCCCTATTTTTTTTTATAGGATAAGGGTGACAAACGAGCACACAGTCCACCTGATGGTAAGTGGTTGCTGCGGCCCATAGACATCTACATCTATCCTCGTTTGCGAATCAAAATGCAGATGCGTTGTCACCCTTGAGGACTAAGATGGAATGCCTCATTTCTAGTAAAAAGGGCCTCCGGCCACCTGCACTCACCAAGCGAAACGCAGAGGTAAACCTCTACTTCACGCTGGTATTCTGTGAGGTCGTGGTACCACCCCGGTTCGAGCCGGCCCATCCGTGCGACAGCAAGAGCTGCCGCCTGGCTCTACCACTGTTAGCTGAGCCCTGAGCTACCACGGTTCGATTGTTTACCTTATATCATACTAATTTAATATTACTTTGTGGATAACGGTGTCGATTACATAATTACTCATATTATTTATAAATTGTTATTTGGTTTAAGGCTTCTATGTAATTTATTGTTGTCATAAATAAATATAATGTTAATGGCGGCCACCTGTCGGTGGCGTCGCGGCGCTTTTTGCGTTTGATTCCGTGATTCACTCGCTCTCAATGATAGACAAGTTTTTGCGTTTTCCAGTTCAGGGGTTTTTTTTCGCCTATCAAATGCGACTCTCGCGTGATGGACGGCCACAAACCGGGTATGATTTAATAGCTTTTGATACCAGTGTGAGATATTTACTGTCGAATTCGTGATTGAGGTTTCACGGTTTATTTGATGCTGAGGAATCGGCTATGGTTCGAATTTTTACGCTAACTGTACGCGAATTGATCTTTATGGTTTAGTTTTTCTTTTGGAGAAAAAATAACCTTTAGGTATTGGCCTAATAAATTAACTTCGCATTGATTGGTTATTATGTTTTTATTTTAATAGTACGGACATAACAGATTTATTTGAAACGTGTTACAGCCATGCTAGAGATACATATATTAATAGTATATTAGTTGTAGCACGAATGGATCGGCTCGAGCTGGGAAGGACCACGTTCTCACAGAATAGAATACGTGCATAAAATAGCAGCTTAACACTGCTCTGTTTCGTATGGTGAGTTTAGAGAACCGTAGACCCTTTTTATTGGAAACGAGGCATTCCATCTTAGTCCTCACGTGTGACAATGCATCTGCATTTTTATTCGCAAACGAGGATAAATGTAGATGTCTATGTGTCACAGCAACCACTTATCATCAGGTGGACTGTGTGCTCGTTTGTCACCCTTATTCTATAAAACAAAGATTTCTTTATAATTTTACTTATTAATTTTTGCTGTTCCGTAAAACGTCGCTTAGAGTTAAGACTAGAAGAGTCTAGGTTACTATATAGGCCGCCTAGGGTTACGCTAGAATGCAATATCGATTCGAGCAAAGTCAATTTCCTGCGTTATTCCAGGTAAATTTAGAGCTTAGACGTTATTGTGTTCATTTATAATGCCAAGTGGAAACTGTTGTACATATGTTTTATATTATAAACCTATATAGATAAAATTATAGAGGTTTACAGTTGTGCGCGCATCACGGAAAAACTACTGGATGGATTTCAATTAGGTTTTCTAATTTTTATTTCTTAGGCACTTGGTAATTTAAGTTTTGAGAAACAACGATTTTTATACGGGGTTTTTCACACGGTCAACTGTACTGTACGTCTCTTGCTCTCGCGTTACTAACCCAGATAATTTATATATTTTAGCTACAAACGGAGCAACGAATAACATTGTTTACAAAGAAATTTTGTCTTTTTGATGTTTTTCCCTTCGCACATACGAAAACTTTGTTATTATATCAAGCAACGCGGACGAATTCGCGGGTGTCGGCTAGTTGTTTATAAAACCAAAATTTTGCAAATTCCAAATGTTTAAAAAAATGTAAATCTATTCTAATATATTGTTTAATGTCATACTATAAAACTGAATATCTAAAGAAGGGCGAAACAGTTTTATAGTTTCATGAAATAGAAACAATAGTTCGTTAAACAATGGAAATGTTTATTCTTTTTATATGTTTCATAGAACAGGGAAATTCAAAATTCAATTCTCCTCCTCCTCAAGTGTGTGTGTGTGTGTGACTCGCGACTCAAATTTCCTTATTTGGAGTTGGTTAAACTGAGTAGCAGTGATCATTTGTTGGCGGGCTCTTGTACCACTTTAATGTATTTAAAACAATAACACCTAATTATACAGGCTGATTTATATTGCCTAGATCAGTGTGGAATTCGTGTTGTAATGTAATGGATCCAGCTCCAGTCTGGAGCGGTGCCAGCTGTCGCCTATATTTAGCCGCATCCCGGCCGCGAGACTCCAGTCGTCCGATGACACCACTCCGTTGCATTACTAGAGATTTAAAAAAAAAACGTAAATTACACACACACACGTAATGTGTATATACGCACGTAGGAAGTTATACTTCTTTAGCGTAACAAAACAAAAGTAACTAAAAGTAACTACCTTAAATATAGTTCCCACGAAAATTTGAGAGACAGTTACCCACGGAAGTTGTCGCTTTGAGGTGTCAGTGTGCGCGCGTATCGTAATAACTTCATGGTGTCGTTTGTAGGTGTCGGTGTGTGCGCGCATCGTAAAAAATTCACTCTCATAATTTTTCTCAAACGTCCCAAAAGAAGTATATTTTCAAGAAACTTGGTTAATAGTTACTTGATTTAGCCCCCTTTATATTGTCACTATAGGCTTTTAGAGCAATACAAAGAATATGTTTTATTTTACGAAGGAAATGGCGAAACTTTTATACGTGGTAGAGCCATCATCATCATCATCATTACAGCCTTTCATAAGTCCACTGCTGAACATAGGCCTAGGTAGAGCCATGCTGCAGCTATATTAGTAGTATAGTTGTAGCATGAATAGGTCGGCTCGACAGGGGAAGGACCACGCTCTCACAGAATACCAGCGAAAAATGGGGCAGCTCGACACTGCTGTGTTTCGTATGGTGAGTGTAGAGAACTGGAGACACTTTTTACTGGAAAAGAGGCATTCCATCTTAGTTCTCACGGGTGACGACGCATCTGCATTTTGATTCTTTATTGAGGATAAATGTAGATGTCTATTGGTCACAGTAACCACTTACCATCAGGTGGGCTGTGTGCACGTTTGTCACCCTAGCCTGTAAAATAAAAAGAAAATATCCTAAATAAGTTTCACTTTATTGCATGATTTTTTAATTAAAAAATAAGAAATGTGACAAATCATGCCGTCAGGCTGATTCTCATTTTGGATGATGACAGAAGAAAACTGAAACAGGACTGGGATACAATTGTCTTGATTACAACTCGAAATAATATAAAAAGTTGGCAAAGTCCAATCGTGGGAACTATGCTCACGTACTTGAGTTTATAACAAAAACTAAAACATTTTCATTCATTTATTTATTACAGGCCTTCACAAGTCTACTGCTGAACATAGGCCTTCCGTGGCCTATGTGGCATTCCACAAAGCGCGGTCCTGAGCCACCTGCATCCATCGACTTCCTGCATATCTTACCAGGTCGTCACTCTATCTAGTTGGGGGCCGCCCTACACTTGGTCCGCTGGTACGAGGCCGCCACTCGATAACCTTTTTTCTCCATCGGTTGTCGCTTCTTCGAGCTATATGGCCGGCCCACCGCCACTTCAGCTTACTAATCCGTTGGGCTATGTCGGTCATTCTGGTTCTACTGCGGATAATCTCATTTCTAAGTTTATCACACAGAGAAACTCCGAGTACAGCCTTCTCGCTCGCTCATAGCTCGCTGAGCGACCTTGAGCTTCCTCATCCGGCCAGCGGTGAAGGACCACGTCTCAGTTCCATAGGTCATAGAACATTGTCTAAAACATTTAAACATGTCTAAAACATTTAAACATGTCTAAAACATTTAAACATGCTATAATGTATCTCACGTTATTAATGAACTTATCTCATGTTATAATAGTAAGAATAAGTAAATAATTTTATATCGTTGGCAAACTAACCACTTGTAGCAATAAGCGACCTAATGATCTTTGGACGATGCATTGTTCCTGTCCAGTGCCGTTATGAGACTCTTTTTTATCTGAGAGTGGGCAAACGAGCATGCGGCTCACCTGATGGTAAGTTTCAACCGCCGCCCATGAACAATGCAACACCAGGGGAATTGCAGATGTGATGCCGGTCTTTTAAAAAAGCGTAGGCTATTCTTTTAAAGGCTGCGATCGACGCAAGTCTGCATACATTAGACCAGCCTTCGGAGTGCGTGTAGGCCTATGCGTGCGTACCTTACGCGACGCGAAGTAAGGGTGGAAATTAAAATGGCCACGTTGCCACGATGCACGAGGCCACGTTGCAAGAATGATGGATGTTGGAGTGAGAGAGTCCTCCAATGGTACCCGCGCCAAATACTAGGACCATGCGATAGTACTATTTTATACTAGCTGATAACAGTGGTAGAGCCAGGCGGCAGCTTTTGCTGTCGCATGGATGGGCCGGCTCGAACCGGGGTGGTACCACGACCTCACAGAATACCAGCGTGAAGTAGAGGTTTACCTCTGCGTTTCGTTTGGTGAGTGCAGGTGGCCGGAGGCCTCTTTTACTGGAAATGGGGCATTCCATCCTAGTCCTCACGGGTGAAAACGCATCTGTATTTTGATCTGTAACAGAGGATAGATGTAGATGTCTATGGGCTGCAGCAACCACTAACCATCATGTGGACTGTGTGCTGGTTTTTCACCATTATCCTATAAAAAAAAAGCTTTTCTCCGCGACTTCGCCCGCGCGTAATTTATTACGATTGGATTTCATGGGTTTTAATTTTTTGCGCAGAACCCTGATTCTTTTTGTTAAATAAAAGTAGCCTAAGTTACTTCTTATAACATCAGCTATCTGCCAGTGAAAGTCCGGTCAAAATCGGTCCAGCCCTTTCGGAGATTAGCCGGAACAAAAAGACAGACAGACAAAAATTTTAAAAATCGTGTTTTTGCTATAAGTATCGTATATACTTTCGTATGCATATAGTAAAAAGCTGTTATTTCGACATTAAAAAAGATACTTCAGTTTTAGTTATTTGTATAGAATATAGACTAGCTGGCTCCCGTGATTTCGCCCCCGTGAAATTTATTACGATTGGATTTCTTGGATTTAAATTTTTTGGGTGGCATTTTAATTCTTAGGTTACGTTACTCATTATAACATCAGCTATCTTTCCAGAGTGCCCGACCTTTGGGTTATCTCAACTCTAAGAATATGAGTATAATATCATTATACAAATAGTAGTAGAGATAATCTACTATGCATTTATTTAATCTGTATGCGTGCCGGCGCTGGAGCACGCGTCCTGACTTATGAGATTTATGACTCACTGAGAAACGACGCATTGTTGACTGTCGCAATGTCACATCTTCTGTAATTGAAGACGGCACTCATCACTACACGTTACCGTTGCTGTGACAGCGTAATACAAGTCCACTGCTGGACATAGGCCTTCCCTATAGATTGGCCTCATAGAGGGGATGTAAAACTCTTTTTGGCTTGAAAAAAAAATTATAAAATAAATGTTCTTTGATTATCTATAATCTAAATAAATAATAGAACATATCCTGACAAAGACGAGGCCAATCGCTAGTACACAATATGAACAGTGTTAAAATTTGTAGGAGGTAGGTATTGCATTGAATCGCTAAGACAATAAATGAAATGCCATTTCTGTATGCAGTGGTAAAATGCGGAGCAGTCTTGAAGTCGGCGGCATTGCGGAGTGACCTGCGCTAATGCAGGTCACCGGATCAATGCGAGCGCTGCGGGGCGTTGACCCCTACACTCACGATGCACTTCCGTAATACTGTGCAATTAAGGCGGTATTTTTAACTTCCCTCTTTGAAAATTAATAATTTTTAAAAGTAGGAAGTTATAGATTTCAGTCCGCTTTGGAATCCAAATTGTTCATATATTATTATATTAAATTTTGAGGTGAATTTTATTACGGGCTTGTACATTGCTTTTTCAAATATTTTGGAAAAAATAGGCACTAAGTTATGGGGCGATAATTACACATATTATGATGTTTATTGTTTTTTATGGAGCGGCTTTACTATATAGATTTTGGAAATTTGCCATTAGTAAAAGAAAGATTAATGAGGTAGGTTTAAATGTGTACTAATTCTTTACTGCAACATTTTTATTATTTTCGTGGAAATTGAATCATATCCCACTGCGATTGTGTCATTCAATGACCTTATTATATTCATTACATCGGCATAACCATATGGCTTCAAAAATGCTGCTAGATATAGTAGTTTTATTTGTGTTAATATATTTATAAGTGGGAGCTCTCTTAGTAAGACTAATGAAATCATCATTAAATGACGCAGCGATTTTAGTAGGTTCTGTAATTAACTTATTGTCAACCTCTATTCCATTTATAAATAAGTCTTTATTACTTTTATGCGATCCCTGTTTAACAACTTTCCACGCAGCTTTACAATTATTTTTTGAATTCTTCACTAACTTATAGTTATTAATTTTTTCAGAAAGGTGAAAACATTTTTAAGGAGCTTTGTGTATTTTATGTATTTAGTTTTGTTTTCATTAGTATTAACCTTTAGTCAACCACCTAGGTTTAGATGGTTTGTTCAGAATTTTAATGCGCGTCTGAGGAAAGCACATTTACGGAAATAGTTCATGAAATTTACCAAATGCGATATTTATGTCATTTTCACTATAAACATGTGACCAATTTATACTCCACAAACATTCATGAAATTTTGTAATATTATCTTCACACTAATTCCTTTTGAAGATAAAGTAATGTTTCAAAGGCCTATAGATTTGTTGTTATACAGGTCTTAAAGTAATGTTTTCGTACTCCTCTTCCATCTTTTGTGGATATCGAATACTAATATACATTATTAACAAATGTCTTGATTCGAATTTGAGGTTTGTTGGTTATATTAGATTAGTCACTGTAGTTCCTTTTGTTGGCACTATGGATTGAGTATTGTAATCAAGCAAGTAGGTTTATGTTGTAACGCCCTCTGTTATGAAGGTTAAGAAATGAGACATTTATACTGCGCCCTATTTGCAAACTTTTTTGACATTTAATTAACAATTTTATTCTCAATATTTTTTAAAAATTCGAAATTGAATTTTAAGAATAGTGGAAAAAGTTATAATAACAAATATAAAGCAGTCTACGGGATTTTCAACGTACGAACTGCTACACGCTAAAGTTTTTCAACGTATAACTTAACCACAGAGCGGCGGTGTCGCTTGCGTAATACAGCAAAAATGTAACTATATTATTAAGCGCTATTGATTTGCGTAACATTTCAATAGTTCAAAGTCGAGATTCATAAGCACTTCACACTACCGTTGAAAACGAAAAATAAAATAACACTATTTTGATGATTTCAGTAAAGATCCTTTTCCAGGTTTATAATAATTGCTTTGTTGTAAACTAGAGCCCAATGACTTCGTCAATCTTACTTAGCGGTACCATGTAGCGACATCTATGGAAATGTATTAAATAAAGAACGATGTATTTAGCGCGTCAAATTTTCATATCGATATACATCGCAACCGCTTCCGTAGATAGATAATAGATGGCGCTAGAGTAGTCAAGTGAGCTCGGCCACGGTCCTTATTGCTTTGTTAGAGAGATGAAATTCTTCTAGTGTTAAAACCAATAGCCTCATGACCCTGGATGCTTTAGATTCACAATTGGACGCGGTAGGTGGCGCTGTTGTCGAGATCCATAAATCACCCGTGCGGAGTCGGGGCGAATCGCTAGCGCATTAATAAACGAGCTCCCAGTCTACTTGATGATGAGTGCATGCTGTGGCTCACCTACATTTATCCTTGATTAAGAATCAAAATGCAGATGCTTTATTATTCCTGAGGGCTGACTAGGACAACAAGTTATTTCACCTTCTTACCAAAAGCTAGTATTCTGTGAGGTCACGGTCCTTAATTAGGCTGTTATTTTTAATAACAAAAACTAAGAGAAATTTAACATCGCACGATGTCTTTATAAATGTATTTCGGTAAAGGATATTAATGTTACATTATGATTAATGACATTGTTTGAACATTAGCGTTGAGACTCTGGACTGACTACAATCACAAAGGCGAGTACATCGAGTAAGTAGCTCAAGGATATCACTTTACTAACCCAAATACGAGATAACATTGACCCCTATTGAGCATCGCCACGAGCGGTGCGTATATAAATAAACTTTTAATATGTACATTAAATATGTATAAGACAGTAAACAAATGGCGCGTGACTCACCATCAGGTGAGTTGAACGCGGCGTTGTCACCGCCTTATGTTTTATTTAATAAGCGTGTAATAAATCATGGCTTAATTACTTAGGAGCGTTTCACGCGGGTACAAGTTCGCAGACGTATTGACAAAGAGTTAATACGTGTACAGTTAAGTTATACAGTGTACACTTGGAATTCATTTCACTTTCTGCATCTTGTTCTTTAATTTTTTTTGAATGTTACCTACACTCTAGGATTTCCATCTATATCGTGGAGGGCAGTTTACATGCATACATTTCACAAGGACAAACATCCAGACCCGGAACAATTATTATTTGTAGGCCATACAAATACTTGTTCCTTGCGGGATTCGAATTCAGGACTCTTAGCGCTGCAACTCATTGCTAATTAACAGCGCCGCGGAGCCGTTCCCGTGTTCTTTAAAATGAAACTGCATTATTTATCTCAAATAGCAGACCATATTTCTAAAAAAAAAATATATTCAAGATCAATTACTATGTACCTTCTTGTTGATCTTCTAAGAAGCGACAATGGAAAAAAATATCAAAAACATCTTATGGCTGATGAGGTGATGGTATAACCATTTGAATGTTTTTTTTAATGTAAGAGGTTGGCAAACGATCACGCGGCTCACCTGATGTTAAGTGATCACCGTCGCCCATAAACATCTGCAACATCAGGGCAATTGAAGCTCATGATGAAGAACATAAAATAAGAGGAAGTTGAAGTTCTTAGGTTATATTTATTATTCACTCCGGTGTTACTTTACTTTTATTCCAATGATCCTTGATATAATGTTTAATATCTTTTTAAAAGCCAGCGTATTGCTTACAAATAAATTTTATATTAATAAATATTTTACTGAATAAAACTACTTTTACGGATTCTATCGCGTTTCATTAACTTGTTTTTTTTATTGATTCTCGACGTTTCGGGTACTTTACAGCACCTATGGTCACGGGGGACTGAGGTGATTGCCGTCCCGATGTCCGAGTTAACTCGGAGTACGTTCAGCTTTTTTCATTATTAATTTTGGTCCGGTCTACGCAGAATGAACATACTGTCTCTTGAAGTGTATTAGTGGTATGCTTGGGTTTAGTTTTAAATTTTAATTTAATTAATTACTGGAAAGTAGGTTGTAGTACCCAGCCTCTCTCTCTCCATTGAAACTAGGATGTTTTTTAATTTCAATAGCCTCCGGTATCATCTTGATTTCCTCTCTATGATCTATGATGAAAATGTTTAGGCCTCTTAACATTAAGCTTTAAAACTGACAAAGAACCAAATGTAACAAAGAGTAGCGGCCGGAAAGACTACAAAAGTTTTTCCACGGTATTTCAAAGTGAACTGACTGTGCAGTTTTGTACTAATTTGGCGACGAGTTTGCTCCTACTGTTGCTGGCTTTAACGAGGTCGTTAACCCGAAAGCTACTGTATTCTACTGTATCTAAGAATAGGTTATATGCACCAGCAAATCGACTAAATTTACAAAAAGAAATGCTTCTGCAATGTCGATAACAATTTATAATAAATTACCTGATAATTTAAAGCGTAAAAGTTTATTGTCATTTAAGAAATCTGTTTTGGCATTGTTGCTCACTAAATGTTTTTATTCTGTGGAAGAGTTTTTAAACGACAACAACCTACATACGAGTAATAAAGAATGATAATTTTAGAATATGATTAATTACGTAATTACAAGATTCTAATGTTTAAAAAAATAATGTTTTTTATATTATTTTATATAAAATTTGACTTATGTATTTAATTAATTAATAAATTTGATGTAAACATAAAAAGAAATAAAGAGACAACTGGATATGTAACATTATATAATTTTTGACGTAAGAATAATAATTAATATATGACATTGACGTATAATAATAATCTTACTTGATATAATAATACTTACTTATATTTTTTCTGACACTGTGGCATAATAAATAAATTATCAAATCAAGTAAATAATATTAAATAATTTTATATTTTGTTAAATTAATATATGTGGTTAAATTCTATAAGTATTGTTGTTTAGGTTACTTGACCATTAATATTTGCACACCACTAAGGCAGAATATGTAGAACAAATTATACTCAAACACCATTGTACAACCATATTCTTGCAAATAAAGATTATTATTATTATTATTATCGCTTGCAAGATTTTTATTTTTTTACTTACCACTTGCTCCAGATTCGCTTCGATAGGTTCTATTAATGTGGTGTTATTTAGATTTAAGATAATCAAAGACCATTTTTTTTATATTTTTCGCTTTTCAACCGACTTCTTAAAAAGAAAGAGGTTCTCAATTCGACTGTATTTTTGGTGTGTTTTTAATTCTTTATTTGAAAGTTGGTGCTTCTCGCTGGTGGTCCCATATAATTTAATCAAGATCTGACTATAGTTATTGAGTTATCCTTAATAATGCTTATTTAATTGACTTCGACTACATTGATGATGTTCTCTTCTGTAAAACTTTGTACAGCCGACTTCAATATAAATATTTTATTTATATGCAATTTTTAATTTTACCACTTGTTCAAAATAAAATCCAGTGTCCCGGTTAAAATATAGCTTAGATCCCTCATGGTATAGCTTCGTAGTTTCCTTATAATCGATTCAGCCATTCCGAAAATTAAATTTTACGTGGTAGAGCCATGCTGTAGCTATATTAGTAGTATAGTTGTAGCACGAATGGGTCGGCTCGACCGGGGAAGGACCACGCTCTCACAGAATACCAACGTAAAATAGCAGCTTAATGCTATTTTACGTGGTAGAGCCATGCTGGTGACTGTAGACGCGGAGACCCTTTTTACTGGAATAGATGCATTCTATCTTAGTCCTCACGACTGACAACGCATCTGCATTTTGATTTGCAAACAAGGATAGATGTAGATGTCTATGGGCCACAGCAACCACTTACAATCAGGTGGGCTGTGTGCTCGTTTGTCACCCTATTTCTATAAAAAAATGAAAATGTAATGACATCTGTAAATATGCATCCTAACTACACAATCTAATTGTATTAAATAGTTTTAAGTTTAAGTAAGTGAAATTTTGTAATTTATTTAGATAATAAATTTCTTTAAACCTAAACCTAATCTTGAACCTAATAGCCGAGTAATGACATCTTCCGAGAATCCACTGTCTCATATTATCATTACATGCAAATTGTAAGTGCCGCTGTGACTGTGTGCTCGCTTGTCACCCTTGTCCTATCAAAAAAGCCCAGACAGACAGACAAAAATGTAAAAAATGGTTATTCATATTTTAATTGCATGCAAATAATCCCCTTATCACTACCGTCATTACAGCCTTTTCTCAAGTCCACTGCTGGGGATAGGCCGCCCCCAAGGAATGTCACAAGATACGGTCCTGAACCACCTGCATCAATCGACTTCGTAGGACAGGACCTGCATGACTTACCGGGTCGTCACTCTTATCTAGTTCGACCCCCCACTAGATGGAGTGACGACCACATTTCACCTATCGGTACGAGGCTGGTAACTCGAGAACCTTGCTTCTCCATCGGTAGTCGGTTCTTCGAACTATATGGCCGGCCTATTGTCACTTCAGCTTACTAATTAGTTGAGCTAAATCGGTTACTCTGTTTCTACTACGGGTAAACTCATTTTTAAGTATATCATGCAGAAAAACCCCGAGCATAGCCCTCTCCATAGCCTCTTCAGCTAAATAAAAAGCTGGTATTTCGATGTTATACGCAGACACTTCAATTTTATTTTTATGTATTAGATGTATTAGGTAATGTATAAGGTGAAGTCACAATTGAATAAGGTCCAGATGATTTGTGTCGGTGCAGTGTCCTTCCTCGTGACGAAGTCGTGTCTATCGCGCCCTCGGTCTGCATTAAAACGAGGCACGCCTCGTTCTAGTTACAAATGACTTGAAGTATGAAATACTTGATCCAGAATTGAGTATTTCATTATTCTTATCGGACAGTGCTTAAGCTTATTGGGTTTTTTGTGTTTTTTATTGAATAAGCTTGTAATAAATCTTTATTTCATAACGCAAACTCCGGGTTCTTTTATAGGATAGGGTAACAAACGAGCACACAGTCCACCTGATGGTGAGTGGTTGCTGTGACCCATAGACATCTATCCTCAATAAAGAATCAAAATGCAGATGCGTTGTCACCCGTGAGGACTAAGATGGAATGTCTCTTTTCCTGTAAAACGGGTCTCCGGTTCTCTACACTCACCATACGAAACACAACAGTGTTAAGCTGCCATTTTACGCTGGTTTTCTGTGAGGGCGTGGTCCTTCCCCGGTCGAGCCGACCCGTTTGTGCTACAACTATACTAGCAATATAGCTGCAGCATTGCTCTATCACGCAAACTCCGGTTACCGCTCTAGATATTTTTCATCCGGCGCAAACGAGACGGTATGCCATCTATGATGGTACCGCCATCTATCGAAAACCATAAGATTTTTCTGGCATTTCCCCTATTTTCGCGGTCCTACGGAAATCCCCACGTAGTAAAGTTTCGTAACGACAGTGTACGCGCCCCTAGTTGCCCCGACAAAGGTCGACCATCCCGGGGCTCATAGCGGTACGCTCGACGGGCAACCAAGGGCCCCACCCTCAAAAGCCTATGGATAATTCTTAACTAAGGGCGAACAAGCAAGCAACAACACAACTTAACGAATTCCGGAGTTAGGGTTGACCACAGGGTATCAGTCAGGTGGTAAGTAAGGTGTATGTTAGTATTGTGCGAAAGTGTGTATAAATGTAACCTGACGTCCCGATATAATCGGACAGCAGATCCACAGGCGCTGCTTTTCTCCAAAATGTGCGATCCCTCTAGTGGGCGTTCACCAATTGAAGCCTTCTGCTTTGATTTCACTATATTAGTTTATCAACTTTATTGTACATTTAATTAACTTCAAATTCAACCAAATCAACGTTAATCGAAATTAAAACAAGAGACACGCTGCACAACTTAAGAACGGTCGGTCAAACTTCAATGTCCCAGGTTCACTTAACACAAATTATAACCACGTGGTACGAACGCGATCTCTTCTCGAGCCACAAAGTTCTAGCGTTCCACACGACAAAGCAAAATTCCTTCGTCATCATCATCATCATTCATCATCATTACAGCCCTTCACAAATCCACTGCTGAACATAGGCCTCCCCCATTTTTTATTGAAATTTTGGCTATTATCAGGAAGATGCTGCTGCCCATCTCCTGCCTGTTTCCCTTTGTCGCCTTTTACGACACCCACGGGAGGATATGGGGTAGTGGATATTCTTGACCGCCACTACACGGCATAAAATTCCTTCGTACGAAATCAAAATGCCACAAGGCAACTCGTCGACGCAAATTAATGGTAATCGAAGTTAAGTTAATCACTCAAAAATATTACAACAAGAATTATATAAGCCAAGCCCCGTTGTCACGCAAAACGAACGAGATTAGACAACACAAAGGAAGCGGTCTTAAATACGACCTAACAATTATCACGTAACTTCAGATCGACCCGGCGATCGCGCACTTTTTATTTTTCCAGACGTATATCAGATAATCACTCAAAACTCAAATATCAGTCTCGTTGCCACGAACCGTACAAATTAAGACAACGCCATAGGAAGCACGCGACCCAAAGATCTCATATTCACTTCCCAAAACAATTCACCTCCCGGCCGTCGCGACTTCTTTCTTAGACTTTCTTTCTAGACTAATCTCGACCGCCGCCCTCAAATGGAATGCGAGCGGGAGCGGGGGCCGGCGGTGCCCTTGGTAACATCGGATGCACGCGTCGAGCGCGTGTCGTGAATTCAATTCAAAGGTTAATATTTGGCCTAAACAGACAGTGAAATGCTAAAATGCTTCTAAATCTTTTATTACATGTCATGTCATTAAAAAATTGTTACTGTTAACATTAAAATTGATATAAATTATGAATAATGAGCTAGAAGTCGTGGTAGAGCCATGCTGCAGCTATATTATGGTTGTGGCATGAATGTGTCGGTTCGTCCGGGGTGGGACCACGCTCTGAAGAATACTAGCGTAAAATACCTGCGTGTTTCGTGTGGCGAGTGCAGAGAATCAGAGAAAACCCTTTTTACTGGAAACGAGGCATTCCCCATCTAAGTCCTCAGGGGTGACAACGCATCTGCATTTTGATTCTTAATCGAACATAAAGTCTATGGGCCACAGCATCTACTTACCATCAGGTGGACTGTGTGATAGTTTGTTATTCTATTAAATAAATATTCTATTCCCTTATTACATTAAAAAAGAATTAAAACTTATTTTTATTGAATTTAAATAAACCTTAAAATCCAACCGGACGCAACCATATCCAAGCGATTCTTATTAATTTTAATAACATCGTTAATTATACGGTTAATTTATTTATGGCCTAACATTCAAACGCAACTCAATTTTAAGATGTCCGTTAAGTCTGGTGGTGTCTCTTTTACTTTGACTTAAAGTGATAGAGACAGCAGCATTTAAGTATTTGGGCATTAGCCACATTATTTACTCCTACTCAAATTTTACTACAGTTAAAGTTACAGCCTATACACGTCCCACTGCTGGGCCTCCTCTCATTTCTGAGAGGTTTTTATGGCAAGGAAATTTCCGCCGCACTGCCCCAATGCGTGTTGGCAAATTTCACATGTCTTCGAATTTTTTTTCTTGTATCTCAGACAGGTTTCTCACGATATTGTCTTTCACCGCCAAGCACGTGGTAAATCACCACTTAAAATTGCACTTAACAATTTCATTGGTGCGGCGGGGATCAAACCCGGTGTTGTCCGCGTACTGTGTAATTTACAGCGAGCGCTTAGCCCCTGAGTTATTTTTTAAAAAAATACGTTACCTAGGATTTTCTCCTGTATCTTTGGGGTTACAAACATAAATTGCAGAAGAACAAACATCCAGATCCGGAACAATTATTTGTAGGCCATACAAATACTTGTTCCGTGCGGGATTCGAACCCGCGGCCCTTGGCGCTGTAACTTATTGCTAAGCCACTGCGCCACGGAGCCGTCATCTACTACAACTACTACAGTTACAGTGTTAAATGAGTCGTTTAGAAACAAAAGTGGTCAAATCAATTCGGGAGTATTTATGGGAATCAACGACTTTTCGTTCTGATCTCCCTGCACAAGATATTTGTAGAGTTTGAATCATTATGGCTTTGCCTAAGTTGGTATTAATGATTTAAAAAAAAACATTCATGACTACAAACCTAAAACTCAAAATAATTAGGATAGAATTTTGGATTTGACCTATTTCGAAACGAAGCTATGGATTTGACTAGTTTTGTTATTGATGTAGTTGGATTTGGCCATGTTTGATTCTTAACACCATGGATATGATTGATTTTGATGCTGAAACAATATCATGTCAGTGGTTCTCAATATTTTGGGTTGATTGGTTAGTAACAATAAATGTAAACGATCTAATACTTTGAAATCAGTCTTGCTTTATTCGAAAAACCTTTATTTAAATTTCTCTGAAGTAAGATGCCTTATTATTTTTATGTTCATTCGCGATTTGTGCGATAAACATTTTGTAAAGTTTACTGATGCTGAGCTCCGATGACAAGTATTGTCTACTTTTTATTTTACTTTTACAGTAATGAATTTCTAAGGGCTCAAGCTTTTTAATAAAGTCTTTGACAGCTTCCTTCTTAGGTGCATATTTGTGTTTTACGTCGTCCTCCTATATTATCTTGTGCAGTTTCACCCATGGCTTTGAAATTTCGATTAAGAACACCTGTCACTCTTCCTTTCTTCAAAGCTAAAGTAGAGAGAAATGTGCGTTTGCAAATTGGAATTAGAACATTGTGACGTCGTCGTGCATAGTGCGTTACTACCATTTCTTTTTTATTCCCACGATGATTTACTGGCCGATGTCGCTGATTAGTAGGTAGTAACTTTTGTTTGTATGATTAATTATAAAATTATCCTGATACATTTTGTCCGGCTTTTTGTAGAAAGCTTTATTAAATGCTATTATGTCAGCATGGCTCAATGAAGTGCATCTGTATGCTTTGGTGTAGTGGTCACATGGAAGTCATAAATTTGGTGGCTCTTTTGGAGTATACCTAAAATAATAACAATCATAAATAATTAAATATCATCAAAAAAATGGGATCCATTCGTATAATTTTTATTTAGTATATTCAATGGGCCCCAGTCCACCCAGGTGTACCAAGGGTCAGGACAAGTCTCCATAGTCCACCCAGGTGAACTTATTAGGTGGACCACGGGTAAGAAAGGCCCACATGCGTTGTATTTAGAGGTACTTGCGCTATCAAGAGGAATCTAATGACGCATAATTTATCGAAACCGGTTCAGCCTATGTACGTACAGCCTGTACTATATTATACTGGTAAAACACAAAACCCTCCTTCTGGGCTTCACTACAGTAGGATAAAACACTTCATGCCATAACATTATAAGTAAAAAAAAATTGCAAGAAAAAGGAAATTGTTAGTAGCTGACCCAAAATAAAACATGAGTTTTCTGACCATGAAGGCTGCGTGAGTGATCAAAGTAATACAAACATACCTTTCCTTCCTCAATTTGTTGCATTTTCAATCCCTCTTTTTGTTGTGTCCTTTTCCGTGACAACTGGGGAGTAGTTTCCTTTATTAAACTGTCCATTTTAATGGTGTTAAACAGCAAATTTTAATTAAAAACGGCGACGAGAATACAAAATCACGATCCATGCACTCGTCACTCCGCAAAATGGCCGCCTGTCAGCTGTCATTTTTATACATAGTTCTGGTTTCTGATTGGCCGACGCAGATTAGACCGATTTCGTTTCTAAGCTTTGAAGGATTTCACTCTTTTTGATACTGAGCAGTGATTTCTAATTGATTTTTCTACGAAATGCTTTTGGTCCGACTATTTTTAATACCGGTAACAAAAACAAGATTTTCTATAAAAAAAAATGGCGTACTTTGTTCCAAAACCTTTATTTTTGGATTTGATCAGTTTTGTTTCTAAACGACACAAATATTAACGTTAGATGAAACTTAGAGCAAAGTGGGGCAATTAAATCGGCGCGTTCCCACGCTCCCTCGGGAAGTCTCCAGCCTTCGTATGTCAACTGCCACTTGATTAAGTGGGGACTCTAGGGCCTGAGGCGATATCTTATAATTAAACGTTTTATACATTAATCAATGGGTTAAATATTCTTTAAGGATTTATTATCTGAAGTTGTTTAGGTGTTTGTCCACATGCAAAAGTTTGTTAAAGTAAAGAATATTATGTATATATTGTATGTGTATCTATGTAATATCTTTGTGCGATTATATTTATAATGTGTATCTTAGTATGTAGTTATGGTTATTATTATGCAAATATTATATAGACGTAGCCTGTTTGCACTTGGCACACATAATATCTTCTCTGCTTAGTCTGGAGGTTGACTGGTAGAGAATACCTTGTTGCATTAAGTCCGCTTTTTGTATTTGGTGTGCACATAAAGCATAAGCGTTATACGTGGTAGAGCCATGCTGCAGCTATATTAGTAGTATAGTTTTAGCACGAATGGGTCAGCTCGACCGGGTAAGGATCACGCTCTCACAGAATACCAGTGTAAAATAGCAGCTTAACACTGCTGTGTTTCGTATGGTGAGTGTAGAGAACCGGAGACCCTATTTACTGGAAAAGAGGCATTCCATCTTAGTCCTTACGGGTGACAACGCATATGCATTTTGATTCGCAAACGAGGATAAATGTATATGTCTATGGGCCACAGCAACCACTTACCATTAGGTGGACTGTGTGCTCGTTTGTCACACTATTCTATAAAAAATAAATAAATATATATAACGAAAACCTTTGTAAAGAGCACTGTGCCCAACGGTAGGACGTATATATGTAGGTTGTAACTTAAAATTTTTATCTATCCGTCCATCAATCACAGCCTATAAAAGTCCACTGCAGAACAAAAGTCTCCTCCATAGATTGCCTCATAGGGGGGATTTTGCCATAGTAGCCACCCTTGGCAGGTGGGTTGGCAACCGCGGTGTTGTTATAATTGCAACTTGTTAGCAGGAAGGTGCTGATGCCCATATTCTGCATCAATTTCCCTGTGTCGTGTCTTACGATACCCACGGTAGTGAATATTCTTACACCGACCGCCACTATATAGTTAAGACTAGTGATGCAACGAATACTATTTTTACGAATACGAATATGAATACGAATATCAAACCTACTATTCGGCGAATACGAATACGAATATCTCGCCATGGTAATAAAAATTAATTTATTAGATGATTTTCTATTGTTCTATTAATAAAAATTTACAATAGGCATGTTTATTTAAAAAAACATAAAATTTGTAAATTTTCTGGTTTTAGGCGATTTCTTTTTTCAGTTTGGATGTTCCCAGCCATTGAAAAAAGTCTTTCCGAGGCGACTATACATAGTTTCAGAGAAAAATATTTTTGGAAATCCCCCGTCGTTGAGGCTAAGGGCCAAAATACACGTATTTTTTACGCGCCGACGACGCGCGTTATCCAAGTCCGCCAGTTATTAGAGTTGCGTACAAAAATATTAGTTTTTAAATATTCGTGATCAGTATTCGCCGAATACGAATATTCGGTAAATGTCTACTATTCGGCGAATACAAATTTTCGTATTCGTATTCGTTGCATCACTATTTAAAACCCATCTTTATACTGGAGAAATTGTCAGTATTATTGACTTTTTATATAGTTTGGCACAGAAAAAAAATTCAAAATTACGTCAAGCAACAATTACACAAATTAACAATTTATTTCGCGTATATATTAACTTATTTCATATTCCCGTTCGATAAAATCTGTAAAAACTAGTTTTGTTTAAATGTGTAGTGTTCGCGTAAATATAAGAAATCATTAGGTAATAGTAATGTATGTATGTGTGTGGAGAAACTATGAATTCCGCATCAGACATGTTTATGACGCGTGCATCCATTATTCTATACGTTACGAGTATGAACTGGCGCCTCAGGAATATTTACTATCTCTCGAAGGTAATAAACACCAATGAAGAAAAAGTGTCGGTCTGTCTATAAGGTTTTGAGGTTTTTAGAATGATTAGCATTTCTGTACTCAGTGAGGGACGTACAGTTATTTCATTTATTTACCTTTTGCGACACTCGCAGCACGAGGTCAGATAATGGAGCCACAAGTTTTTTTAAACGTTACCCCCCCCCCCCCCCCACACACACACACTAGGATTTTCTCGTGTATCGTGGAGGCAGTTTACAAACACAAATTGCACAAGGACAAACATCCAGACCCGGAACAATTATTTGTAGGCCATACAAATACTTGTTCCTTGCGGGATTCGAAGCCGCGGTCCCCAGCGCAGCAACTCATTGCTAAGCCACTGCGCCATGGAGCCGTCCAATTATTAATTAATCCTATTACAAGGAGAAACTACACCTACCGCTTTAAATAAATAGGTATACTTCGTTAGATGACGATTCTTTGGAAACTTGAAGCCATCTATATTAAAACCCGGTTTTAAAGTTTCTACACAACAGTATCTAATGACTGTAGTTCATGGTATGATTATAGAATAGAATATAATATAATCATTTTTATTCAATATAGATTACATTTAATGCTTATTGGAAGTTATTTACTTATCCCGTCCCGATGTCATAGTTAGTCCGTCTACCTTCAGCTTTTGAATATTAGATTTTGGTCCGATCTACGCAGGAGCTTACATTATCTTATAGCTTTGCAGTGGTATGCTCGAGTTTGGATTTAATAAATCAGGCCGAGCGAAGCGAGCCCTACACTATCCCACAATCTGTGCATTTTAGTGGTACACTTTACTGAGAAACTATCTACTAGCTTTGACATAGTATTTTCAATTCATGTCTAGATGTGTTATCAATTTTAAATACACATTTTTAAATAAATAGAAGATAGGTATAATAATGATCATTAATTACATTTTTATTGTATTCCAAACGCCATCTGTAAGAAAACTAAAAAATTTTTTTTATAGTAGTACCACGTTAGCTACGTTAGATGGCGCATATTATGAATTATTATGAGTGGAGCATAACTTGATTAAAATATGTCGGAAATTTTAATGATATTTAACCGATCATGCGGGTAGATCTGTCTATGACTTTGCTTTGGCATATGGTCTAACACAACTGGTTACTTCGCCTACGCGGATCCCAGATGTGGAAGACCATGTACCTTCCCTGTTGGACCTTCTGCTGACCTCTCATCCGGACGGATATCAGGTCTCCGTCGATGCCCCTCTGGGCTCTTCGGACCATTGTCTGATCCGGAGTACGGTGCCACTCACGCTCCAATCGCAGTTGCGATCTACAGCTTGCCGCCGTGTTTGGCACTATAGGTCAGCTGATTGGGACGGGATGCGGTCTTTTTTTGCATCCTACCCTTGGGGGCGGGTTTGCTTCTCGCCGGAAGATCCCAGCGTTGTTGCCGATTCTGTTGCTGATGTGGTACTTCAGGGTATGGAACTTTTTATTCCATCCTCTGTGGTGCCCATCGGAGGCAGATCCCAGCCATGGTTTGGTCGCTCCTGTAAAATAGCATCACGCTATAAGCAGGAGTGCTACCAGGCCTGGGCTGACGCATCAACGTCTCGGGATGTAAACACCAGCGCACTTAAAAAGAAGTATAATTCCGCCTCCAGGTCTTTCAAAAGCGTCATTGCCAAGGCAAGGTCTGAGCACATCGGCAGAATTGGCGAGAAGCTAGTTCGCCTTCCTTCGGGAACCCGTGCATTCTGGTCTCTCGCCAAGGCTGTCCAAGGGAACTTCTGTCAGCCATCTCTTCCATCTCTGCACAAAGAGGACGACTCACTAGCCCATGCCGCAAAGGAGAAAGCCGATCTGTTGAGCTCTCTTTTTGCGTCCAACTCGACTCTAGATGACGGGGGGAACACACCGCCGACCATCCCGCGATGTGAGTGCTCCATGCCGGATGTGCGATTTACACAGCGCTCGGTCCGCAAAGCACTCTTCTCCCTGGACGTCAACAAGTCGAGTGGGCCCGATGGAGTCCCTCCCATTGTGCTGAAGACGTGTGCTCCGGAGTTGGCACCGGTTTTAACGCGTCTTTTCCGGTACTCCTACTCCCAAGGCGTAGTCCCGAACTCATGGAAGACAGCTTTGGTGCACCCGATCCCTAAAAAAGGCGACCGCTCAGACCCGTCCAACTACAGGCCTATCGCCATCACCTCCTTGTTCTCCAAAATAATGGAAGCCATTATAAACTGCCAGCTCATGAGGTACCTTGAGGATCACCAGCTGATTAGTGACCGCCAGTACGGTTTTCGTCGGGGTCGATCAGCTGGTGATCTTCTAGTCTACTTAACTCATAGATGGGCGGAGGCAGTAGAGTCCAAGGGGGAGGCATTAGCCGTTAGTTTGGACGTAGCGAAGGCCTTTGATCGGGTCTGGCACAAAGCGCTTCTTTCGAAGCTTCCTTCCTATGGGCTTCCCGAGAAATTGTGCAAATGGATCACCAGTTTCCTTGCTGATCGGAGCATCAAGGTCGTAGTAGACGGTGAATGCTCTGATTTCAAGCCTATCAACGCTGGTGTTCCACAAGGCTGCGTGCTATCACCAACGCTGTTTCTCCTGCATATCAATGATATGTTGCTAACTGGTAGCATTCATTGCTATGCGGACGACAGCACTGGTGATGCCTTATATACCGGCCGTGCCAATATTTCTCGGGAAAACGTCGCCGAGTACCGGGACAAACTTGTGTCTGAAGTCGAGTCTTTGCTTAACAAAGTCTCGGATTGGGGGCGACTAAATCTAGTCCAGTTCAATCCCCAGAAGACACAAGTTTGCGCGTTTACCGCTAAAAAGAACCCCTTTGTCGTGTCTCCTCAGTTTCAAGGCACTCCCCTTACTGCCTCAGCCAGTATCGGAATCCTTGGCGTCGACATATCGAATAGTGTGCAGTTTCGTGGTCACTTGGAAGGGAAGGCCAAATTGGCCTCTAAAAAGCTTGGCGTGCTCAGCAGAGCGAGACAGTATTTCATGCCGGCACATCGCTTGCAACTTTACAAAGCGCAAGTTCGGCCCCACATGGAATACTGTTCTCATCTCTGGGCCGGGGCACCCCAGTGCCAGCTCCTTCCACTTGACCGCATCCAGCGCAGAGCGGTTCGAATCGTCGACGACCGAGTTCTTTCTGATCGGCTCGATACACTGGCACTGCGTAGAGATGTTGCATCTCTTTGCGTATTTTATCGCATTTATCACGGGGAGTGCTCTGAGGAATTGTTCGGACTAATTCCAGCCGCTCAATTTCACCATCGCACATCGCGACAAAACTCGCGTTACCATCCATACCATCTGGATGATTGGCGGTCCACGACTGTGCGATTTAGAAGAAGTTTTCTCCCTCGCACGACTTCCTTGTGGAATCAATTACCACCAGCGAATTTTCCGGACCGATACGACTTAGGAACCTTCAAGAAAAGAGCTTACACCTTTCTAAAAGGTCGGCAACGCATCTGCAATTCCCCTGGTGTTGCGGTTGTTCATGGGCGGCGGTAGTCACTTACCATCAGGTGAGCCGCATGCTCGTTTGCCCCCTATAATATAAAAAAAAAAAAAAAAATATCATTTTTTTGTTCATTTTAATGTTATTGCTACATCAAAATACCACGAACTCGCACGTTAACTGGCCGTAAAGAACGTGAACTAAACCGTTCTTTGATGAATGAAGTAAGACAACGTCTGAACAGAACTCGAGATGCAAAATTCTCGCTTTTTGGAGTATCCCGTTAATTTCAAAATTGCTCAGAACAATTTGGAACTGAAATACTGTAATTTATGTCATCGTCGTTCGTTTGATTTACATATTGAAAAACATGGACTTTGTGCTCTTGGTCACAAATTTAAAGTAAAAAATGAATTAAATATATTTTCTGTAGACCTTAATTAAATCCTGGACACACAACCTGATGTTTAACAAAAACATTTCTGGAGGAACAATTAATCGCTTAAGTTCACCCGGTTATTATAGTATATAGGCTTAAAGGTGGTCAATTTGGATTTTTTTTTTATAGGATAAGGGTGACAAACGAGCACACAGTCCACCTGATGGTAAGTGGTTGCTGCGGCCCATAGACATCTATGGGATACAAATAAAAATACAAAATCGGTGATATCTGTGTGCCATACACAGATATCACCGATTTTACTACATCCTTACCTCATTCTATTGATACTATGTCAAAATATATTATTGTTAAAAGAAACTGTGGTGAAGGGTATAAAGATTTTATTGTTAATCGTGATAATGTTAATGCAGCTTTGATATATCTTAAAAATAATAATCCTTTGTATCGTGATATTACAATTGATGAAAATAATTTACCACGTTTACCTTACAATGAGTGTTTTTCAACAAATTTTATCAAGTCAAGCAAAACAACATCTTTCATTTAATTTAGATAGTGAAGATGATGATCAAAATACATTAAATATAATGTTTATGAATTTGGAGCATCAACGGAGACTTTTCAATGTAATCGTAAAGCAGTGAATAGTGTACTGAACATTAGAGAAGGAAATGATGGATCGTGCGTTTTACCTTGTCTTAGATTTCATTCTGAACCAATTAATGAATTTACATGTGATGAATATATTTTATGTTTGGATAAAGTTTCTTGCCTGTTGTACTTAATGGCGCTTGATTGAATGTGAGCTACGTTATTACGCACGCACACATCGTAAAACACGGCTGATGTTGTTCACAAATATACAGATACAGGTTCAAACAAGTGTTCAAATGTATAAAGCTGTATCTGACGCTAGCTTAAGAATCAAGAACACAATTCTTAGTTTTAAAGATTGTTTTTGTTATTTTTGTTGGCATGAAATAAAATTGAATATAAATGATTTGTCGTATGAATTATTTATAACCCATACATTAAAAGTTCATTCTCTCTAAAAAAACTACCTTCAAAATTACTAGGTAGTCGTGAGCCTTCCTAAATGACCGCTTCTTGCTAGTTAATTATAGTATAATTTACCCAAGCATATTTTCTCTATTGAAATGAGGTTTTTTTTTTATTTAATGGCCTCGTGAATCATGCTTGGTAGTAGAAATCGGTGTTCTTCTGCGAGGATTTGTGGTCTATTAAATCTGATTTAAATAGCGGAGACTATCATGTTCATCATATTCACAGACTGCAGACTTCCCGGAGCGTCGGCACTTCACGACAGTTATGCGTTCTTTTATGCGGATTTTTATAGATAGTTTTGTTTGCTCATACCGCTAATTATTTAAGCGATAATACTGATGGAATAAGCGGAAAAAGTTTTTTATTTAATTTTCTGCAATAATGTTTATTTTTTAATTGAAAAGATGACGTGATATTTTTAATGTCCCCCGCTCCCTTTAAATGAGATTTGATGAGATTTTGCTGGACCCCTCCTTCATTTTAACCTCACGTAATTAATGCCCCCTAACAATTATGTTTGTGTAATGCGCAGGCAAGGTGGTGTGCGGCGCGTGCGGCGGCAAGTGCAGCGGCGAGGTGCTGCGCGTCACCGACAAGTACTTCCACACCGCCTGCTTCACGTGCCGCACCTGCTCTGCTTCGCTCGCGCGCGGTGGTTTCTTCTGCAAGGACGGACACTACTATTGCCCTCAGGTTGGCTATTGTTTTTTTTAACTGGTAAGAGCGACGAAGGAGTACGCAGTACGGGTGATGTGTATGTATCCTAACACGAAAAATCAACAGGCTTTTAAAATTAACAGATTGAAACTGTTGTGGTCTGAACTTTTATAACTTTTCCACGATCGATTAATGTTCAAAAACATGGCTGAAACAAGCTTTATAATACGAGAATGTTAATATTGTGTTCATAAAATTTGCGATTGCAGGAATTCAAGGGGTTATTATTAGACTTGCAAAATTACAGATGTGTAGGTCTGCAAGTATTTGATTTTTTTTAAATAGAATAAGTGTGACAAACGAGCACACAGTCCACCTGATGGTAAGTGGATACTGTGGTCCATACTAGACATGGGACGAGTACTCGGTTTGGATTCGGTACTCGGCGGGTTCGGCCTTTTTTAGGGTTCGGCCGAGTACCGAGTATTAACGGCCGAGTACCGAGTACTCGGCCTTAATTATATTCCAGAGAAAAATAAAGACAAGAAGCCAGTTTTTATCATTATTATTATATTAGACACATTTAAAACATCAGGAACATGAGAAGCAGCAGAAATATTTAGAACGTACATATGAATCTATAATAGAAATTATTATTACTAATATTTAAAATTTAAGAGAGGACGATCAATAATTTTTCTAGATGTTTTCCGATAAAACTATTTCTATAAGCAGTCATTTTCGCGCCAGATAACGAAAACTATCTCTCGAACATGAACTCATGTTGTCTCATTTGACAAGTAATCAGTAATTACTCATCAACAGTAACCGTGGGTGTGTGACTGATCGAGTACCGATACAAGTACTTTTCTTTTGATACTACTTGGTACTAAGTTTTAAAGTATCGATACCCAAAGTACTTGATATAGAAAGAAAAGTATCGAGTAATTACTTGAATTTACTCGTATCGTTCCGTCTCTAACTCTGTGTTAGGGAAATAACCACACGCCGTCCGCTACCGCGTTTTTTTAAAGCCGAGTATTCGGCCGAGTACTCGGCCCAATCTTGGCCGAGTACCCGGTGGCCGAGTACTCGGCGAATCACTACTCGTTCCATGTCTAGTCCATACACATCTACATTTATCTTTGATTAAAAATGAAAAATCAGATGCGTTGTCAGGTAGTGATGCAACGAATACGAATACGAATATTCATATTCGTCGAATAGTAGACATATACCGAATATTCGTATTCGGCGAATACAGATCACGAATATTTAAAAACTAATATTTTTCTACGTAACTCTAATTACTGGCGGACTTGGATAACGCGCGTCATCAGCGCGTAAAAAATACGTGTGGTTTGGCCCTTAGCCTCAACGACGGGGGACTCCCAACAATATTTTTCACTGAAACTATGTACAGTCGCCTCGGAAAGACTTTTTTCAACAGCTGGGAACATCCAAACTGAAAAAAGAAATCGCCTAAAACCAGAAAATCTACAAATTTTATGTTTTTTAAATAAAAATTTGTCTGTTGTAAATTTTAATTATTAGAACAATAGAAAATCATCAAATAAATTAGTTTTTATTACCATGGCGAGATATTCGTATTCGTATTCGCCGAATAGTAGATTTGATATTCGTATTCGTATTCGTAAAAGTAGTATTCGTTGCATCACTAGTTGTCACCCATGAGGACTAAGATGGAATGCCTCGTATCTAGTAAAAAGGGTCTGCGGTTTTCTTACCATACTCAATCAGCAGCATTAAGCTGGTATTCTGTAAGAGCGTTGATCTCGAAGTCCGGGGTCCAGAAGTGGTTAGAAATAAAATTGTATTCGAATTTTCCTGACACACTGCTGTTTTTAGAGTCTAGATACTATTTTTCAAGTTATCACAAAGATATGCGAGGAGTGCTAATTCTCACAAAAACTATTTCCACGAACTACTTTTGCGTGGTAGAGCCATGCTGCAGCTATATTAGTAGTATAGTTGTAGCACGAATGGGTCGGCTCGACCGGGGAAGGACCACGCTCTCACAGAATACCAGCGTAAAACAGCAGCGTTAACTGTTTCGTATGGTGAGTGTAGAGAACCGGATACCCCTTTTACTGGCAAAGAGGCCTTCCATCTTAGTCCTCACAGGTTACAACGCATCTGCATCTTGAGTCTTTATTGAAGATAGATGTAGATGTCTATGGGCCGCAGCAACCACTTACCATCAGGTGGACTGTGTGCTCGTTTGTCACCCTATCCTATAAAAAAAAAAACTAGCTACTATTAAAGTGACTCCGGAAATATGTTTCACTTATGATACGAATTCTTAGAAAGTCTGCAAATATAACTCAAGCGTTTGGTCGTTAACATACGTGTAATGTTATTTACACTACTTGGTATGCGGTGCTTCGGAGTTTTGTCATTAGATACGGAAATACAGTTATGGAAGTTGGCTTTAAATGTGCGATTCATGCTAGAGTAAAATGTTGATAACATTCCTACACTTGTTTGGTTTTAAAGCCAAATTGAGTTTCATACCTCCCACAAGTCAGAATATGACAATGAAGAATTTAATGGATGCGTGCTTTTTAGCATTCCTGTGGGTAGACCTATGTTCAGCAGTGGACTTGTAAAGGGCTGTAATGATAATGATGACGACGTGGCTGCTTCTGACATTTCAGATTATGTAATGAATCGGTTATTACATTTTTTACCCGGTAGAACTTTTATGCAGCGTGAAATTCGGTTCGACCGAGGATGGACAACGCTCTCATAAAATGGGGACATCCACGACTGCCCCCAGTGCGACGCCGATTTAGAAAGAAGTGAAATACTTGACAGATTTCATGGCGGGGAAAGTTAATTTGTTCAAAAAATGTAAAAATTAATATTTCGTTCTGAAATATTAGTTTTATTTCATATTTATGATTATGATTAGAAATGCATAAACGATACTACGGATATTACTTAAAGTAGATGAATTAAAATAAGTTAAAAATCTGTAAATAAAAATTGAAGAATAGACACATTGCTGCTATACTATACTACCTACTTAATTCTGTAGGTAGTCATTTTATCGAACAAAAATTGATTGACTCTCAAAGTGGTACATAAAATAGACACTAGATGGCCTAAAAACGATTCCTTAAATATAAATCTGTAAGTTATGTAATCGCGAATTGTTATGAATGGAATTTTATTCTATATGGTTAATGTTTTTTTTTTTTACTGTTTGTGTTACCAGTTAAAAGTGATATTAACCATCTATAAAGCACCGCATAAAGAATAGAACAGAATAGAATCATTTTTATTCAATATAGTTTATAGTACATAATATTTATTGAAAGTCATTTTTTACTTTTACCACTGGCTCGCAAAAAAAACCTCTGTCCTGGGAAGAACCAGCAAGAAACCCAGCGGGACTTTTTTTAAATAGCATAATTTGCAATATAATATTTTATAGAATTATTATAAAAACATTTAGAAACAGCATGGTAGGGATCACCTCATTCCCAGGGGTTATTATCAGTCATGTACTCTTTAGTAGTATAATAACCCTTACTAGACAATTTTTGCTTAATAAATAATTTAAACCTTTTGATAGAAAAGGTCTGCATATTCTCAGGACTTTGTTGTAAAAGGGTATACATTGCCCCATGAAGGAATAACTGACCCTTTGGAGACGAGTAACCGGTATAACTAACTTGTGCTTGTTCCTAGTATTTACAGAATGTACATCACTATTTTTAATAAAACTATTTTTGTTTTTGTGTACATACAATAAGTTCTCGTAAATATATTGAGAGGTCAAAGTTAATATATTTATTTCTTTAAAATTTTCTCAAAGGGAATTCCTTTCGGACCAAGGTTATAAATTGCTCTTATGGCTCTCTTTTGCAAAACAAAGATTGTTTCAATGTCAGTCGCATTACCCCATAGCAAGATTCCATATGACATTATGCTATGGACACCAAAATAAACTAATCTAGCTGTTTCAACAGTCAACACAGAGGACACCGAGATAATAGTAAACAATTTGTACTGTATTTCATCTCTTTCTCTCGAAGGCTATATCCTATAAATATATATTTTTGTCTGTTTTTAATGTCGCTTTTGATTCTAAAGAAGTTATCACTGCAGAAAAAACTGTTTGCTAATGAGTTTTGATTTGTTTGTCGTAGGATTACCAGCGAGCGTTTGGCACGCGCTGTGCGGCGTGCAACCAGTACGTGGAGGGCGAAGTGGTCTCCGCTCTCGGGAACACCTACCACCAGAAATGCTTCACGTGCGCGCGATGCAAGTAAGTCCAAAATACACTACTAATCTTCACTCCAGTCACATAATTGAAACTAGTTTTATAGAGTTTTTTTTAAAGAATAAGGGTGACAAACGAGCACACAGTCTTCCTGATGATAAGTGGATGTTGTGGCCCATAGACATCTACATTTATCCTCGATTAAAAATCAAAATGCAGATGCGTTGCTACCCTTGGGGACTAAGATGGAATGCCTCGTTTCCAGCAAAAAGGGTTTCTAGTTTTCTATACTCACCATACAAGACACAGCAGGATTGAGCTGCTTTTTACGCTGCTATTCCATGAGAGCGTGGTCCTACCTAGGTCGAGACGACCCATTCGTGCTACAACCTTATATAGCTGCAGCATGGCTCTACCACATCTTAAGTTTATTTATAGCTATATGGCATATTGATGAACTCCAGTATAGTGATGGACCACCTGGTCGATTTTTAACCACGGTTCAAACTACCGATCACTTTTAACCAATATAAACTGTGCAGGAGATATTATAGTGCCTCGAGTGTACAATAAAACAAAGCAATATCCTCGGATTAAAAGTAGACCTACCATCTTGCAAAATATTAAATTGAAGACGAGAACGGTTTTTTACCTATAATGAAGTGGTGGAGAACATTATGTACCTTCCTTCCTACAAATGGCTCACCTCTTATACCTTTTTTTATCGTTGGGAAAATCTTCTGGATATCTTTCGCTGTGGGGGAAATGAAAAGGTTATGCTGAACTTCTACTGGATAAAATCCCACGGTGATCACAATCAGCGTATACGAGGGGTCCCGGGATCTCTGTTTGGAACGCAACCAATCCTTCATCGCTTTGCTTCATTTTTAGCACGTCCCAGTGGCAGTATTTGCTGCTTCCATCTCCTATACTTACTACCACCACCACCGTCCCGAAACTATAAAATATAATATCCAATATTGCACTAGCCTGCTTTAGTTATATCCGTGACGCTGTTTTGATCTATGAACATTGAAAACAATTTTTAAACAAGGATAATTTATAAACTATTCTTACAGTGTAGTGGCGGGGTAAAAATACCCATATCACCCCGTGGGTGTCGTAAGAGGCGATATAGGGAAACAAATTAGGAGATGTGCAGCAGCGTCGTCCTAATAACGATTAAAAGCAAAAAAGCTGCGCTTGCCAACCCGCCAAGCGTGGCAATTATGGCAAATATCCCGCTTATGAGGCAATCTTTGAGGGAGGTCTATGTTCGACAGTGAACCTTTAATAGGCTGTAACGGTAAAAACTATTCTGAAAATTCAAATGGCAGTATGGTTAAAGATAGTATAGGTAGATCTTATATCGAGGTCAGTGTATGGCTCATAAGTTGGGTGTAAAGTTCTTAAAATATTTTTATAGAATTTCTACAAAGGTTTTTACGTGGTAGAGCCACAGTGCAGCTATATTTTGGTTGTAGCATGAATGGGTCGGCTCTACCGGGGTAGGACCACGCTCTCACAGAACAGCGTAAAGTAGTATCTTAATACTATTTTACGCTGTTTTGTGAGTTACTATACTGCTGTGCCTTTTTTATGGAAACGAAGCATTCCATCTTAGTCCTTAGTGGTGACAATGCATCTGTGTTTTCTGTCCTGCTGTGATTCTCCTCCCTTATATATTGGGACTATAACGGCTTTGCACCAGTCCGGTACCCGCTTCAGTTCCCAACATAATTTAAACAGGGTGTACCTGTACTCCTCCAGCCGTTTCTAATACTTTAATACAAATACAGTTTACTATTATATTACCCGACAATGCTTCCGACAGCTTTTCTGCTTTCTACCAAGCTACAACTAAGCAATCATATTACACTTGCTGTTATCCGCCCGTTTTGCGGGCGTAAAATTGTTATAAAAAATACGCTATATATATAAATCAAGAGTAAGTGGTGGGGAGCCATGCTGCAGCTATATTATAGTTGTGATACGAATGGTTCAGCTCGAGCGGAGCACGCTCTTACAGAATACCATCGTAAAATAGCAACTCAATGCTGCTGGTTCGTAAGGTGAGTGTAGAGAACCGGAGACCCTTGTTACTGGAAACGGGCCATTCTATCTTAGTCTTCAGGCGTAGACAACGGATCTACATTTAATTCTTAATTAAGATTAAATGTAGATGTCTATGGGCCACAGAATTCACTTACCATCAGATGGGCTGTGTGCCCGTTTGTCAGTGGACTACGGACGCAGATAACGAGAAAACGAGCGTCTAATATAATGACAGGAATTTTATAAAAAAAATTGTGCGCTTGTTTTCAGGCGTGCGTTCCCCTCCGGCGAGAAGGTGACGTACACGGGGTCGGAGGTGATCTGCGGCGAGTGCGCGGCGCCGCAGCGCCACGCGGCGCGCGCGACCCGCTCGCCCGATCAAGCGTCCCCCTCCCCCGCCTCCCCGTCCCCCGCCTCGCCAGGCTCTCCCGCCTCCCCCGCCTCGCCCGCCTCACCCGACCGCGATGACATCGACCGCAGGCAGCCCGACCCAAATGGTGAGCATATAAACTAACCTTAACTACATAGTAAATCCTCCCTAAAATATATTATATAGGTCATTAATGTACACTAAAAAAAGGTAGGGCCCAATACTCTTCCTTGAGGCACACCATGTGTAATCGTTACTTCCCTACTACTTGCCTTATATAATTATTCTCTTATTTTTAACACTCTGTTTCCGGTCATTAAGATTCGTCATTAAAAGTATTAAAGGTGTAACTCGTATTATAATGAGTTCTATTTTTGCACAAGTAAAGGTGCAGAAACGGTTTCAAATGCTTTCTTACCTTCCAGAAAAATAGTTACACATTTATTTTTATTATCAAGATGGTGGATGGACTATTTGGGAGGTTAAAGTTGTTACATCGCCTTTAGCAGATTTCCGAGTCCTAAAACTTTATTGTGTTTTGAATAATAAATTGTATTTTTCAAGATATCTCATAAGTGTAATATTTATATAACACAGAGATTAATCTTTAGACGTTGTCATCGTTTCTATCACCACTCTTATACACTGGTGTAATTATAGCAAGTTTAAGACGTTAGTTTGGGGCGCAAAAACCTTCCTTGAAACGCATATGTTGGCAAGTTTAATAGCGTAGGGATATTGTCCCTGCCCGGTGCACTATTAGATTTTAGGGACATACTATATATACTGTGTACTTCTTCTGGAAAAGTGTCCACTAGAGCAAACAAACAACATTGGCAGCGTGTTGAATTTGAGGTGTTAATATTTAAGATATATTAGTTATTATTTTAATATTTTTCCAAAGCATATTTGAGTTTTATCAAATTTAGTCCAGTTTTCCTTTCACAATTGTGCTTCAGTTTTTTTAATAAGGTTATTACAATAATTACAGTAACTCTTACAGGTAATTTTTAGAATTTCGTTCAAAGGATCAGAATATATCAGATTAATCTTATTGCGATTTTGGGTTGGCTATAGATATCCGGTACTTGATTTTAGTTATGTTTTCAACTTAGGAGGCTTGTCAGGGTTAAGCATGAACATTTTAAACTGTTTTTGAATGTCGGAAATGCGTTTTTAATTAATTATGACAAAAATAAATTTCAATAAAAATTCCGTATAACGAAACGCAAATATGACAATTTTGTATAGTGTTATGAGATTAGATGTCAAAAACAGATGCAAAAAGTGTGAATCGGAACGGTTGTTGACGGCCATGTTGTCGGCAACCGTAAATGTCAAATATAATATATTATCTATGATGTCAAATGTAAATTGTCATTCCGTTTCTCTAGTAGTCACGCGAATGTTCTTTTTTGTGCTTAGTGCTGTGTTTTCCCTGTTTTTTACGACGACTTCTGCTCTGTTTTTGGACTTCTTTGATTGCCCTTACGTTTGACCTTGGCTTTGTTTCTGGTTTTGATTGGATTGCATTACTTTGGACTTTGGCTTGCTTACCGGACCTGAGAATGAGCGATTACGAACCCGTAGCGGGGCCTTCTTCGGCATCTGACGCTTTACTCGAGGAACCATCACACATCGACGAAGACTTTTCTGACGACGGCGACTATGTGAAGCGTCGACTATACGTGTCTGAGATTATGTTCATGTGGAATCTGTCGGATATTGTGCGTGAACTTGGAACGAACGAGCAATGTGTTCGATATAGTGAGGATGAAGGGCTGGTCCTAAAGGAACGAAAGTGCGGCAAACATAAAACTAATATGAAAATTTCATACTCAAGTGGCTGCAAATCGCTTGGTACTTTCATATGTGCTAAAGCATCCTGTAAGGGGAAAGCTGGAGGCAGTGGAGTTAAAATCTCACGACGACAAGGGAATTTTTTTGAAAATGTAACTCTTGATATGCCCCACATATATTACCTCATATATGCATATTCACAAGGATGGTCTTATAATCAAACAATCCATGAAGACCCATATAAACGACAGAGACAACAATGTTTAAGCCCAAATACAATATGTGATTGGTACAATTACTGCAGAGAGGTAGTTGTTATTTACTACCTCGAGAAACAGAATCAGTTTACTGGAAAGATTGGTGGCCCTGGTAAAATTGTACAAATTGATGAGAGCAAATTTGGAAAACGAAAATACAATAAAGGTAAATATAAGTATGATTATGTTTACACCTTTTTTTGTCATACTAAATGTCTAATATTAATTTTATTTGTTATAGGACGTCACATCGAAGGCCACTGGGTGCTCGGTATGATAGAAGATGGGTCTGAGGATCTCAGACTAGAGGTGTGCCCGGACAATATTAGGTCTGCTGAGGTACTGGTGCCGCTTATACAGAGACATGTGGCGGCGGGTACCACAATTCATACTGATTGTTGGCGGGCATATGATTGTTTGGCAGAACACGGGTACACACATAAAAAAGTTAACCACTCAGACCCAGACAATCCATTTGTGGCTGAAGATGGGACTCATACACAACGAATTGAGTCGCAGTGGAGAGCAGTGAAGAGGTTTTTTAGAAAACAAAATTATAATAATTCTCAAAGTTTTACAGACGTGATAGTAGAGTATTTGTGGAGACGAAATGTGGAAAAATTTAAAAAGGATCCATTTAAAGACATTATGCGAGCAATAAAGCATGTGTATAAAATAAATTAAATAATTAAAATTACATTGTTTCATTTACCACTATCATAGCAGAGTTTAGGGAAACCTGATTTTAGATAAGATAGATCGAATTTGTACTAAAACTGACTCAGAACACCCCGACTCCACGTAGTCTTGTCTGCCCTACCCCTAGAGTGTTTTTTAAAGCCGTAGGCGCGGAGGGAAAGCAGCCCCCGCCCGCTGTAGCAAATCGCAGGCCCCTGTGTGAGCCGTAGCGGCTGAGGCTGGTCGCCGAAGGCGACCAATAAGCCGAAGCTGCGGAGGTGAGCATGGGTGCCTGTGATTTGCTACGCAAGGGCGAAGGGGCTGCACTTCCCGCAGCGCCGAAGCCGTTGCAGAAGTAATTTTGTGTCAATATTCCTGTGTAAAAAGTGAGGTTATGATTTTACAAAAAAGAATATTACTCATAAACTATACATTTCCGCAACGGGGGAAGGGTAGGGGGGGCTTCCCCTGACCCCCCCCCCCCCCCCTCCCCCACCCCCTCTAAACCTCGTAGGCGAGTACCGGATGTCTATAGTTTAACCGCGATTTTTAATACATCATAAGATACCAGGCGTAAATCCATGGCTTAACAACCATGATTTTTTGGAAATAAATCTCCTTATATATTTACTAACTAAAAATCTAAGAACTTAGTGAATTATTTTGTCATTAAATAAACTGATATTAAAAAATATTAAAAAATTACTGCGTTTATATTTAATTTCTTAGTAATAAAGGCGATAATAGCCATAAAATTAGTTACCTTTACTAAATGTGTGCTTTATATGTCCTCGCAAATGTTAAAATTAGTTATGAGTTTTTTTTTACCGCTTGCTATCTCTTTCGTCCTAAGACGTTTTATATATATTCATTTATTGCGTTTAGTTAGGCGAATTTAATTTCAGTTGTTACAACTAGTCCCTTATCTCCAATTTACTAAATAGTTTAACTACATCTTGGAATGAAAAGCGTGCGCATGATCGCTTTATTTAAATTGCATCCCAACATCCTGCCTTTTGTACAATTGTGCACAATTTGTCAGCGTTTACACCGATGTTACTTACTGTACACTCAAAATAATTAATTTATTGTCTGAAATTGAGGAGTAATTCTTTTTTTCACACATTTTTTTTAGTCAAAAGAATAACTGCAACTATACAGCTGGATTGTAAATGTTTCGTCATTTCAGCAGGTACCTATATTAAAAAAAACTTGAAGAAACTAATTTGCCACTTCATATTTATCTTTTACAATATTATCATTTAAATATATGGCAAACTTACTTTTTGGGATTATTTTTTTGGCTTTAGTTTTGTATGCAGAAAGGTTAATTTTATCGCGTAAATAGTCTACTTTGTCGTTTGTACAAATTGATTTAAAAAAATTAGTTAGTTGTATGTGATCTTATGTCATATAGTTCGTATAGCTTCTCCCTATTCGTGTTCATTCCTTTAAATAGACGTCACTTACTAAAGCATAATTATTCACGAGTAATTTTACTTCATTTCTTTTTTCAACACATTGTTAAATTTTTCAACACATTGTTAAATTTTTCAACACATTGTTAAATTTTTCAACACATTGTTAAATTTTCCAACACGGTGACAAAATTGCCATCGGGATCATTCGCGGAAAAGCGTAACTCAGATATTTTCATTTCAATATTCTGTTTGTATTGATCCATTATATACTTATTAAAATGTCTACACTCAACGGATATAGTATTGTCAACAATGTTATTTTATGTAAAGTTGGATATTTAAGGCTTTGTGATCTCATCTAACTCCATCTTTTATATCGTACATATATTCTAATAAATATTATATTGATTCCACACTTTTCTTGCATGAATAAACTCGAATTGTTTGCTTTCCTTTTGCAGATTGCGCGGGCTGCGGACAAGAACTCTCCGAGGGTCAAGCCTTAGTCGCGTTAGACAGGTAAGTTGTGACCCAGCGCTACATCTTTGTAACCAGAAAATATATCGTATTTACGTTACACATATTTTTTATAGTATGCAGCTCATGGACCTACCACAAACTTCAAACAAAGCACTACTACTGATTGTCGATTTGCAGCATGTCGCTTATTATGTTTCTTATACATACCATTTTAACCTAAACAGTGCATAGGTATACAACTGTTTTAGCAATAACTTATTGGTATTCCTAATAAGCAGTATGGTAAGAGGGACCTACTTATGCCAACTGGAAAAGCTAAACTTCAATAAATAATTAACTTAATAATAATTAGTTTAAGTTGCATATAGTGACTATCTTTTTAGATAACAATTTGCAATTGTAAGACAATGTATAAAAAATAGAAAGAATAGTTTATTTTGCCCATACGGTAAGCTGTATGTAGCATGATAAAATGTTAAGTAAATTTAAAAAGTAGTATTTTTCACAGACATTATAAAGCGTCAAGGCAATAAGTAATTATCATTTCGTATTTCAATGAGTACATTATCATTTCAGTTCACCATGATTCACCACTGACCGTGACAATTGCTTATATTGTTGGCATAATTTTTTGCTTCTTTTGAGAACATGTCATTTTTTGTTTGATTGTGGATTTTGTTGATTGTGTGATTGACCTTGAACGTTTTAAATCGATAAAAACATCTGCTAATGAAACCACACGATTATGTTTAGCCATTGATTTGTGTGATTAAAGAAGGAGGTCATTTGTTATAGAAAGTATACCCCACTCTATCGAATTGTCAATTGTCCGGCTAATTGTGAGTTGTTTACATTTGTTAAGTATCACGTTCGTAGCAGATTAAAAAATACATTTTGTTGAAGTTTTAAAAAGTATTCAATGGGGGTTAAATAATTCTTATATGTTAGTATTTTCCTGTATTAATGTACCCATATAAAACGTAACATTAATCCCCATTTCCTCCTTCAATTGCGTGGACTGTCCTTGTCACCACTATGCCCAGCACCACCACTCCCAACACTAGGAAAGATACACCACCGTCGTTAATATGAACACGTGTTTCGTCTCTAAACAAGACAACCTCAGGTGATGTAGACTGCGGTAGTTGACTTCTAAGTAAGCGGTACGCAGATATTAGTTAATTAATATTTAACATCTTTAATATAATGGATTTCCGCTAAGTAACGCCTGGCTCCATTATGATACAGTCACTTTGCACATGGAGGTGGTTACTATGGAACCACGTTTTTATCTTATGGTTGTAGCACGAATAGGTCAGCTCGACCGGGAAAGCAAAACGCTGTCAGAGAATACGAGCTTGAAATAGCAGCCGTGTAGCCGTGTATTAACGTTCGTATAGTGAGTTTAGAGAACTGGAAACCCTTTTTACTGAAAACCTAAGGGGTGACAACGCAAGAATAAACTAGAATGCTATTTTACTCTTATGGTTATTATAATAAAATACGAATTTAAATAATAAACACAAGTTAGGTAGCAAAGATCCTTTCAATACGGCGCGACGCTTCGTTTTAAAATGCCAAATTCTCCTGCGGATGTATGCCGCACGCGGCAACCTTTGATGTCATGGCGGCGCCTTTGATAAGATGCGGCATGTGGTAAGGCGGCACGACACAGAGGCGACTGTGAACGAACATGGTGTTGTGCGGCAGGCAGTGGCACACGTGGTGCTTCGCGTGCGGCGAGTGCGGCGCGGTGCTGCGCGGCGAGTACATGGGGCGCGGCGGCGTGCCGTACTGCGAGCGCGACTACCAGCGCCTGTTCGGCGTGCGCTGCGCCTACTGCCAGCGCTACATCTCCGGCAAGGTGCTGCAGGTGCGTGCGCGACTAACTACAGCCACTTCTTATTTCACTCTAGCCAATGACATGTTTCAAGGACCTGCATAGTCCGCCATAACGTAACCTATTCAGGACTCAAGGGAGTCCTTTATCCAGAATTGGTACGGATACAGTAACTTTGCTCGATTACTTTATTGATTGGCTTACGTTAATTGTTAAATCCCTGCCCAACCGCCAGGATTCGGTAGGATCACGATAAGGAACACACAATGCTAACAATCCCACGGTCCTTAAGTAAACCGTGTGTATCAAACAACATCACGACTCTAATAACTGCCATCAACGTTCATAATTATTATCGGATACATAATTGTTATTGGTACATGTCGCTACAGTTGCTCAACCTCCCCCGTTAAATAATTTTTCAAATATTTTAACTTTTGTACATTTTCCATATGCTGATTTTTATGGATGAGAGGCGTAAATAAATCCTTGAATTTATTATATCCTTGTATTACCGGAAACTGAAGGTTAGCTACATGACTATTCTGTAGAAGTCTTTTCTTCCTTCAATTCCGCGATTTTAGTTTTATATATAATATATAATATGATGTACTCTCTAATATTTTTGGTTCTACAGTTTTTAACAATTCCCTGTGCCCTCCTAAATATTCATCCAATAATTTTTCTAGATCCTAATCAGCTAATACAATATTCTTAGGCATACGATCTTTCGGCGATTTTTTAAAATAAGCATTTAAAGTTCTATTTCTAATAAAGTCCCAATTTCTATATCTCCTCTTTGACATATTATGAAGTAAGCAAAAGTACTCACAATTTTGCGTCACTAACTTCAAACCACTACCTCCACAGATAGTCCTCTTCCCCACGGACAGTAGCACTTGACAACTTCACTGTTCATTTGACACTTCCCGTCACTTTGACGTCTGCCATCAACTTGACATCCGCTGCAAGTTTGACATTAGCTATCAGATTGACGTTATCTATCAATCACCGTTAACAACTGGCACCTCCTTGTGACGTCGGCACCTGACCTCGCGGCCCCCTGCTGCCTCCTGGTGACGTCGGCACGTTGTCCTCACGGCCCTTGAGTTTCTTCCGCTCCCCGCAGCCTCCTGGTTACGTCGGCACGTTGACGTCTCCTATCTTCGGGCTCGTAACGTCGGTACGTTGATCTCACTGCTTCTCAGCTTCCTCCGCTTCCCGCGGCATCCTGGTGACGTCGGCACGTTGACGTCTCCTATCTTCGGGCTCGTTGATATCACGGCCTCCCTGCTTACTCCGCTCCTCATGGCCGCCTGGTGACATCGGCACCTTGACGTCCTCCTGTCTTCGGGCTCGTGACGTCGGCACGTTGACATCACGGCCCTTCAGCTTCCTCCGCTCCCTGTGGCCTCCTGGTGACGTCGGGACGGTCACGTCGTGCTATCATCGGGCTCGTGACGTCGGCACGTTGACCTCACGGCCCCTCAGCTTCCTCCGCTCCCCGCGACCGCCTTATGACGTCGGCACGTTAACGTCCTCCTGTCTTCGGACTCGTGACGTTGGCACGTTGACTTCTCTTATCTTCGGGCTCATTGACATCACGGCCCTCCTGCTCCCTCCGCTCCCCGCGGCTTCCTGGTGACGTCGGCACGTTGACGTCTCCTATCTTCGGGCTCGTTGACATCACGGCCCCCCTGCTCCCTCCGCTCCCCGCGACCGCTTTATGACGTGGGCACGTTGACGTCCTCCTGTCTTCGGGCTCGTGACGTCGGCACGTTGCCATCACGGCCCTCCTTCTCCCTTCGCTCGCCGCGGACTCCTGGCGACGTCGGCACGTTAACGTCCGCCTATCATCGGGCTCGTGACGTCGACACTTTGAGCTAACGGCCCCCATGCTTTCTCCGCTCCCCGCGGCCTCCTGGTGACGTCGGCACGTTGACGTCCTCCTATCTTCGGGCTCGTGACGTCGGCACGTTGACATCACGGCCCCCTCTGCTTCCGCGAGGACCGGCTCGAAGGACCAAGTTAAATCCCTGCCCAACCCCTAGGATTAGGCAGGATCACGATAAGGAACCCACAATGCCAACAATCCCACGGTCCAGTAAACCGTGTATATCAAACAACATCGCGACACAAATAACGCCCAATGCCATCTGTTAGCGACAATGCAAGCCAAATCAGTCGGAACGTTGGTAGAAATGAGAGGAGAGTATAGTGTCAAAAGAAGAGGGCGTGTGTTGCAGGCGGGCGAGAACCACCACTTTCACCCAACGTGCGCGCGCTGCAGCAAGTGCGGCGACCCGTTCGGCGACGGCGAGGAGATGTTCCTGCAGGGCGCCGCCATCTGGCACCCGCGCTGCGGGCCCGCGCCCGGTGACCCGCTGGCGCTCGACCGCGCCTGCTCCGAGCTGCAGGTGCGCACACACGCACAGGCACACGTACACACAAACGCACACGTACATACGCGTACATCTGGCACCCGCTGGCGCTCGACCGCGCCTGCTCCGAGCTGCAGGTGCGCACACACGCACAGGCACACGTACACACGCACAGGCACACGTACACACACACGCACACGTACATACGCGTACATCTGGCACCCGCTGGCGCTCGACCGCGCCTGCTCCGAGCTGCAGGTGCGCACACACGCACAGGCACACGTACACACGCACAGGCACACGTACACACACACGCACACGTACATACGCGTACATCTGGCACCCGCTGGCGCTCGACCGCGCCTGCTCCGAGCTGCAGGTGCGCACACACGCACAGGCACACGTACACACAAACGCACACGTACATACGCGTACATCTGGCACCCGCTGGCGCTTGACCGCGCCTGCTCCGAGCTGCAGGTGCGCACACACGCACAGGCACACGTACACACAAACGCACACGTACATACGCGTACATCTGGCACCCGCTGGCGCTCGACCGCGCCTGCTCCGAGCTGCAGGTGCGCACACACGCACAGGCACACGTACACACGCACAGGCACACGTACACACACACGCACACGTACACACACACGCACACGTACCCACGCACAGGCACACGTACACACAAACGCACACGTACATACGCGTACATCTGGCACCCGCTGGCGCTCGACCGCGCCTGCTACGAGCTGCAGGTGCGCACACACGCACAGGCACACGTACACACGCACAGGCACACGTACACACGCACAGGCACACGTACACACACACGCACACGTACATACGCGTACATCTGGCACCCGCTGGCGCTCGACCGCGCTTGCTCCGAGCTGCAGGTGCGCACACACGCACAGGCACACGTACACACGCACAGGCACACGTACACACACACGCACACGTACATACGCGTACATCTGGCACCCGCTGGCGCTCGACCGCGCCTGCTCCGAGCTGCAGGTGCGCACACACGCACAGGCACACGTACATACGCACAGGCACACGTACACACACACGCACACGTACATCTGGCACCCGCTGGCGCTCGACCGCGCCTGCTCCGAGCTGCAGGTGCGCACACACGCACAGGCACACGTACACACACATGCACACAGATACATACAGACAGAGCAGGAAAAGACGTAAAGAGTGATAGAGAGGATAACGCACACACCCACAGAGAGAAAGATAGGTAGACACATATACAAATACATAGAGAGAAAAATAGGGGACAATGAAAAGTTTAGAACACGGAGACATACATTTGCACTGCTGAAAATTGTGATCATTCCAAAATTAAATAAAAATGTTTTTAACAATTTTATTAGTTTCTCTTGAATATGTGTTCTTTTTTACCTATAATTTTATTTTTTTAATTTCTTTATACCTTATTATATATATATAATTTTTAAAAGTTTTATATAGTTTTTCAGTTTATTTAAAAAGGATCTGATTTGTATTACGAACGAGACGATTGACCGGTGTGTTGTTGCACAGTTCTCAATGCGCTCGCGCACGCCGAGTGTCAACGGCTCCTACTGCAGCCCCTACAGTAGCTTGACACGGAAGGTCCGTTTTATTTTGTTTTATTTTATTTTTATGTTTTGCCTTTCATCTTTGCTTTAAATATTGTTAATTTAACTTGATTTATAATTTTATAAATTTGATTATCTGATTTCTTCGATTGCTACTTGCTATTGTTACTTTTGTGCGTAGACTTACAGGACATTGATTAAAGGCAGACAAATTGATTTATTTTATCCTATGTTTCCATTTTTTTATTTTAAATTCATTACAGCGTATCAAAAGTCCACTGATGAACAAAGATCACCCCTGTAGAATGCTTAATATGGGTATTTCGGTACAGTTTCCACGCTTAGCAGGAGAATTAGCAATCACAGTTTTTATTATTATCAGTTGTTGTCAGTTGTTGCTGACCATCTTCTGTATCAGTTACCCTCTGTCGCTTCTTACGATCTCCACGAGATGATGTGGGTAGTAGATATTCTTACGCCGCCACTACACAGCATCATTTTTCTTATTGTTATTTATATCGTATACCACATCGAGTTGTCCACTTCTTCATCAGTGGTTTTAATCATTGATTGATGTTTCGTAGCGAACTACAGCCAGTAAAATATCACCATATAAAACAAAACAACATAAATGTTTCGACACCCTTGAAACCAACACCAAAAATAAAAAATCTACTTTACATTTCTTTTTATATTTCATCATCATCATCATCATCATCATTACAGCCCTTCACAAGTCCACTGCTGAACATAGGCCTCCCCCAAAGAATGCCACAAAGCACGGTCCTGAGCCACCTGCATCCATCGACTTCCTGCATGTCTTACCAGGTCGTCACTCCATCTCGTGGGGGGACGCCCTACACTTCGCCTACCGGTACGAGGCTGCCACTCGAGAACCTTTCTTCCCCATCGGTTGTCGGTTCTTCGAGCTATGTGGCCGGCCCACTGCCACTTCAGCTTACTAATCCGTTGGGCTATGTCGGTTACTCTGGTTCTACTGCGGATATCCTTATTCCTAAGTTTATCACGCAGAGAAACTCCGAGCATAGCCCTCTCCATAGCTCGCTGAGCGACCTTGAGCTTCCTCATACGGCCAGCAGTGAAGGACCACGTCTCAGTTTCGTAAGTCATCACTGGCAACACGCAGTGGTTGTATAATTTCGTTTTAAGGTTTTGAGGTATGTCTGACGAGAAGATGTGTCGTAGCTTCCCGAACGCTGCCCAGCCGAGTTGAATCCGTCGATTGACCTCTTGGTCGAAGTTGGACTTACCTAGTCGGAGTATTTGTCCCAGGTAAACATACTCGTCAACAACTTCGAGCTTAGTGCTTCCAACAACTACCGGCATAGGTGTGACATGGACATTAAACATGATCTTTGTTTTGTCCATGTTCATCTTAAGACCTATCCGTTGGGAGACACTATTGAGGTCATTGAGCATAGTGCTTAGGTCCAGCGATTCTGACATAAGGACTATATCGTCGGCAAATCGAAGGTGAGTGATGTACTCGCCATTGATGTTAATACCGCATCCTTTCCAGTCCAGAAGCTTGAAAACGTCTTCCAATGCAGCGGTGAAGAGTTTCGGGGATATAACATCACCCTGTCTTACACCTCTCTGCAATTGGATGGGTTTCGTACTCTGGTTCTGTACTCGGATAGCCATCGTAGCCCTACTGTACAAACACTTCAGCACTTCGATATACCGACAGTCAACTTGGCACCGCTGAAGGGACTGCAGCACCGCTCAAATTTCGACGGAATCAAAGGCTTTCTCATAGTCCACATACGCCAGACATAGTGGCAGATTGTACTCTTCGGACTTCTGTACAATTTGCTGAAGTGTATGTATGTGGTCTATGGTGCTAAAGCCCTTTCGGAAACCGGCTAGTTCGGGAGGCTGGAAGTCGTCAAGTCTGCGCGCGAGACGATTCGTAATGACTCTCGAAAACAGCATGTAGACGCGGCTCAGAAGGGAAATCGGTCTGTAGTTCTTCAAGAGAGCGTTGTCACCTTTCTTGAAGAACAAGACCACCGCACTTCTGCTCCACGCCTCCGGTGTAATGGCACCATGGAGGACGGAATTAAAGAGCTTCTGAAGGACTTCAAGTACCGGTCTTCAACCCGCTTTCAGAAGCTCCGCTGTAATTCCATCCTCGCCTGGGGCCTTGCCGTTTTTAAGGTGCTGGAGAGCCATTCTAATCTCGCTCAGACTGACGTCCGGGATATCTTCGGAATAGTGTCGGATAAGACTCGCTCTTGGATCGTTACTCACACTTGCGTGTGGCTCCAACGATGACGTGTACAGCTGCCCATAGAACCTCTCAATCTCACTCAAAATCTCAGGTGCCCCGGAAACGATGCTGCCACATTCGGTCTTCAGCTTTGACAGTTGGCTCTTTCTGGCAGACAGAAACCTTTTTTTTATATTTGATATCTAAAAAATTTTAAAACCGCAAAAATGATCGAGTAAATAAATGCTTAATGAAATAGTCGGAGAGCTGGCGAAGATTTTTGGAAGGGTCCTTTTAGCAAGTTGAAATTGTGAAAAAATATAATTTCGTCAATTGGCGAATCCAGTTCCGCGAGTCTGTAAGAGCGTTTTGAAGTTAAGCGTTGGGAATTTCAATAAAATATTTTTAGAGAGGTCTGGTAATACTTTGGTAATACAAAAACATCTGGGATCTTTTTTAAATTATATAAAAACTAACTTAAAAGATACAGAAAAAAATCAAGTTGCCAAAAACATTTTTAACGAAATAACTGCAAACGCTTTGTTTTGTCGCCAGCTCTTGGACCGAAAATACATATATAACAACGAACTAATAATTACTATTTTTCTACATCGCTTAATAATTTTTAGTTAAATTTTACGACTTAAGATAGGAAAAAGCTTGGTGCATTTTTTAGACCGAAAAGCAGAAAAATTTTGTTTCTTTTTATTTTATCTTTTTGACTTGTCGAGCCTTTAATTTTTTTTGTATAAGTGACTGAAATGAGCTGCAGCTTGGACAGCATTTATCAGACAAGAAAGCAGGTTACAAAACCAAATAAATATTAACAAGCCTAACCTTGAACGATGTATATTTAGATCATAACATTAATTATTTGTATTTGCTTTTAGTTATAATTATTAAAACCACTGATAAAAGAGTGGAAAGCTCAATATGGTGTTATTGCTATACTTAACTCCCAATTTGTAGTGAAAATGTTAACTTACTATTGCTTTTTGGTCTAAGAAATGCTGTAACCGTTTTCCTATCTTTAACTTATACAATTTAACAAGTAATATTAACGTATAATTACGCAGATAATTTGTACTTATTTGTTCGTTCTTATCTATGTATTACATATTAAACCTTCACCGCTGGATCTCTGTTTCTGTTCGGGTTTTTAAGAGTTTTCAGGTATTAAATATAAAAAGAAAGGTAAAGTTGATTTGTAATTTTTGGTATTGATTCTAGGGATACAAAAAAAGTAATGTTTTTTTTTATAGTGATATTTAAGCGGTATAGTTTGTTACGAAACATCAAATGTTGATGATCCCTTTTGGTTATTAAAATATTTCTATTTCTACAATGTTTAATTTATTAGTGTTTAAGTCATTATATTTGTACGGTCTAAATGCCATATATTAATATTATGCTGACTCGGTTCGAACCGCTGCGCCATGAATTACTTATAATTTACCATTTTCTTATTAAATTCAGTGCGTGCAATAAACTGCTGAAGTAACAATACGTGTGCTTACTTTATACGCCACTCATACTTACGTACCATCGTCTTAAACTAACTTTAAACTACATAACTATAAACAACTTAACTATCAAATAAGCTGTACGAGTCGCAAACTGGTAACTGGCAGTATATTATTTTTGGTCCTTCGAGCCGTATGTTTTGAGTCTTCAGAAAAAGAAGTGTTTTAAACGTCCGCGGACTATCAAAATACCCTTTTGATTAAAAAATGGTTGTACAGTTAAAATTTTGCTGTTAGTTGCGACGCTTCCTTTCTTATCTTATTATCATACTCGATATTATTATAAAAGTATTTTTCTTGTATGAACTTAATATTTCTAAATTGGTACTTAAGGATGTTTGGACCGTACAATATTTTTGTTTAAGATTTCTATTTTACTTTTACTTGTCACAAACGTGTGCCCGAGTAATTTATTATGTATATAGTGGACTCTTACGATAAATAAGAGACGCGATGTTCGGATTTTGATCTCGATTTGATCACGGGGATACTTGGGTCGTTCCCTACGAGAGTGTTTCGTGTCCATGTATGGGTCTTTGGTGTTGCAGTACGGGTACCGCGGCACGTCCCCTGGGCCGAACGGCACGGGGCGTTGGGGCGGCTGGTCGCCGGCGCGCATCACCACGTACTCGTACCTGGCCAGCGAGCCTGCCACGCTGCGCCGCTGCGTGCAGCCCTACGACCGCCCGCCCACCTCGCCGCACTTCCACCGCCCGCCCTGTGAGTACACTGAGTACACTGTGTACACCTGTGAGTGCGCATCACCACGTACACACGCAAGATCTTTCAAGAATAGCAAAGACCCCAATAAGAATCCTTGCGTTACGCCAAACGACATATTAATTGCAGATGAACGATACCCACCAAGGATGACAGATTGCCTTAGATATTTGATATGACGTGAACCATCTGAATAAATCACCCTTTTAGATAAATATAAGATAAAGATATTTTATTTTGCAAATTTACGTTAAATTAAATGATCGATTCTGTCGAATGCTTTGCAGTAGTCTACTTTTGATGTCTTAGACATAAATCTAGTAAGATAGTCGGAATAAACAACAAGGTTTGACCCGTTGGATCTGTTTTTTAAGAAACCATTTTGACTTAAACTGAATGTGTGACGAAGGCAAGACACTTACTTATAAGTAAGACTACACTTGGTTGTAAATATTTTTTTCTAATACTTTAGCGAATAAACAGAGCTTCAAAGTAAAATAGTCCGCACAACGTACGATTAAGATAGCTGGAACAAATCAGCTGGACCAAACGGTTTTGGTCCATCTGATTTGTTCTTTTTAAAATTCTGGATACCTCACTTCTTGCACCTCCACGGAAGTGAATGAAACTTAAATTTTGTCAATTCATAACGATGGTTCTATGCGAGACATAAGAAAGTACAGACCAATATCAATTATATCTATTTCTTAAATGTATTTGAAAGTATTGTCTATACAACTCATGTTAAAACTCAGCTTACAAACGAGCAGCATGGATTTATCAGACGTAGATCAACGAACACGAATTTGGTCGACTTTATTTCGACAAAACTTTGACGGAATTTATTGATCAATGCATTCAGACCATGAAATACTTCTTGATAGATTGTTCCACTTTGGTATTGGGAGTTCCAATTTACCGTGACTTGCATCGTATTTAAAAGACCGCTAATCATTTTTCTTTATAACGGAGCTAGATTGAAAACATTTGTGGTTACATCAGGTATTTCTCAAGGTTCAAACCGTGGTCCACTCTTGTTTTCTTGTTATGTCTTTAATTATACTCGCCCTTATTCTACACTTAAAACTAATATATATATATATATATATATATATATATATATATATATATATATATATATATATATATATATATATATATATTGGTAGGTGTTTGTAAAACGCTCCCGAAAACGAAGACAGACGATAGTATTAACGATACCTTTGATGATGGGTCAGAAAGAAAATCGATCCCGACGAGAAAAAAAATCATCTTTACACAACGTATTATTAACTTTATTCACGTTAGTCCTTCATACTCCATCATGTTAGTACAGATAAATGAGACGATAATTTCATAAAATAATCATGAAAATACTTAAACATAAAACCAGCAGTGAAACTTAAAATAAAATCAGCTGACAATAAGGTCAATATTCTCGGGGACGCTGAACTCTTTTTAAGTTCGGTGCGAAACAATGCCTACTCACTCTACCCGGCCGACTCGTGTCGCCTCGCGCTGTGGAATTTACACATGTCAGCTTCGCCAACATGTGGGGAATTCCCAAACTTGCGGGGAATTTAAAGTTGGTTGGGAATTTATGGGGTTATTAGGGTATTATGCAGGGAAAAAGATTTTGAAAATCAATAGCCAGGGTCAAGTCAGAACCTTTTTTCAAGAAATCTAAATACTTAATGTTGTTAGGTTACTTATCTTATCGAATGACTCCCTTTTTTTTAATTATCTTCATTGCACCACATTTAATTTTCATATTTATTTCGGCAACTTGTGTGAATCATTTAATGCTTTTCATTTCTTTATTTTTTAATTTTAAAGAAAAACAATGTTAGTTAAAAAGTAAATTGGTTCAAAATTGATTCATTTTTTAAAATAATATTAAGGGGAATTTGTGAGGAATCTCCTTTGTCCTTAAATTGTGGAATTTAACATGAATTTTCGGGGAATTTGACAAATTAGTGTTGGCAAAGCTGCCATGTTGCACCGAAATTTAGTTTTCCGTTGACGTAAGAATTAGAGGCGACAATCACTAAAGAACTTGCAAGTAATTTTTAATACTTTTGACGTACTTCTTTTTAAATTCAAAGTATTTGTCGGATTAAATACGGAAAACCAATTCATCATCTCATTACATCCCTTCACAAGTCCACTGCTGAACATAGGCCTCCCCCAAGGAATGCCACAAAGCACGGTCTTGAGCCACCTGCATCCATCGACTTCCTGCATATCTTACCAGGTCGTCACTCCATGTAGTGGGGGGACGCCCTACACTTCGCCCGCCGGTACGAGGCTGCCACTCGAGAACCTTTTTTCCCCAACAGTTGTCGGTTCTTCGAGCTATATGGCCGGCCCATTGCCACTTCAGCTTACTAATGCGTTGGGCTATGTCGGTCACTCTGGTTCTACTGCGGATATCCTCATTTTTAAGTTTATTACGCAGAGAAACTCCGAGCATAGCCCTCTCCATAGCTCGCTGAGCGACCTTGAGCTTCCTTATACGGCCAGCAGTGAAAGACCACGTCTCAGATAAGTTGTAAGTCATCACTGGTAACACACACTGGTTGTACAGTTTCGTTTTCAGGTTTTGAGGTATGTCTAACGAGAAGATGTGTCGTAGTTTCCCGAACGCTGCCCAGCCGAGTTAAATCCGTCGATTGACCTCTCGGTCGAAGTTGAATTTACCTAGTTGGACTATTTGTCCCAAGTAAACATACTCGTCAACAACTTCGAGCTTAGTGCTCCTAACAACTACCACCGGTATAGGTGTGACATGGACATTAAACATGATCTTTGTTTTGTCCATGTTCATCTTAAGACCTATCCGTTGGGAAACACTATTGAGGTCATTGAGCTTAGGTCCTCCAGCGATTCCGCCATAAGGGCAATATCGTCGGCAAATCGAGGGTGAGTGATGTACTCTCCATTGATGTTAATACCGTATCCTTTCCAGTTCAGAAGCTTGAAAACGTCTTCCAATGCAGCGGTGAAGAGTTTCGGGGATATAACTTCATCTTGTCGTACACCTCTCTGCAATTGGACAGGTTTCGTACTCTGGTTCTGTACTCGGATAGCCATCGTAGCCCTACTGTATAAATACTTCAGCACTTCGATATACCGACAGTCAACTTGGCACCGCTGAAGGGACTGCAGCACCGCCCAAATTTCGACGGAATCAAAGGCTTTCTCATAGTCCACATACGCCAGACATAGTGGCAAATTGTACTCTTCGGAATTTTGTACAATTTGCCGAAGGGTATGTATGTGATCTATGGTGCTAAAGCCCTTTCGGAAACCGGCTTGTTCGTTCTGCTCCACGCCTCCGGTGTAATGCCACCATGGAGGACGGAATTAAAGAGCTTCTGAAGGACTTCCAGTACCGGTTTTCCACCCGCTTTCAAAAAGAAGCTCCGCTGTAATTCCATCCTCGCCTGGGGCCTTGCCGTTTTTAAGGTGCTGGAGAGTCATTCTAATCTTGCTCAGACTGACGTCCGGGATATCATCGGAATAGTGTCGAATAAGACTCGCTCTTGAATTGTTAATCACACTTCCGTGTGGCTCCAACGATGATGTGTACAGCTGTCCATAGAACCTCTCAATCTCACTCAAAATCTGAGGTGTCCCGGAAACGACGTTGCCACACTCGGTCTTCAGCTTTGGCTAGCTTCAGTTGGCTTGGAGCCAACTGTCGAAGAACTTTGAGCCGTTGGTTGTAGCCCTGGTTCCGCTCTATCGCTTCTTCAATACGAGCAGTATTAAAGTTGCGTACGTCGTGCCGCATGCATTTGCAGATCTGTCTGTTCAGATGCCTGTATGCTGTCAAATCTACTGAAGACTGCAGCTTCATATCCCGTCTAACAGGCATGAGATTAAGAATGTAATCGGAGAGTTTTGTAATCTTCTGCGGCGGGTCTTGCAGAACTTAGCTCCGACCGCATGGACAGTTTCCATGAGCTTGTCATTCATATCGTCCACTGCACTGCAATCTTCTAGCCACACTGAAAACAGTTTCGGGACTTTGGATTAGAGCACGAGGGGGACGGAGCGTTGATTTCATTGGACGTGACATCTCCAACTTAACGTTTAGGTTCAGTGTGCCTCTCACCATACGGTGATCGCTGCCGGTTTTCAGCCTCGCGATCATTGAGACATCACTGGACAGTTGTCGTCTTGTCGTCATAATCAAGTCAATCTCATTTTTTACCGTCTAGGCTCGACCAGGTCCACTTCCTGTGGGGCCGCTTCTGGAAGAAAGAGTTCATCTTAAAGAATTCCTCTTTCTCCATGAGGTCGGCCAACTGCTGGCCCCTTCAGCTCCGTTGCTCTATTCCGAATTTCCCTACTTTCAGCTCACCGTTCTTTCTTGTGCCTAGTTTTGCGTTGAAGTCTCCCATTAACACCGTAAAGTGGGTTTTGGAGGAATGCATGGCTCTCGAGATATCCTCATACATTACCTCCACCTCCTGATCGGGGTGCGCCGTGGTTCGTGCGTAAACCTGTATGACCTTCAGCGAATTCCGTTTGGTGATTCTGAGTGTAAGGTACGCAACCTTCGTCGACACACTCCCAATATTTACAACGTTGTTAACGAAAGACTTGTGGACGATAAATCCGATGGTTGCCCTTCCGGTGATAGAACAAGTTGCCGGATTCGAGGATTAGCGTGTGCTCCCCCTTTCTTCGGTTTTTGGATAATCCTATGATATTCCAGCGCAACTTGTCTATTTTTTCTTCCAGTTCCAGGATTTTCTCGTCAGTCCTCAGGGTGCGTGCGTTATAAGTTGCCAGGTCGAGTCGTCGTTGGTGGCAATGGAACCTCCACCGGAGATTCTTAGCACCCCCTGCCCCGCCGTTACCATGGTCGCCACCGTCGCCAGGAATAGTAGGGCCGCCGGGGTCTGGGGGCCGTTTATTAATGTCATTGCACATGGGGAATATATTGCCATAGTTGCCACGCTTGGCGAGCGGGTTGGCAACCGCAGTTTTTTATTGTTGTTTTGCTGTTATACTTTGCCTCAGTTTCCCTCTGTCGCCTCTTACGACACCCACGGGAAGATATGGGGTAGTGAGTATTCTTACCAGCCACCACACGGGCAACAGGAAAGTCAATTAAAATAAAGTAAAAGTGTGACCCATGATCAAAGGTATCCTTAGTACTATGTCTATGTCAATGATTGTCTATGTCTATGACTGTCTATGTCTTCGTTTTCGGGAGCGTTTCACAAACACCCGGTATTTATAAATAATAACGTCAATGATAGCGTATTACTCTAAGAGGACATTGATAGTTTGTGTAATTGGTGTAAAGATAATAAAATGCTATTGAATGTGAATCAGGGTCACATCATTTTTTTCTCACGTAACGAAGAACCTTATTTATTCCGATATAAAATAAATAACACACATTTAGAACTGGCTTATTTTATTCGACACCTTAGCGTTATGATTGAAAGTCAACATACAGTCCATTTGCTTCCCGTCGGTTCAATCCCTATGAATTTCCATGTGTATCTATAAAAATGTATTAGGAACCAAGGTTCATACTTCAATTATGAATTTTAAATGTTTATAAACTTGTTTTTAATTACATTAAAAAGAATACCACTGCAATTTTTTGTAAAACCGGACTTGGTTTAGGTGCTCTAGTTCTGAGAAATAAGCAGTTATCTACAGGTGCAATACGCCAATAGAAAGTGCATGAGTTCTAGGTGTTTTTAAAAATGTTTAAATGTGTACGTCTGCTTTCGTTTTTTTTAAACGCGTTAATAAAAAAAGTTACTTTTACTTTCCTTCAATTTTTAAATCTTCAGCATGTCTTTTGGTCAATGTTTGTCAATACAGTTGATGACATTGGTGTTTATCGATTGAATACACATTAAGCTTAAATAAAATTAAGGTTTTATGTACTGATTGTAGCAGATTTATCGTTATGAACGATTAAATATCAAATTATTAGGTATTTGTCAAAAATCATAATTTTCACGATAATTATAAATTAAGGTTACCTGCTCAAAAATGTGCCCGACAAGTCGATCTGTCCCCCCTCAAGACTTTACACCGACCCTCCGAACATTCTGCTTACTTCCATTATAAATGTATAACACTTTCAAATAAAAAGAGAAACGGCCTCATAAAAATTCCTTTTTTGTACGCAGCATCTGCTAGCATACGTACGAGTTCACGACCCGGCAGCAAAGCTTCATCTCGGCCAGGGATGCGAGTGCTTGTCGACTCCATGCGAAGCGAGACACCACGTCCGAAGTCTCCGCACATGAACAATGAAGTAAGATTTTTTTTGTAGGATAAGAGTTATAAACGAGCACATAGAAAAACTGATGGAAAGTGGAGTGGCCCATAGACATCTACCTCTATCTATCCTCGGACAAGTATCAAAATGCAGATGCGTTGTCGCCCCTGAGGACTTAGATGGAATGCCTCGTTTCCAGTAAAAGGGTCTCCGGTTCTCTACACTCACCATACGAATCCCAGCAGTATTGAGCAGCCATTTTACGCAGGTATTCTGTAAGAACGAGGTCCTTTCACGGTCGAGCCGACCCATTCGTGCTACAACCATAATATATCTGTAGCGTGGCTCTACCACTTAAAAACATCTAGAGTTTCCATAGATTCCGGGTAAATTAGTAGATAATGCTTCTTTTATTATATCTGCCTTTTGATCCTTCTTAGATGCAAAATCAAGAAACTATAAATAAATTATTACCAAAATAAAACGTAAAATTCAATTGTCAACATTTTCAGGAACCCATAGAACTATCGCACTATCCTTCAGCATATAAGCCTCCGCCTGGGACACAACCAAAGATAGAACGAGATGACTTCCCCGCTCCACCGTACCCCTACACAGATCCAGGTGAGATCACATTTTTATTAGGTATGTGAAAATTAATCGATTTCCCAGTAGTATTTAACCATAGGTGAACATTCTCGTACACTACTCCGAGCGTAGTCTTCCCAACAGCTTCTGGTAATGGCGTGACATAAACATCATTTTGATTTTAGGTCTTATAGTGGATGTAAATGTAATGTCCTCCAGACCGAATTTCGATCACGGCGGCCAGTTTTAACGCAGAATAACCATCTGCGCAGGACAGGTTAACAATACCCAAACGTAAGGATAGGTGCACTCTCCATTTTCCTCACTCTCATAGTCTGATGGGACGGTATACCGACACGACTGAAAAGAGATCAGGCGCAGGACTATGGTGAAAACACTGCCAACTTCCTGACTCCGGGCTGCTGCTGGGAATTTCTTGACAGAGAAACTCATTATAACTGATATTGGCCCGACCTGGAATTTGAACCCAGGACCTCATGAGCAGCAGCCACGTGTACGACCACTAAACCAAGGAGGCAGGAGGCAATAAAGGCATAGTGGACTTCAGTAAAATTATATCAGCGATTGTTCTGCCCTTTTATCAGAGCGAAGGAGGCGACGGTCAGAAACGTTCAAAGGCGTAACCGATAGTGACGAGGAAGATGGGAAACCCAACGGAGAGGTTAATGGCGTCGACAAAAAACTGCGCCGCGAGGAACTCGAGCTGGCCAAAATCGAGAGTGGCATCGCACAGGTTTGTCATTTTAACCCTATTGCAAACAACATAAGTAGATCGCAGTGTAGATCAATTTTATAACAAGTGTGCTTAGTTTAAAATTTCCATACCACAGCTAAAAGAGCTAACGGTTGTGAAACACCTTTGATTTCTGACGGTGCCGCCGCCCGCGTGATTTATTAGATAGCAGTTATTTACGAGAACGGCGTGCACGTTAAATGGTTGTGACGAAATTGAGAATATTATAGAGAGAGAATATTTGGATATTATATTACTCATGAATATTTATTAACATTATGTACACACTTGTAAGTTAAAAGCATTTATTGAACGAGGTCATTTTTATTACTTTTAAAAAATATATTTACGAGTGTTGCACTGCCAAATATTTCCTAACTGTAACAGTAATTCACCATTATAGATATTATATACGAAAACGGCACTTAGAATTAGTTAAATAAGTAATATGAAACTCGGTCGCGTCAACCGCATGTATTGTCTATCAGACTGAGTGCAGTGCGCTTGTACAAGGTCGCCCCCAACCCTGCCCCGCAAGTACATTAGTTTCCCAACTATTGAACTTTTTTTACACTGTGCCCATATTAAAGTTTTGCTGTATTATTTCATTTAATTCATAGCTACTTTTATCGTTGGTATACGTTTGTTTTGCGTTTTCAAACAACATAAACGAGGTCAAATCGAAAGTTGGAAGATAATTTAAAATAGTGCAATCTCAATGTTATAAAATATAAGAAAATATTATATTAAGACAAAACTAATAAGAAGATATAACCAAAACAAATACAGTTTTTTGAAGTAAAAATATTTCGAGTTTTCCTTTTTTAAATATTATCTCACAATTTCAATGTGTATATATTTCCAGGTATTTTTAAAAGAAGTGAAAGAACGAGAAAAACTACAACAATGGAAGAAACAAAACTTAGATCCCAGAAATGCAAGCAGGTAAATATGAATTATTATTGAAATATTTTTTTTTATTTATGCAAAAACGTTACCCCCACACTAGGATTTTCTCCTGTATCGTGGAGGCAGTTTACAAACACAAATTGCACAAGGACAAACATCCAGACCCGGAACAATTATTTGTGGGTCATACAAATACTTGTTCCGTGCGCGATTCAAACCCGCGACCCCCAGCGCAGCAACTTATTGCTAAGCCACTGCGCCGTATTATATTAGAATAATAGTTCATGTCAGTCCATTACGTTAAGAAATAGATGTCAGTATTGTCACTATTACTTGTAGGTTGTGCATAATTAATGTCACAACCGGCAATTATATAAAATACTGTCATATAAAATACTCATATATGTCTGAAACGATAAACTGAATAACTAATCATCATTCAGGTCATTGTTATGAATATAACATTAAACGAAATAATGTTTAGGAAATGCAAAAGGATAGTAGGCAAAACAGTGGTACGTTACCAATCGGCACAGGAACTAGACAAACTGTTAACCGCACTTCACCACTTAATTTTTCGGCACGAGATCACACGTGTATTAACAAATAAAATGTAGAGTATAAGACCGCGGTGCGCTGTATATTTTTCGTCCAACGTTCATTATAGGATCATAGTCATAGATCACATAGTTCATGTAGGATTGAAAGGGACAGGCTAAGCGGGGAGAGAAGTAAGCAATCGTCCGTATGTAAATTATTGCAAAAGGCTAGATTTTTACTGTACAGTCATATACCAGTGACTAATATTACATTAAGTCGTATATGTCACCTAAGCAGGACGTTTATATGACTTAATTATAAGCCATAATAAACTTTTTTAATTAATGGTTATGTATTCGATGAATATATGTTTGTTTACTTTTTCTTGTAATTGAATACAAATATATATTAAATATTTTTTTTACAAGATATGGTGACAAATGTGCACACAGTCCACCTGATGGTAAGTGGTTGCTGCGGCCCATAGACATCCACATCTATCCTCGTTTGCGAATCAAAATGCAGATGCTTTGTCACCCGTGAGGACTAAGATGGATGCCTCTTTTCCAGTAAAAAGGGTCTCCGGTTCTCTACACACACACCATACGAAACACAGCAGTGTTAAGCTGCTATTTTACGTTGGTATTGTGTGAGAGCGTGGTCCTTCCCCTGTTGAGCCGACCCATTCGTGCTACAATTATAGTACTAATATAGCTGTAGCATGGCTCTACCACGTATAATTTAAATGACCCTTCCGACCAAACAATTTAATAAGTCTATAAAAGTAACTTATGGAATGTTAAGTCATATAACCAAACTCGAGAGAACGTATTATATTAATTTATTCAAATAGAATAGTTTAAATTTAGATATAACTAGCTGGCCAGGCAGACGTTGTTCTGCCCTTTCCGACGACTCTTTGTCCTATAAAAAATTCTTTATAAAAATTTTAACACTTATTGGGATAAAAACTATCATATCTCTCAAGTTGGACCAAAGTGCACGCAGTGCGCAACATGTCATTGAAATCAGTTCAATAGTTTAGGAGTTCCTCGCGGACAAACAATGTGACACGTAATTTTTATATTACTACGTATTAGTGAAATTGACACTGCCGGTGACATCAGTTTTGCAATCGTAAATGCTCTTGCATGCTTAAGAAACGATAATGGTTTTAAAAATTTAGGTAGTAATTCATTGAATATCATAACAGTTAACATTTGTATCATTCAATATATCGTAGAAACATTCTTAATATTCTTAGCTGAACTTGAAATTCAGAAAATTGACTGTTGGATTAACGAAAACACGATTATCCTATAAATTACATCATAAACACCAATTAGGTTTTACAAGGGGTCCCTCAACGTCTGACGCCGGTGTTGAGCTTATAAAATATATTTTAATGCCTGGGAGAATTCACAAGATGCCTTCGGTATTTTCTGTGATCTTTCCAAGGCTTTCGATTATGTTCATTATGAGACATTAATCAGGAAACTACAACATTACGGTGTAAAAAAATTTGGCGCTCAGACTTATTACTTCATATTTATGTAACAGAACTCAAAAAGTCGTGATCAATGGTAAAGATTCCTCCGGATCGGTAGTATCAATGGGCGTTCCTCAGGGCTCGATTCTTGGTCCATTTCTGTTCTTAATCTATATTAATGACTTACCTTATCTTGTAGGGGTTAATCACGATATACTGACGATACCTTTTTAATTTTCAAACTCAAACGGCAGTCAGTTATTAATTATAACGATGTAAATAATGATCTATCCAAATCATTACATTAGTTTAACGCCAACAATTTGCTCTTTAGTTTAGTTTAGTTTAGTTTACGACGGGCTGTTTTCCGCAACTCCACGTCTATGCGCGTATTTTGCGTGTGGGCAGGAATAATGTGATTATTCGAGCCATGAGATCTCTCCGAAGAAGCTCAACAGGCCCTTGATGTTGCATGCAACTTCGGGGAGTGATCCCGGCGTGCCGAGATGTTTAGCCCTGTATGTAGCGACCTCCGGACATTTCAGTAGCACGTGGGCCGCCGTTTCTTCCTCCCCCATACATGCCCTGCACAGGGGACTATCTGTAACACCTATAGTAAATAAATGTTTGTTAAAGGTGCCGTGTCCTGTGATAACACTTGTTACTATCCTAATCTGCGGCTTGTTCAGTCTCTTTAAAACTTTGGTTAAGCGACTGTTTATTTCAGGCAGGGCCTCCCTAGCTTGTCTACAGTCTACTAGATTTTTCCAAAGCTGAGCGTGTTGATTAGTGAAGTGTCTACGTACCAGTGAACGAACGTTACCAAAGGGGATTGGTATGATTGGTTCCGGCCCTATAGTGGCCAGAGCCGATCCTCTTCTGGCCAGTTCGTCTGCTGCATCGTTACCTCTGGATCCACTGTGTCCCTTTATCCATTGCAGGGTCACATTGTTGTTTTTACATGCCTCATTTAATCGTTGATGGCATTCATATATTAGTCCCGAGTTCACCACATTGCATCTCAGGGCTTGGAGTACCGCCCTACTGTCGGTCAGTATTCTGATGGGGAAGTCATTAACTTTCCTAGCATCTATTGCTATGGCCGCTTGAATGATACCCATACATTCCGCCTGAAAGACCGTGTTATAGGTACCCAGCGGTGTGCATATGTGAATATTGAGGTCTTCAGAGAAAGCTCCAGAACCTACACCTTCATTTGTTTTAGAACCATCGGTGAAAATTCTAAGCTCTTTTGGGCTTAATCCTCCCGGCTGGCTGTTTTCATTTAATTGTATCTTGTATTTCTTATCGAAAACAAATTGTTTAGGAATCCTATCGTATTTGGCTTGTAGGATAGGAATGTTTGAGTGAATTCTATCAATTATGCCTGTATGAGGGACACTATTCTTACTCCAAAGATTTAGGGTCTTGAGTCTGATGGCAGCTAAAGTCGCTTCTTGTTGTATATGTAGATGAAGCGGAGTTAGCTCCAGCATCGCTTCTAAGGCTGCTGTTGGCGTAGTTCTCATGCAGCCTGTGGCAGCCATACATACCAGTCTCTGGTAGCGCTGAAGCTTCTTAATTGTGGTGGCTTCATTTGTCTTGGTCCACCATACCAGAGCGCCGTATGTGATCATGGGCCGAATTACAGTTTTGTAAAGCCACAGTATGATTTTTGGCGTCAATCCCCATCTTTTGCCAATCATGTTTCTGCATTGCCAGAAAGTTATACTAGCTTTGTTGATTTTGTTTTCTATGTGTTTATTCCAGTTAAGTTTGCTATCCAAGGTAAGACCTAAATATTTTACCTCAGAGGATAGCTGGAGTTTTGTGCTAAAAAGATCCTCCAAGGATGATAGTTATTCAGCTTTCGTTTTTGTGCGAACATAACTAAAACCGTTTTATTTGGATTGACGGTTAAGTCGTATTCCCTGCACCATCTCTCCACTATACGGAGAGCCGCTTGGGTCAGGTCGCACACTATGCTTGCTGTCTTTCCAGAGACCAGTATTGTCAGGTCATCAGCATAACCTACTGTATAGAAGTGATTGTCATTTAATTTGCTGATGAGTTCATTAATGACCATACTCCACAGGAGAGGTGAGAGAACCCCACCCTGCGGGCAGCCTTTCTTAATTTGGATTGGTTGAGATTCACCAGCAGTCTTAATTATTCGTGTACTGAGCATGTAAACTATCCAGTCGATCAGTGCCGGTTCAACTTTATGTCTACTGAGTGCACCTTTTATGCTGGAGAAGTTCGTTCGGTCAAAAGCACCTTCTATATCTATGAAGGAACCTAGACATATTTCTTTGTTTTGGATGGCCTCTTCAATCATTGTAATTACCTGATGAAGGGCCGATTCTGTTGATTTGCCTAGACTGTAGGCATGTTGCTTGTCGTGTAGTGTTAAGTTCATTAGCGCCGACCCCCTTAATTCCCTTTCACACGTCCTCTCCATCGTCTTTAGGAGAAAGCATATGAGGATAATGGGCCTGTAGGATTTAGGGTCAGTGTAGTCGCTCTTACCTGGTTTGGGTATGAATGTAACTTTCACTTCCCTCCATCCCCTAGGAACATATTTAAGAGCCAGACAGGCTCGCATTATGGCAACAAGTCTGACTATTAGGGCTTTACCCCCCCCCCCCCCCCACTGTAGGAGTGCCGGGAATATGCCGTCAGGTCCTGCCGCCTTATAGGGGAGGAAACTGTGAATGGCCCAATGAATTTTGTCCATCGTTACCACTCTCTGTGCTAAATTCTAGTCTTCTGCTGTTGGTGTCAGTATGTCGTCATGCCGGTTTGCCTCCTGGGTTACGCAGCAACCTGGGAAGTGCGTTTCAATTAGGATGCGTTGGGCTTCATCCGGCGATGTTGAGTAGCTACCGTCGGGTTTCTTTAGAGACATGGATCCCGACGTGTTCTGTTTAGCTAGAATATTCCTTATCCTATTTGCTTGTTCGCAGGTTTCTATGTTGCCACAGAATTTACGCCACCTAATCGAGTGTCGATACCTGATACATTTTTTGTATTCAGACTTAGCTTTCTTATATAGTAGCCAGTCTTCATCCATTGAGGTATTCATGGCCCTATTTAGGGCTTTTCTTACCTTCTTACGTTTTCTATCGAGTTCTTTACCCCACCACGATTGTTTTACCTCGGCATGTCTTGGTGAAGTGATTTCTGGACATGATTCATGGTAGCTGTCTATCATGGCCTTAGTAACAGCTGCTACCTGTTTTTCTAGGAGCGACTGATCTGCTATAGTATTTATCCCCTCAAAATCCGCGAGCAAAGACGTCAGCCTATTTAGGTATTTTGTTTTATCTGTCTTGCGGGGATTTCTCCATGGTGGTGTAGAGGGGATATCGACCTGTAGTGCGAAGCAGATCCATCTATGGTCTGAGCACGAGGCCTCTCTCGACACATGCCATCCCGTAATTAGTTTGGCTGCTCCTTCTGTTGCAAGTGTGAGGTCGATTATAGTGCGACAGCGTTTGTTTATGAAAGTAGGTTCAGAACCTATGTTTAAAATGGTTAGGTTAGTACTAAATAAATATTCAACTAAAACCTAACCTCGTTCATTTGGTTTTTCCATTCCCCAAAGGGGATGATGTGCGTTGGAGTCCGTCCCGATCACAACCTCTAGTCCGGTCCTCTCGCAGAAGTTCACCAGCCTGCTGAGGTCATGAGGGGGAGGAGTGTCTTCCTCCGGCATGTAGACCGAGGCGACGACTAATCTGCTCTCCTGTGTGTATTGTATTGCCACGGCATACATGTCTCTAGAACAGAAATCTGTTAAAGGTTGTGCACAGATATCTTTAGTAGTGTAAATACACGCTCTGGGCTTGTCGTGTTCAGAGCTGTAGAATAACTTACCTTTTAGGTTGTTTAGGCCTTTAATTTTACCAACCCCAACCCACGGCTCCTGGATTAAGGCTATGGCAGTCCTTTGAACCTCCAACCACTTGCGTAATTGAGCCGACGCAGTTTCGCTGTGGTGGAGGTTGGCCTGCACTAGGCTAGTTTTGGACGAAGGGCACGCCATCATTGATCGCGTCCTCCCCGTCCCCGCCCAAAAATAGGCATAGAAGATCTCGGGTCTCATCGTCAGCCACCGAGTCGGAAGTGGTCGGCAAAATGCAGTCCTCCTCGTCACTCAGTGAGCTAGGCGCTGAGCCCGATCTCCACTGGGGGCTTCGGCTCAATTGTGCAGGCCGTTTTTTCACTGGACTTGGCCTCCAGTGATTCCGCTGTACCGGTAACTATGGCTCCGGTATCCATAACTTCCGGGTTGTTTTCTACCTCTTTGCTTTGAGTGTCAAAGAATTTGCCTCCACGACCCTGGAATTTTACGTATACCGCCCCGCATACACATGCGAGACGGCGTCCGGCCTTCATCAGGGTCGGGATATGATCCTCCGGCACCGAAACAACGAGAAACCACCCGTCCGTCTGCTTATCAGCCTTGAGTAACAGCCAGTCCCTGGTGTTAACCCAGCGGTTCTGGTACGCCAGCACGCGACCAATGTCGCGTGAGTCTTTCCAGGCCCCCTGGGCATCAAGGATAAGGATACCACATTTGACTCTTTGTGGTATCTCTGACTGTTTCTTTATTGTCAGCAAGGTGTTGGATTTAAGGTCGAGGGTAGCAATGTTCCCCTTCAACCAGTCCAGAGCCTTCTGATCGCCGCACCACAGTTTCAGGACACCTTCCGTATAAACGGGTTTGCCCCTAAAAACTGGGCCCGACGCATCAGAGTCCTGGCTACTCCAGGCCTCGCTGATCATCTTCCTCTGTATTGCTACGAGGATGTCGTCAGCTACTTTCTTCGTAATGTGACCTGAACGCGCACACGTTAAGGCCACACCCAAATCTGCTTTAGCAGCGGAAGCGTAGCTCGTTCTTGCAGTCTTTGGTTGCTGTTCGAGTCAAACTTTTTTGTGTTCCCCTCTAGGCGAGGTGGACTCTTCCAGCATCCTTTTGGCTGCTCTTTCCTTCTTCCCAGGACGCTTGGCCGCTCGCTGCTTCCTGGCGGATATCCTAGAGCTGGTTCCCGCGGCCGCGACTTCCACTTGGGCTGGATTTTTATCCTTCCCAGCTTCGGCGCGGCTACTGGTTCCAGCGCCAAGCACCCCAGTCGCAGTAGCTTGCCCAGCCTCCTTGGTTTTGGTTTCGGAAGCAGCCAAAGCGGCTTGTTCTCTACGGCCTTTTTCCCGCTGCTTCTTGATCTTCTTTTTGGCCTTTCCACTACTGCCTGCAGGGATAGACCCTCCTGATGGTCCGTCAGGTCGGCAAGTCACCTTTTTGGGTGCCTTGCCTTTCCCCTTACGGCTCACCACTTGCCAGGCAGCAGAGAAAAGGTCGTTAGTCCGTAGTGGCTCCGCAGTTTTATCACTTGCGGGCTCTTGTTCCTTTTTCTCATCCAGCTCCTTGGAACTGCTTTTGTAAACGTTCAGCGAGGTAGTTATCCCTTTGGTGGGGGCACCTACGCTGGACGGTACTGTCCGTGGAACCGTCGGTTTAGTGACGGTTCCCCTTTGTTCTTTGGTGTCTCTGGTAAGCACCTCTGACACCTCTCCCTCTTTCTTGTTGGGCCTTAAATTGTCCATAATTTTTGTTCTTTAAAATTCATCCCCGCGGCTTCCCACCCTTCATGGAGCCCGCACCTTTGGGAACGCCCTACTTTAGAAGAAAAAGGAATTTCAGGCGTTAGGATTACCGGGAGAATATAGGGACGCGAAGTTGGCTCACAGCGCGACATCGGGAGCTCGATTCAGCTGGTAGATGGGGCTGACAAGGCCCATCCCCACCACCCGAATAAACTGTCACTTGCTCCGTCAGCATGGCCTTTACCACCACCCAGCCCCCTTTTCAGGAAGACTAGGCAGCCCCCACATCCCTCGCCTGCGACCCTCTGACGGGGCGCTTGGCCATTTCCCTATCTGTGGCTAGCAGATAGGGCCACCGTTTAGCTTGAAATCCGGACCAAAGAGGGCGTGTTGCCTCTCGCCACTATATACCCCAGCGACGATCGGCTCAACCCTCCAGGACTCCTTCATCCCCGCGTACGGCGCTCGACTGCGCAGGTCCTAGCGCAGGTGGGTGTGTTAGTCCACCGGATACACCCACTCTCTCCGGCGGAACCGTCCCCTCCTCCTTTCTCATCCGGGCTTGGGACCGGCAACGGCGGAATTACAATTTGCTCTTAAACGACAATAAGACAAAATGTATTAAATTTACAATACCTCATCTAAAACATTCGAGTACCAATGTGCCCTTAAATGGGGAGGAGTTGAGTCTTGTGGATACCACTGTTTTTCTTGGTATTACTATTGACGCGAAACTTCAATGGGGCCTCCATATATCTAAATTAGCAAGCACACTTAGTTCTCATATGCTGTGAGAAAGATTAGAAGTCTCACAGATGTTGAGGCAGCTAGATTAGTGTTGTGGCGGGTGGAAGGAAAAGGGGAGATCTCCCGCCGGGCAAGGTGATCTGCCCGGGGAGCGGCCAACGCTCCGTGTGGTAGTTCGGAGTTATTCTATATATGCTGCTTTAACTTCGGAACTTTGTTAGTGCGATTTAGGCTTCGATGTGTTTCGCTTGTGGCGCGTCGACGGCGCCGCCACAGTGTATTTTAATTACTTTAGCGTTAATGTCTTATGGAATTTGCTATGAGGTAATGCGACTGATATTGAAGCTATATTTGTTTTGCAAAAGAAAGCTGTACGGACGATTTATAACCTAAATTGTAAAGAGTCCCTCAGACAAAAATTTAAAGAAATAAACATATTAAATTCGGCATCGCAATATTTTTATGAAAATGTAGTGTATGTATATAAAAACGTAGATAGCTTTAATAAGAATAAGGATGTTCATATACTTTAAACACTAGGAACAAACATAAGATTCTAATGCCAGTTACTAGACTCCACAGAATCGGTAATTCATTTATGGGGCAATGTATACACGCTTTTACAAGAAAATCCCAGAACATGTTCAAAGTTTACCAATAAACAAGTTTAAAAGTTTTATCTAAGAAAAACTGTACAAAAAGGTTATTATAATATCAAAAAATACATGTATGAAAATAAATCCTGGGAATAAGGTGATCGCCACCATGCTCGTTCTATGAAAATTTATTTAAAAATAGTATAATCAAAATTATTGTTAAGTGAAATATGTTTAAAAAATAAGTCCCGCTGGGTTTCTTGCTGGTTCTTCCCAGGACAGAGGTATTTTCCGAACCAGTGGTAAATAAAAAATGACTTTCAATAAGTATTATGTAATAATCAATATTGAATAAAAAATCATTCTATTCTATTCTAATCTAATAATACGTATACGTAAAAGAAAATATTCCAAATGTACAAATATATGAACCTAAAATCAATGACGGTGGTTGTTTAGTTCTAAAAATTCTAAATAAATTTCTGTATTCGCTACTTATATCCTTAATCCTAAAAATTTCTAAGCGGGACTCACTCGGAACATATTATTTTTACATGAGATGTTAATCTTGACATCCTCCCGCAGAACATCACACGATACTCTCCAAACTACTTAAATACGGTACGGTCTTCGACCAGCCAACAAAAAAAGTTAGTTGTTTAGATCATTTTATGGTGAAAAGTAGTAGACCAAACATTTAGTACACCAAACATTTGTATTTGAATTTTTTACTGATCTTTGTCCAATACTCCTACACCTCGGAAATTCTAATCTGAGTAGAACTAATTACCAGTATGACGAAATTATTATAGACTTTGACAAATTAGTTTTAGCACTGAGATAGAGGTAGAATACTAAAATCCATTTTATTCTTTTGGTAATATTTGAAACGGCTCGACGGATCGACTTGAAAATCTAATCAGCTCGAAGTCTCAATGAACACTTTGGAACTCCGTGTCACCCATCTCGATCGGTTTATTCGTTCTAAACATATTGTACGCCAAAATTTTAGAATCATCCTTAGCCTGTAAAACCAATAAATTATACCAGACTCCACTTCAATCAATGTAACTTAGTCCAGTAGACGCACGCGAAATCAAAAGTATTATTAGTAGTCTCAAAAATAGCAGTGCTTCAGGGTGGCATAGAATATCAATTAATGTTCTAATATACTTTCGAGAAATCTTAGCAGAACCTATTTGATATCTTTGCAATACTAGTTTTATTACAGGTATTTTTCTAACTCCGCTTGAAAATAGTAATAAAATAATATAATAGTAATCCCAATTCACAAATCATGTGATATATCTTTAACTTCTAATTATAAACTCATTTCGCTCCTATGTGTTTACCCATAGTAATCGAAAAATTAGTAAATAAAAGATTAACAAAATACTTAACGTGTAATAATATATGCGGCTACTCGTATATTTCAAATAATCTATTCGGATTCAGACCTAACAAATCAACCAAATATTTTCTTTTGTTGACTTAATTTGGTGGTGTATTTATTGACTTACAGAGGCCTTCGATATCGTCTCTATACCAATTTTGTTGACTCGATTACAAAATATAGGTGTCCGAGGTGTAATTCTATCATAGTTTAGAACTTACTTAACTGGGAAAACTCTGTATGTCAGAAGCAATGAATATGTCAATCAAAATCTTTCTTGCTCATATGGTGTCCCACAGGGCATTTTACTTGGGCCAAGCCTATTCTTCGTATATATAAATCAGTTAGCCGAACTAGATCTCAAAGGAGCAGATAATACCGTGTACACGGATGACGTGGTAATTCTATTCCATGATAGTACATGGGAAAAACCAAACACTTGGCTGAAAAGCGGTTATGTTAAGTGGCAAATTGGCTCCAAGATAGTCTTCTTTCTCTTAACGATTTTAAAACCATATAACATAATTAAATAAAGTAGTGTTTCGAGTCCTTTAAGCTATTTTGGATTACTAACACAATTAAATAAATGCAATGGACAACCACATACCCATTGCAAGTTCCTAAAACTCAACATATCTCATATCTACTCCATATCTTCCCGTGGGTGTCGTAAAAGTCGACAAAGGGAAACAGGCAGGAGATGGGCAGCAGCATCTTCCTGATAACAGCAAAAGTACAATTAAAAAAAACTGCGGTTGCCAACCCGCTCGCCAAGCGTGGCAACTATGGCAAATACCCCCCAATGAAAAGAGCAGCAAAGAGACGGCCCCCAGTCCCCGGCGACCCCGCTATTCCTGGCTACGGTGGCGACCATGGTAACGGCGGGGCAGGGGGTGCTAAGAATCTCCGGTGTAGGTTCGGTTGCCACCTAAAATGACTCGACATGGCAACATACAACGCACGCACCCTGAGGACTGACGAGAAGATCGTGGAGCTGGAAGAAAAGATTGCGCTGGAATATTGTAGGATTATCCGAGGTCCGAAGAGAGGGAGAGGACACGGTAATCCTCGAATCCGGCAACTTGTTCTATCACCAGGAGGGCGACCATCTGTCCCAAGGAGGTGTCGGATTTATCGTCCACAAGTCTCGTTAACAACGTTGTAAAGATTGAGGGTGTGTACGCAATCCTCGTTGGTTGCGTACCTTATACTCAGAATCACCAAACGGTATTCGCTGAAGGTCATACAGGTTTACGCACCAACCTCGGCACACTCCGATCAGGAAGTGGAAGAAATGTATGAGGATATCTCTAGAGTCATGCATTCCTCCAAAACCCACTATACGGTGTTAATAGGAGACTTCAGTGCAAAACTAGGCACAAGAGAGAACGGTGAGCTGAAAGTAGGGAAATTTGGAATAGGGCAACGGAACCCAAGGAGCCAGCAGCTGGCCGACTTCATGGAGAAAGAGGGACTCTTTATGATGAACTCTTTCTTCCAAAAGCGGCCTCACAGGAAGTGGACCTGGTCGAGCCCCGAAGGTTCGACAAAAAATGAGATTGACTTAATTTTGACGACCAGACGACAACTGTTCACTGATGTCTCAGTGATCGCGAAGGTGAAAATTCCAAAGTCCCGAAACCTTTCAGCTCGAGTTACAAAACCGTTTTCAGTGCCTAGAAGACTGCAATGAAGTGGACGATATGAATGACAAGCTCGTGGAAACTGTCCATGCGGTTGGAGCTAAGTTCTGCAAGACCCGCCGCAGAAGAACACAAAAACTCTCCGATCACACTCTTAATCTCATGGCTGTTCGACGGGAGATGAAGCTACACTCTTCAACAGATTTGACAGCATACAGGCAACTGAACAGACAGATCTCCAAATGCATGCGGCGGGACTTCGGCAACTTCAATACAGCTTGTATTGAAGAAGCGATCGAGCGGAACCAAGGCTCCAAAGTCTTTGCCAGAGATCGGTCTGCCAGAAAGAGCCAACTGTCAAAGCTGAAGACCGAGTGTGGCAGCATCGTTTCCGGGACACCTGAGATTTTGAGTGAGATTGAGAGGTTCTATGGGCAGCTGTACACGTCATCGTTGGAGCCACACGCAAGTGTGAGTAACGATCCAAGAGCGAGTCTTATCCGACACTATTCCGATGATATCCCGGACGTCAGTCTAAGCGAGATTAGAATGGCTCTCCAGCACCTTAAAAACGACAAGGCCCCAGGTGAGGATGGAATTACAGCGGAGCTTCTGAAAGCGGATGGAAAACCGGTACTTGAAGTCCTTCAGAGGCTCTTTAATTCCGTCCTCCATGGTGGCATTACACCGGAGGTGTGGAGCAGAAGTGCGATGGTCTTGTTCTTCAAGAAAGGTGACAACGCTCTCTTGAAGAACTACAGACCGATTTCCGTTCTGAGCCGCGTCTACGTGCTGTTTTCGAGAGTCATTACTAATCGTCTCGCGCGCAGACTTGATGATTTCCAGCCTTCCGAAAGGGCTTTAGCACCATAGACCACATACATACTCTTCGGCAAATTGTACAGAAGTCCGAAGAGTACAATTTGCCACTATGTCTGGCGTATGTGGACTATGAAAAAGCCTTTGATTCCTTCGAAATTTGGGCGGTGCTGCAGTCCCTTCAGCGGTGCCAAGTTGACTGTCGGTATATCGAAGTGCTGAAGTGTTTGTACAGTAGAGCTACGATGGCTATCCGAGTACAGAATCAGAGTACGAAACCTATCCAACTGCAGAGAGGTGTAAGACAGGGTGACGTTATATCCCCGAAACTCTTCACCGCTGCTTTGGAAGACGTTTTCAAACGACTGGACTGGAAAGGATACGGTATAAACATCAATGGCGAGTACATCACTCACCTTCGATTTGCCGACGATATAGTCCTTATGGCAGAATCGCTGGAGGTCCTAAGCATTATGCTCAATGACCTCAATAGTGTCTCCCAACGGATAGGTCTTAAGATGAACATGAACAAAACAAAAATCATGTTTAACGTCCATGTCAAACCTATGCCGGTAGTTGTTGGGAGCACTAAGCTCGAAGTTGTTGACGAGTATATTTACCTGAGACAAATAGTCCGACTAGGTAAGTCCAACTTCGACCGAGAGGTGAATCGACGGATTCAACTCGGCTGGGCAGCGTTCGGGAAACTAACACATCTTCTCGTTAGACATACCTCAAAACCTGAAAACGAAATTGTACAACCAGTGCGTGTTGCCAGTGATGACTTACCGGATCTGAGACGTGGTCCTTCACTGCTGGCCGTATGAGGAAGGTCAAGGTCGCTCAGCGAGCTATGGAGAGGGTTATGCTCGGGGTTTCTCTGCGTGATAAACTTAGAAATGAGGATATCCGCAGTAGAACCGGAGTAACCGACATAGCCCAACGGATAAGTAAGCTGAAGTGGCAGTGGGCCAGCCATATAGCTCGAAGAACCGACAACCGATGGGGAAGAAAGTTTCTCGAGTTGCAGCCTCGTACCGGTAGGCGAAGTGTAGGGCGATCCACCACTAGATAGAGTGACGACCTGGTGAGACATGCAGAAAGTCGATGGATGCAGGTGGCTCAGGACCGTTCCTTGTGGCATTCCTTGGGGGAGGCCTATGTTCAGCAGTGGACTTGTGAAGGGCTGTAATGATGATAAATGATGATGATGAAAACTCAACAGGTCCAAAACTGTGAAATATTTAGGAATCACTGTCGACGGAAATCTGCATTGGGCTCCACATATCAAAGTCATATCAAACAGAATAAGGAAACTCATATATGTTTTTTTGTCACTGCGTTAGGTGACAGATTCTAAATTACTGATACGAACTTTCCAATCTTTGTCAATCTGTCATTACTTATGGGATCTGATCACATTACGATCTTTTGTACATATATGGCATATTGTTATCAGAACTCCGTCGGCCGCTCGAGAAGCAGCGCCACGGTTACGCTACTCGTCGCCCGTGGGCGCGTCGCCCTCGCGCACGCTCGACCGCGAGCCGCACCGCCCCGCCTCCGCGTCCGCCGCCACCGCGCTCGCCTCGCACCAACACATACCTTCCTACAACGGTAAGTACGCACACACAACCACCGACACAAATTACTTGCTAAACATACATGAATACACACAATTTACACGCACACAAATTCACACTTCTCTTTTAACACAAACGCCAACACATATACCGGGTGTTAGTGAAACGCTCCCGAAAACGAAGAGAGACGATAGTACTAACGATACCTTTGATGATAGGTCAGAAAGAAATTCGATCCCGAGGAAATAAAAATCATTTTTTCCACAACGTTTTATTAAATTTATTCACGCTCTATCATGTTAGTACAGCTAAATGAAACGATAATTTCATTGAAAAAATCATGAAAATACTTAAACATAAAACCAGGAGTGGAATTACAATCAGCTGACTAGGAGTCAATGTACGTGCGGAGGCCGAATTCCCGCGGCCCGCAGCTAGCGAGGGCACCATCATACCTAATAATTTACAACACTTGTCTTAATGCCTAATTTATCTACTTAACCTACTATTTTGCCACTGTGCTTGTCTCCACCTAGCCACTTTAATTCGAATTTTTAGTTTAAATAAACCAAGTACCTGGTTCGATTCCCCGCTAATGAAAAAATTACTTAAATGAAATGTTAACAAAGTTAGAGTCATGCTTTTTTATCCATCGTGTAGATATATTTATTATTTTGATGTATTCAGTTACGTACCTATTTATTCGTATTCATGATAGTCAACACAGAACTGTCTCATAAACTAAAATTAAAATTCGATCCTACCAAAACAAATGCCTTGTGCGTCGTAACGTCCTTGAAGCACTGATCATTTCCACAAACCGTTAAACCATAGTATAAAGACAGGGAAGTACGTTATCTTCAAACAAACGCACTGCGCGCGGTTTGTATGTGTGCGCCATAGTATCTATGAGGCGCCGCACGCACACTTAAACACAATCTCGGAATGTTTCTCACTACGCCAGTCTGGGCTAACACCGCACGAGGTTCGCGCGTTACGGCTTTTTTACATACATTTACATATTTTTGTTGTATTAGTTGTCTATCAGACAGAGGAAGAATAGTAACTAAGTACCTACTTACGGTTATAAAATCGTAATTAATTATATTTGCAAAAGTTATTTATAAGGATGCGGATATATTACACATTAAAGTTTAATAACAAGTCGTTTCGTAATAGTCGAAACCGAAGAAAGTATTTTTCTGTAGCTAATTTGTAATTTTGTAATGAATGTGTGATTCAATATATATATGCTTGTATTAATTAAAAATAAAAATTAATATGGTCCTTTATGTGTGCAAATACTATATTATGCCTATTAAAAATAAAAAATAACTAGAATATACTAAGTAAATAATTTAAACACGAGCTCACACACCGTCCCACCGGTTTATTTTATCCCTTTTTTTATAAATAATACTGCTCTGAATCTTAATACATTTCTGTATTTGTTAGGAAAACCATTGTTGAACTTTATCGACTAATGATCACTGAATTAGTTATACAGTGATGTATTATTTTTGGCAAGGGCCGGGCTTTAAACTAATGATTTGGTGACAATGACAACCCTGAGACAGTAGGCAATTATATCGCGGATTGGGCCGGAGACAGCCTACTTCCCTGTCTTTATACTATGGTTAAACCGTTACGACATTGCCAATATTTGTTTTATTTATAAGTTTAGTTATCCCTGCGACTAGTCTTCATATAGCGTTTAGAAGTTATGGTTGTCATTTTTAATACAATTACACAATTAATTGTACCCTGACGCAACAAGCAGTTCTTTACTACAAAAATTATATTGAAATTAATAAACGTACTTAATTGGGTACCTACTTAGTACTCACGCAATTATAAACATTATTTCATCGTTATCTTTGATTTTATATAAGAAAATAGAAATGTAATGGTACTGAATAATTTAATAGTTAAAATCAATTGCAATTATGATCGACAGTTAATTAATCTGTCAGAATTAATGTAAAAAATAATACTTTTACTTTATTTTAATTAATTGACTTTCTGTATTTAACGCGACCAATTCTTTGAATTTAAAAAGAGGTATGTCAAAATTATAAAAAATTACTTGCAAGTTTTATAGTGATTGCCGCCTCTAATTCTTATTTCGCCGGCCAACTAAATTTCGGTGCAACATGGCAGCTTGCCAACACCAAATTGTCAAATTCCCCAAAAATTCATGCCATTTTCCCCAATTTAAGGACAGAAACTTCAACAGATTCCCCACAAATTCCCCTCCAGTTTATTTTAAGAAATGAATCAATTTTCAACTAATTTTATAAGATTTACATTTTAACTAACTTTTCTTTCTTTAAAATAAAAAAAATAAAGAAATGAAAGCCTTAAATGATACACAATAGTTGCCGAAATAAATCCGAAAACTAAATATGGTGCAATGAAGATCATTAAAAAAAGGGAGTCATTAGATATTCATAAGTAACCTAACAAAATGTTAAGATAAGTATTTAGATTTCTTGAAAAATGGTTCTGATTATGCCCTGGCTATCGATTTTCAAATTTTCCCCGCATAATACCATTCCCCATAAAATCCCCAACCAACTTTAAATTCCCCGCAATTTTGGGTATTCCCCACATGTTGGCAAAGCTCACATGTGTAAATTCCACATTGCGAGGTGCCCCGAGTTGTCCGGGTGGCGATAGCGCGTGTGTGAAAGGGAAGGTTAGAGTGAGTAGGCATTGTTTCGCACCGAGCTGGATAAAGAGTTCGGCGTCCGCGAAAATGTTGACCCTATTGTCAGCTGATTTTATCTTAAGTTTCACTCATGGTTTTATGTTTAAGTATTTTCATGATTTCTTTTTATGAAATTATCGTTTCATTTAGCTGTACTAACATGATAGAGCGTGATTAAAGTTAATAAAACGTTGTGAAAAGATGATTTTGTTTTCCTCGGGATCGAATTTGTTTCTGGCCCATCATCAAATGTATCGTTAGTACTATCGTCTCTCTTCGTTTTCGGGAGCGTTTCACTAACACCCGGTATATGAAACGCACTTGCACACATAAATGCATACACATACTTTTGTAATAGGAGCCCACCACACCCACAATTCCAGTGTGTGCATTTATCACACGTACACTTACAATTCTATGTGCAATATTTATTCTAGAATTAATATTAAATATTCCAGGAAATCCCAACCTCACTGTTACGGAACAAAGAAGGGTCTGCCGACCCGCATTAGAATAGCGTGACTGACCCTTCTCTGTTTTATAACCCTCTCAGAATTAAGATCTTTGGGAAGTAGGATGTTGCGGATGCAATAACTGGAACATTTTAAATCTTTTGCTTAGATATAAGACGACTTTGCAGTATCTCTAAAAATGTATAAACAAAATATAAAATGATTCATCATACCTTCAAAACTATTATTACTAATGTTAACTAATCGCACAACTATCACCGACCTTTCCTGCCTGTCTATCTGTTCAATCTCTAGTTCTAATATCTCCGCTCAGTAACGGATATTAATTAAGATCAATTTAAGTAAATGTTTAAAATATTATAATATTCATTTCTTTGGATCCTTCTAATTAAACATTATTTCATACAATATCCGCTACTGTTTTCATAATAAACTCGTTGACGCATTGCAACTACTTGAGATTTTGTCTTAACCTTTATTTTAAATGTTATTACCTACTTGTTCATTAATTTTAAAAGATCAAGCCGGAGTGGATTATTTCCCATTCTTATAAGTTTTTAATCACATGTTATTAAATTATAAATCTAAATTATTACATAGATGAGTTAATTTTATTCTTAAGACAAAATTTCAAGTGCAGTCATAGCAAATGACAGAGCACAGAAATTTAACACCGGGTCTTTCTTGCAGTACGAACACACTCATATCATGTAAACGATGGTGAGTTTCAACAGCTGTTCTGTGTTTTTTAATAACACTTCTGTTATCATATGTCACAATAATAAGGGGAATAACAAATATTTTTTATATTTTAACTAATTCTAAGTTTCTTTTTAAGCTTTGTCTTTCGCACTGAATTATTTAAGTATTACATACAATAAACTCGTGTGTTGTTTCGTTTTAATGATCTACAGTATATTTTATTTGATTTACTTTTAACGTAATTACTTAATATGTGGGACCAAATTAAGTAAAAAGAATGATGAAAGTTATTTAAAACGAAACTGTACATTGAGTGCTAATTTCATATACTCATAGTTCATAAGCGATTGTAACGGCGCTAAGTACTCAAGATGATGGCTGCGTGCAAGGTGAGACTCTCATTTATAATTGGCTTTACATTACGCTTAATGACGCCGCCTTTTCCCTTTTGTTTCTCCTTGGAGGAATAAATTATATATGATATAGTTACTATTTTTAACAGAGTTCTTGCTACATCAGAAACAAGTTTTTTAGCTTAAAGTAAAAATTGCTAGCTAGTACTATTGTAAAAAAATTATCGACATTTTATTTTTAATATCATATTTAAACTTTTGCTTCTTCAGTATCTACATTTTTTGAGTAATTTTGTTCGTTTCAAACTAGTTTGGCGGCGTTGCTGCTTTATTTATTATGTTAAAAGTGTCGTGACGCTTGTTGCTTGTTATATCATTATTCATTACATATACAATGCCCTTTTTACAATTACATGTATATATGTAAGATTATGAAAAAATTACTTGCACTTTTCTTTACTGACAATAGTACTAATTTATAAATATTCATATTACCTATCTATTATTATGCTACCTATGTATTATTCGTTTGAAAATACTTGATCGAAAATGATTGCTATTTCCTATAAGTTTTATAAAATGTTTTATTTATTAGGTTTTTTGGTTATTGATTCTGGTTCGATTACTTTAAAAAGGATTTATTAATTTTTTTACTCTTTTATGTTATGATTTTATGTATAATAATTTAGTTTATCTATATTTTGCTGCAATGTTTATATTTTGCTGCAATGTTTTTATTTTGCTGCAATGTTTAAGCATGTTTTACGGTCACATAATTACGTTATGTTCACAATAATATTTTTAATATCAATATTTGGAAAGTAATGGTATAGCTGCTAATATGTGCACTTATATTTTATCACGTTGAAAATGTAATCTTAATTATGTGACTGTTTTAAATGTCAACGGAGAAAAATGATGCATTCACGTCTAAAAATAAAAACTACACTTTTTTTACAATTTACAATTTCTTACACATTTGTTATGATTAAAATTGGATTGTCTCAAGGGTCTCTTTTAGGTCCAGTTTTTTTTTTGTTTTACAAAGAGTCCAATTATAACCGTATTTTGCACCGTGTGTTTAGGACTGCCAGTTACCTGAATTAATATAACGTTTTTTCTGTTGTTGTGATAAAATAAAATAAATAAATTAAACAGCAAATTATAATTTTCCTGGATTGTGGAGCGTAATTAAAGATGTTAAAAATCTATTAGCTAAGATGCACGTAGTTAAATAAAATGATGTGTCCTACCCAGTTTGAGGAGCACCTCCAGTCCTCTCTTAATTGCGTACAGTACTGCGTTACCACTAATTCCAGCACCATCACTTCCAACACCACTACACTAGGAAAGATACACCGTCCTCGATAATACGACACGTGTTTCGCCTCTACACGAGGCATTGGTGAAATAGACTCTGTGGTGGCTGACCGCTAAGTTAGCACGTTTAAGTTAAGTTAAGGTTACTCATCATTTTATTTTATTACGCGAATCATAACAAGTTAAGCTCATCATTTTATTTTCATAACTAATTAATTTTTAACATGTTTAAAATAAGGCATTTCCGCAAAGTAATGTCTGATTTTATTATTATACATACATACATAAACACGTTTGTCACCCATAGGGGTAGGCAGACTTCCATTTGACAAGATCCTGACACACCTTTCTGCCTCCATTACAATCTATATATGTATATACGCATACGTTCTCGTCGCTAAAGGGTACTAATCTGGCACATCTTCAATATATCGTCCATTCAGTCGATAAACTTTCCTCTAGGCATCCTAGGGCGTCCCCTTCCGACTCTGCCGTTCACTTCAGCAACATAAATTTGATTTGTCACTCTATTAATTATCAAAAGCGTAGGGTTGCGATCCGAGAATGCATTGTTTTTGGGCGCAGTTAGTGCGTGCGCATGCTATAGTGTATAAAGGTGTAGAGAACCGCCACCTAAGTGGAGTGTGTGTGTGTGCAGCGCGCTGCAGCACGCTGCCGGGCGGCGCGCGCCTGGCGCACGTGAGTCAGGTAACGGGCGGCGCGCCGCAGCTTCGGCTACGGACCAACTAATCACGTTCAAATAACTTCGCCCCTCCAACAAAACTAGTATTACGGCTCATTATCCTTCTTTTATTATATAATGATATATTTCGTAAAAGTATAATCACAACAATTCGAACTGCAGTTGTCTCTCGGTTTTCTAGCTATCTATTCTTCAAATGGGTACTATTAATCTTACCCTCATCAGATGTCGCTATTTCAGACTAAGGTGAACTTATTTGCTAAGTGAATGGTCACAAAAAGTCATCATCACAAAAACGTTGCGATTTAATTATAACTTTTTCGGTTTCTAGTGTATGAATATTTAGGTGGAAGCGCCAGGGTGGCCCGCGAAATTCAAATTGTCTTACGTTTTTTGCAATTTGCAGGTCAGTGTCAGGTTGTATGTTTAACAAAATATAATTTGCAAGCGTAACGAGTATGTATTTACAGAATTATAATCATTATAATCATCAATACAACCTATCTCTCTATGTTCTATGTTCGTATAATTCAAATGTATAGCTATTTCCAGAAAAACTCATTCAAAGGAATTATATGAACTTTGAAGGTTACATTGGTGATTTTAATGATAATAATTCTGTAAACACATACTCGTTACGGTCGCGAATCATATTTTGTTAAACATTCAACCTGACCCTGACCTACAAATTGCAAAAAACGTAAGAAAATTTGATTTTCGCGGGCCACCCTGGAGTTTCCACCTTAACAAAAAAATGTCTCAATGCTGTATTCTTTAGCTGTTTTCATATTTTTAACTTCTTTAAATTTTTATATTTTTAGGAATATCCGTAGTTTGGTTTAGCCATTTCTAATCGAAGTAATACAAAATATATGTATTTTTCAAAAAAAAACATTAATCTGTACACTGCTCTAACAAATTAACTTAACCCGTTATAAAACCTATTAAATATTTTACCTCATTCCTAAGTAACGCCACCCTGGTGGCAGTAAAAGTCGTGGTTACTCTAATTTCCTGCTGTATCTGGGCCCTCTTAAAGCTTTGTTTATTCACGATCACGAGGGATTGAGGTACTGACGATCTGATGTGAAAGTTAATCCGCGCTACAGTCAGCTCCATTTACATAACGTTCTAACGTCACACATTGGAAACTCGAGTTTTGGTCGCAGTTTAAATGTCGGGAGTAGTAGAATAAATAAAAATGTATGGCTATACAATCCGTAATACTAGTTTTGAGATAACAATTAATATAATAATTGTTAACTATATTTGTCTCTTAAAATCAATAATTTCGATAAAGTCAAATCAAATATTGTTATAAAAGTGCATTATTTTGATTAAAATAAATAAAAATCATTGTAAGAATCCGTAGCCCAAGTTGCGGTTAGTGCCGGTGCCCCGACTTTTCTTATTATTAGTTCAGTAAGATTTATTTCATACTCAAGTCACACTGGTTGTTGAATTCTAAATTATTCACGCCTGTACTTACGGCAACTAATGTGGCTTGTCAATAGTTTTAAGTTATACAAGTCGATCAATGCAATTAGACGTATGGGTAGAGTGCAGCCTCCCAGCCCGCATACCGAATTGATGATCGTCTACTTGGCTTGATCGACTATTAATAAGTAAGATTTATTGCTGGGGAAACATTATCGGACAAATAATCGTGTTCAGACATCGATCCGTTCTCCATAATGAACGAGGTACATTAGAATATAAACTATATTGCAAACTGTTTGTTTGACAAATTAAATATGACTTAAAATGAAGTTGTTGAGTTAGTTGTTTGTAAAAAAAGTTTTTACACTTGTGAACTTGTATAGTGGCAAGAAAACAAAACTATAACGCGCAAATTTACAGATTTACAGATTATCATCTAATATTTAATGAAATAAAACGAGGGCAGATTGCTACAACGCGAGCTTTAGTAGATATCGGATAATGTTTCCTCGCATTGGCAGTGCGGAGATAGGGTAGGCAGGACAGGATCTAGGCGGGTCGGGTAGGGAACATCAGTAGTAGAGTATAGCTCGTGTTGCAGTGGTGTCGTCCCTGCGCTCGGCACCACGGCCCGGGTACGGCCTCGCAGCCAGATCGCACACGTTCTCCTCCAGCACTGCAGTAAGTATACTCCCACTTTGCCAAAATATGTCTCCCTTTGCCTTCCTTCTTTCTCTTCGTGAGATTTTAGCCATGTTAAAAATTTCTCATTGAACTAAACTCTCGCCACGCACCCCAATCAAAATAGCTAAAGTTTTAGGCTCGAACGAAAGGGAAACTTTTAAATTAAAAAAAATTAAGATTTTGTTTTACCAAGATCGGGCAAAATTGAAATCTCGTGGAACATTACTATTAAAACGAAAATTTCCTTTTATTAAACGTTATATTTTATTTAAATTACAAATATTTCATTTCATAATTTCAAGGGTACTTGTGATTTTCTCTTTATGTATTAGAGAAATGGAACTACCCAAGGTTCTAAATTAGGTCCTCTTTTATTTCTCTGATATTTTTTGAATCTTTTTATAAAATACCATTTAAATAGGTTTTGATTTTGCCATAGTTCATATAACTTACATAATTAATTTATAACTAATAATGTCAGGTTATAAAGGAGAAAAAGATGGAATGCTTATTATAATACATTTATAAATTAAAAATAGATGGTGATTACTTAAATAGTATTTTTTTTATGTTTTTGGTATATCTGCTTTACTTTTTTATGAATACCTATATTAACATGATCAATGCTATATTAGGGTGACTTCACATTCAGCGGAATGGGAGACAAGACACACAGCACAGACTTCAGTAGCGGCAAGTCAGACAGTAAGTATCATACCGGACCACTTTTTTGAATTATTAGCGTATGACCTTAGCACAAGCTAGACACCCTGGAACGTTTGATTTTCATTTTTACTTTCTGTCCCCCAATCTAATCAAAAGTATCATATGAAGTTATCTTCATCTCTTACTTATATTTATGAACGTGTAAAGTTATTACATGTTCATAAATATGAGAAAGATATCCTGATCCATAGTTGAATTTATGAAGACAACGATTTTATTCGTCAGTATAAGAGGAAAATTAGTAAGGATATTAACTATTAGATATAATACAAATTTCCATATGTTAAGTTTTTATAATATCACCAATATGGACCCTATGCATGGATATGCATCATATTACATACTTTGTAATACTACCTATTTTTATTGTTATAATATTAAAAAAAGCAGTAACTATTGCAGCCTTCCACGTTAATAGCATATAAAATAGTATAAAGAGTGGTTGGTATAATTTGGTTTTATGTGCGCAGTGCGGACGGACCTCTGCAGTAAGTAACGCCAGCCTTATCAGAGAGTGACAAGCTGATGTCTTCACTCGTGTTGGAGCGAGAGGAGAGTAGCTACAGCATTGTCATTTTGCTTCACTTATGCAAATTTACATAGTTCATATGTTATGCACTTTTAAACTTTATATTCATTTAACTTTCAAAATAACGGCGGTGGCAAGCTTGTTGAAAGTTGTTAAATATATGCGTTATTGCTAGCTTAAAAACTAAGTACAATTATTGTCCTACAATTGGCGCAAAACAACAATAAGGGAACGCTTTAAATATATTTAAAATACAACAATAATGTAGAAAATATATAAACAATAAATTCACTTTTATTCCTTAACCGTCTTTATTAGTTACCATGTTAATAATAAAACAAAAAAAGAGATATGTCGCTTAAACGTCCTCGTGGACTGATTGAGAATCCCGATGGCTTCCAGCTTGAGCTACAAAATCTTTTCCTAGATCTAGGAAGATAGATAGTGTCTAGAAGATTGCAAATATGGTGGACTTTATCAATAATTAGTTCGGTAACAATTCATGCGTTCGGAGAAAAATTTTGCAAGACCCACCGCTGCAAAACCAAAAAACACTCCGATCACACTCTTTATCTAATGGCAGCTAAACTGTAAATAAAATAGAAAAATTTGAAAGTTGTGTTTCTTTCAATAAATACATAAATATCACTTGCAAAGAATAGCAAAGAGAGTTTCAACACTTTCATTTAAAAATCGTACTGATTATTTGTATGGTGCGTTTTTACAATTTGTAACTTGTGAACCTAATAGAATGTTTACTTCTTAATCATTCTTCTTAAACAGTCGCAAATAATTTAATGAATGTTTAGGTATATTCTTTAAACGGACGGAGGTTGCTTGAACTTTATAATGAAAATCTTATAATCATAGTGATAGGTACATTGAGAGATTACGAAATTTATATTCTAAAATATTTAAAAAAAGTGTGTAGTACATTAGACCCCAATAATTTTAGACCAGTTTCTGTACTACAAACATTAAGTAAAAATGATTTTAGATCAGATGATAAGGTTTTTTAATTTACATAAACTCCGTTATAAAAACTGTTTGGTTCCTTCCTACAAGAGATCACTCGTTTTGTGCTTATCAAACATATTTTTGTGCATGGGAAAGATTGAGTATATTTTGTGACTGATGCTTTGGGCATATTTTGTGACTTTTCCAAGGCCTTCGATTGTGTTCACCATGAGACGTTAATCAGGAAGCTACAGACCTATGGTGTCAAGGACATAGCGCTTAAACTCATTTATATAATATTTGAGTAATAAAATTCGGAAAGATCACGAGAGTGTGAGAAGGGTCACATGTTTTAAAGGGTGTATCTCAGGGTCCAATTCTCCGTCCATATCTGTTGCTATATATATAGTAATGAGTTACTTTGTAGGAGATAATCATGATATAGTATTATTTGCTGATGATAATACATCATAAATTATAAATGGTAAATTGGACGATGTGCTGTAGTGATAGTGGTAGTGATGTTAATAAAAGAATTTAGTTAATTTTTCTTAATGTAAGTAGATAAGAACAACTTTCTAATATCGCCACTGACCGTTATATCACATTATGTTTTAAAATTTGCATTTGACATCCATTTTCCAACCATGGCAAGCAACACATTTAGTAGGCAATAACTCCCGTAGACAGAGCGAAGCTAGTGCAGGCTTATGTAACGTTTTAGTACCGAGGCTTAAGCTTTCATTGAAACCGTTAAATTACGACAGTTTATAATTTCTTCACTGAGTGTCATGTTCTTAATTTTAGAAAATATAATGTTTTTAAATTTAGTAACTTAATTATTATCATTTGTATGCTTTGTTTAATTTTTAACATACATGTTATGTTTCATATTATTCACTATGAGAATCGCTTTGTACTTATAACTTATACTAAAAAATGTGTCAGAGTAACTAGAATAAATCCTTAAATAAGATTTGCTAGACAATTCATATTTATATTATGTTTTTGATAATAAGTAAAATATTATATGTTTTGAGATGCATATGTATGTGTGTTACAGTATCTGCCGGCTCAATCACAGATGTTGATAGAAGCGCTGTGGTAAGTATTTTATTCAGTTTTAATTACTGGTAAAATTTAATAAGTTAATCTATACTTATATTTAGGTAAAGCGTCTTATATTATTAGTAGTTCTTCGATTTATTATATTATTTGATATTTTATTATTAGAACAATGGCAATGGGTTAAGTGATTACCCTAGCAACTTTAAAATATAACTTATAGTTTTTATACGAGGTGGCGATAAAGTTGTCACATTAAATGAAAAGACTTATCCTACATAACGTTCTTTGAACATACACAACTAAAAAAATACATAACAATTAACATTCTACTCGCTGTAGCCCTTGTTTTCATTTTTTGCCAAATTACCTATGAATGGGAAAGTGTAGGTTACGGTAACGGTGCGCACCTGCCGCACCGTTACCGCTTTTACATGTCACTTCAGTGTGCCTAGTGCGAGTTTTATTTTACGTGTTCGATCCCGAGAAAGGTAACTACGATTTGTATGGAATAAAATCAGCGTCAACGAGTGGCAATAATCGGAATCACCATCGAGCATTGACTCGCATTCGACAGTGACTACGTTATCGCACGTGATTGGTTGGAGCGGCAATTTCGATCGTTCGAAACGTAACTTTGTAAACTTATAACTAACGATATCGAAAGAGTTTTCACCTAAATTTTTACAGTTTTTTTTTAATTTTTTTACGTTGTTGAGCCATGCTGCAGCTATATTAGTAGTATAGTTTTAGCACGAATGGGTCGGCTCGACCGGGGAAGGACCACGCTCTCACAGAATACCAGCGTCAAATAGCAGCATAACACTGCTGTGTTTCGTATGGTGAGAGGACCGGAGACCCTTTTTACTGGAAACAAGGCATTCCATCTTAGTCCTCACGGGTGGCAACGCATCTGCATTTTGATTCGCAAACGAGGATAGATGTAGATGTCTATGGGCCACAGCAACCACTTACCATCAGTTGGACTGTGTGCTCGTTTGTCACCCTATACTATAAAAAAAAGAGATAGAAGAGTGAGAATAATTGTTGAAGAGTTAATTTTATTTCGTTTTGTGTGAACGATATATAATTTAGGGAGGTCGTTTTTTTTCGTTAGGAGGATTTTTGCAGCTGCAAAGGCGTTAATAACTTATAATAATAGATGACTGCTATTATAACGCCAATGTTGAAGCAAGAGCTTGTGCATATTTTAGTCCGTTGTTACACCCTGATGACAGTTAATTTAAGGATAGATATCGCCTTTTCCATGATTTTAATATTGGTGATTCCGATTATTGCCACTCGTTGGCACTGATTTTAGTCTATACAAATCGTAATTAACTTTCTCGGGATCGAACACGTAAAAAAAAAATTCGCACTAGACACATGGGTCAGTAAACTAATTCGTGGTTCGCGTCAATTATTACGCTATTTATTTTGTTTGAAAGAGTAATTTTTTTATCTTTGGTAGAATTGTTTATTTTCTTATGTTTACAAACATAAATGAACTTGTATTTACTGCTGTGTTATTTAACGTGATAACCTAATCGCCACCCAGTATGAGAGTTAAATCGTCTTTTTTGTCAGGGGTTTTTTTTTTAAATTTTACCATTAGTGTGTTTTAAATAAATAAAAAACAGATTTTTTTTTTTATAAAAGTTTTTGGGTTTCTTTTTGATACTAATTTTATTTATCGTATTTAACACTTTAAATTAGATAATTGTTGCGATACAAACAATAATGCTAGGTTTTACTATTTAAAAATAAGAATTTGAAATTAGAAACGATGTGGGTTGTTGTTATTTTGTGGTCATTTTGATTAACGTAGAGCACGGAGGGTGGGGTGATCGTGCGCAGCGGCAGTGCGGCAGGGGGTGCAGTGGGGGGCGCGGCGTCGGCGGCGGCGGGGGTGATGGGAGGCGCGGCGGGGCGCGCAGCGGGTGCGGGGAGCGTGGCGGGGGGCGTGGGGGGCGTGGGGCCGCGCGGCGGCGGCGTGCGGCGCTCGCTGCCCAACATGGCGACGTCGCACCTGCTGCACGAGCCCGCCAAGCTCTACCCGTACCACCTGCTGCTCATCACCAACTACCGCCTGCCGCCCGACGTCGACCGCCTCAACCTCGAGGTAACGCACACGCACACGCACACGCACACGCACACATACTACACCCACGCTGCACCTATAATATTGTTGTAGCACGAATGGCTCGGCTCCACCAGGGTAGGACCATACTCTCACAGAATACCAGCGTAAAATAGTAGCTCAATGATTCTGTGTTTCGTATGGTGAGTGGAGAGAACCGAAAACCCTTTTAGCCCTCATGTCGATAACCTTTGTTCTCCTTCAGATATCCTTTCTAGTTAATAACTTTTTTATATTTATGAGTGGTGTACCCATCGAATAAAACTATAAATAGTTTTATTTAAGCCTTTCAATATTTTATTATAAAGATTAATCAAAAGAAAGTGTATATAAGAACTTTACATAACTCGCCAAGCTAACAAAGTAGCATGAAAGTGTATTTTTTTTTAAATAAAAATGCTTAGTTCTTATCGTGTGCGTTTTAAACGCATACGCATACTAATCATCATCATACTATTTTTTATTACTTTTATTACTACTACTGTCTATTACTTGTCATGTGTTTTTTTTTTTCTAATTTTATTTGTCACAATTACAAATAAATTACTTTGTTACGATTTTTGACGACAATTACTGTAATATCTGCCATACTATCTATATGCCTTCTGACTGGAAGTACAATACATCCGGCCAGAAGGCATACTCACGATTTCGAATTTCGATTCGGTTTTGATTCAAATTGACGTTGTACTGATTTCAAAAGCTTAAATCCAAAACGATTCGAATCAAAACACAGGATTGAGTTACGATCATATGTCATCTATGCTGTTATGCATATATTATAATTTTATCTGGAGATCATTTTTAATAAATTAAAAATTCATTTCTTAAATAATATTTTTGTCACGTAAATAGGACAAACTTATTAGAACTGAAATGCTTTATTCTCGGTGCTTTTGATTACAAGTCCATCTAGCAACGAATAGCTGAAAACTTCCGTTTTTTTTAATTCCGATTTGAATTACATTTCGATTTCGATAAAATTTAATTGATTAAGAAGTCGGTTCTATCGGGAGTAGGTCGGCTGTACAGTATAAAATGTTGTTGTGGCGTTTTTTGTTTACGTTATGATTTTTATGTTTTTTTTTTATTCATTTTTATGACATCAACGGAGAAAACTGGGCTATATTATCTTTTCTTGTTTAAGTTCACATTATTTTGATGTTTATATATTAATTATACGAAATAAAAAAAAGTTTTAATAAATACAATAATTTTACATCTAATATGGCTTACCCCAAGGTTCATATTTAGGTTCCATATTAATTTAAATTTATATTGATGACATTATCGTCGTCGTTGTAACAATTGCAGATTTGTAATGTTTATCTGCGCAATTGAGTAATTGGATATTTTAAATGTGGTAGAGCTTCGATGTAGTTACATTACGGTTGCAGCATGAATGGGTCGGCTTGATCGGTGTAGGACCAAGCTTTCACAGAATACCAGCGTAAAATAGCAGTGAGTGTAGATAACCGGAGACTTCTTTACTGGGAACGAGCAATTCACTCTTAGTCCTCAGGGGTGACAAAGCATCCGCATTTTGATTCTTAATTACATTTACCGTCAGGTGGAGTGTATGCTCGTTTGTCACCTTATACTATAAAAATGTTTGATGCGGTAGTGAGAGGTAAGGTTGTGTGTGCAGCGCCACCTGTCGGACGCGGAGTTCGAGGCGATCCTGCAGGTGTCGCGCGGCGAGTTCTACCGCCTGCCGCAGTGGCGCCGCAACGAGCTCAAGCGCCGCGCCAGGCTCTTCTAGCCGCGCCCGGGAACACCTGGAGCACCGGGAACACCGGGAGCATCAGCACCACTTGCCGGGTGAGCCCCGGCCTCGAACTGACCAGCGTACAACATGCCATGAGCCACTTCGACGAGCCCCTTTACTCTCTTACGCAGCGACCTGGTGCGCCATTTTATTCAACCGAATTCAAGTCATCACCGTCTCCACCGTCGTTCATAAATATAAAACATATCGCATGATTATAAATAATATTGTAGTAAATGATTGCCTGATTATTTGGAAAATGCGTAATTTTTCGATATACTTTTGTTACTTGAATTCAATTTTGGTGGGCAGATGACGCGACTCTGGTGATAGACAAAATCTATTTAATTCAAATTCTATGTATTGATAAATACTTAATACAAATAAATACAAAATAAGTATTTAATGAGCTGTATCGCGGCTCGTCGTAGTGTCCGCTCTTGTACGTGAATCGTACTTCGTGCGTGGAACAGTACGTTTTACAACAACCCTTACAGTTCACTGCAGCTCGACCGTACTGCGAGTTATTTATTCGTCATAATTTTATATCTGTGACTGTTGATATTTTTAATTTTATTTGGTCCGAGATTTTCACGACGCGCCTCTGTTGCGGTGCTTTTCTGATATATAATTATGTTTCACAACTCATTATATGTGATAATGATTAAATCCCTGTTGCAATTTATCTCGGGGGTTTTAATTTCTGCAATTGTATTCTAATTTAAGTTATTAATATTAATTTCATTTTTAAAAATGGCACTTGTGCAGCTAATCTTACGGTTGTTTTTTAAGCATCGCCAACATTATTTACATTTTAATGGGCACTTAGGTCATTTGTCAATTAATTTCTGAAGTTTATTAGTTTCAGAGATAAGGGGAATATATTCTTGAGTTATATTTATTTTTATGTCGGGACAGCTTCACAACAGAGGCGTCGCCGTAGCGCAGCTAAACGATGCTTCGTTTTAAAAATGTTTCTATTTAAGTTATATAATATATGGATGATATTATAATAATCTTTTACATAATATTTAGTTTGTAAGTATGCGGTGTGATTTTTCCTCGTATTTATAATATATTCGGGAGTTCATGGAACTGTCACTCGTAAGGGAGCATTGTCCCGATCTAATTAACGTAACGATTGTAAAAAAATATTCTTACTGAAACGAAGATAAAGCGAACGTAATGCTAGAATAACAAGAGCCTGGAGCATCTGAATTCCAATCGGGACATGTCTCCCTTTTGCTGTTCACGCATTGAGTGTTCCCACATTAGTAATTCTCTATATAAACCTTTTGTATTAAGTCGCAGCGCACACTTTCGCTCGAACGCTATTTATTTATACTTTATTGTACACCTTAAAAAAGAATAACAAAGTGCAGACTGAATCATCATCACGAGATCTCCAAAACTATACGCTCGATTGACTTAAAATTTGGCACATATTATACTCCTTTCACGACGTAGACGTCCACAATGATTTGGAAAATTCCACCCCTGACTGGTGAAATAGGGTGTTACAGCTTGTATATATATATATATATAATATTCCGTATTGTCGAAGCTATATAATTAAATGTTGTTGAAACTTTCAACTTGAAAGTAATTGTGCGATTACTTGGTGTCTTGCGTGCGTGTGAGCGAACGTGTGCGCTTGTGTGCCGAGTCCGTTGCCTTGGGTTGTATAGAACCTGCCGAGCGTAACTCTGTCATTGACTTATTGTAGGGAGAACCAAATATATAAGTACTATAAGAGGAAACATATTTTGTGTTAGTTAGTTTAAGTTGGGAAAAGAATAATATATTTTAGCGTAAGTGCAGCTTTATCGATAGAAGAGGTGTCGTGCTAGGTGTAGGGATGCGACCGGGCGGCACTCGCTCGTATTGTACTGTAAATAAAGTCCACTTTAGCTTGCACTGACGACGACGCCTTTTATACAACGGTGCTGAGTCGGCTTGGCGTTTGTATTCACTGCGATGTAGTCGAATTTGTCTTGTAATAATTCACGATCTTTCTGTGACTCTTAAATGTATCCGCCTCAATTAATATTGCAGATCGATTTCATTTTTTTAAATCATTAGTGTTGGCAACGGTACGGAAATTGCAAATAGATAATATTTTAGTCAATTATCGGCAAAGTAATTTTATATTCTGTTATTTTACAAATATGTATGTGATTTTATTATTCCTTCGTTTTTAACTATATAAATAAAGAGGCCGGGATGTTGCCAGCACTTTGCGAAAGTACGCGCAGTTGTTCCTAACGACATTGTACCAACTACTTATTGTTTTTAATGTTATTTTAGCGAGATAATATATGTGTTACGATATGGAGAGGGAGGTATGTTTTCATTCGACATTAGGCTTGCGTGTGTGAGTGTAGTATATGTCTTATAAAATGCCTAATTTGTTACCATTTCATTCTGGAATACTGCGTCACTTGTCGCGTTTTACTTTCGGGGATCAGGTCGAATTGTTGAAAGTGAACTTATTATAAATAAAGCACGGTCGCGGAGCAGGAATTTTTTTATTGCTTTGCATTTTTGAACCTAATTCCCATCATAAAAAGTTTTATTTCTATTGCAACTAAGATAGTCTTAGGACATTTTGAACAGTATTTGTGATTTGAAAACCGAGTTTATTCTCAAGTCATTAAAGTTCACATTTGTATGGATTGCAACAATTTGAAATTCTTGCTGCTCCGTGATCACGCAATAGACTGAAAGGTAACAAGAAAATAAGCTTTAAGATTTTATTGTACGGCATTTAAATAAAGTAACTGTACTGTCATGGTTATTATATTAAAAGATAAGAGGACTTAGATTGATTGAGACTTTACTCTGACCCCCGAAACGTAGACCGACTTCATCTACGTCCTTCGCAGGATACTTTAGTATCTGTAGAGCTCTTTATTCTGTTATACAATGCGATACAAACTTCGCGTAAGCGAACACTCATGTTATTTATATTGAACTGTATTTAGCTGTATATAAATATTATTTTCATAACTGTAGCATCATATTCTATTGTACGATATTATACAAACAGACATCGTACACATGTGCAATCTTCCAGATTGCCAATTACATGCAAGCGAAGCGAAGTGTTGCTTCGCTGAGTTCGCTAAGGTACACTTCGCTGCGCTTATTCTAGGGCAACTTGTCGGCAACTATTGTTTTGTTGGGACGAATGGAGTGAGAGCGATTTATCGGTGATTTTATGTAAAGACTATGCTTTCAAAGTAATAAAAATTGCATTTCCGATTATATTTTTCAGTTGTTTCATTTAATATTACCCCGTTAATGTTGTTAAATGATGCTTCTACAATGGCACAAAAATGGTTGTATATTGTTACATTGTACCAGACGCGGACGTCCGTGCGTTGCTATCCGTTCGGGCCCACTGAAAGCCAACGCTGTTGTTTCGACGGCAGCATAATCTGAGTGAGGTCGTGTTTGCCTAAAGGTGGCTACTGACCTGCTTGCCGCAGGGGCAATCTACGGTGTAGGAGTGGGGATGACCTTTAATTGCCTCCTTAATTGTGATGTGTGTAGGCAAGCAGGGGCAATTTTTTAAGTCGGCCCTGCGACCTTCGATATTGCTCCGATCGCTGTGCTCCCTAGATTGCCCCTGCGGCAGGCAGGTTAGTAGCCGGCTTAACGCGCCACAACACAACATGAAGAACGTATTTATACTGTAATTTATAATTATACATACTTTTTCAAATGTTAAAATTTGTCAAATTGTTGTTTTTTTTTATTTGGTTATACTTTTATTAATTGATGTTGTTGAATTGCCTAATTATGTGTGGCGTGATGCAGTACGTCTGGTGGAAACGAGGTTGTTATACCGCCGACTATTGAAAACCATGAGATATTTCTATCAATATCAGAGCCTGACAAATTTAATCTGCCGAAGAAGATTAGTCTGTTTTTATTATTCAACAAGTGTAATATCCCGCTGCAAGATACAGGGGTGTGCAAACTTGATTGTGAATGGCTTTTCTTACAGAGAACTAACTAAAAGATCAATAAAGACCCGCATAAACTTAATTTAGAACATATACGCTGATGTGGAGAATCGACGCTCCGGAAAGTTTGCAGCATGTGAACGCGTTCTGGATCGCCCGTGAGGATGTGCACGTGGCGACGAAATAAAAGATGTTGATCGTATCGTATTCCGATGTAATCTGCAACTAAATACAATAATATTCATACTTAAATACAAGTATGTTGTATATGTTGTAGGTAACTGACATTGTGACGACGACCACCTCAGTCCCTCGTGCTGGAAAGTACTCGAAACGTCGGGTGCATAAAATAAACTAGTTTCATTGAAATGAAGCCCATCCCTTAAATTTCTTTCTCTCAGGAAGAGAGGCGGGGTGTGCTGTATGTGGACTTTAAGAAACTCGAAATCAAAAATCAAAAGTTAAGTGTCGATATCAAAAAGCTGAAGTGTTTGAATACTAGGGCTACGATGGCTATCTGAGTACAGAGCCAGAGCACGAAACCTAACGAACTTTAGAGAGGTGTAAGACAGGGTGAGGTTATATTTTCAAACTATTTATCGCATTGTAAGATGTTTTCAACGGATAAGTCTCGACAAAACAAAGATGTAATGTCACACATACGCCGGTATTTTGAATTATTTGGAGCACTACGCTCTTACTTGTCGACGAATATGTTTACGACAAATTTTCGGACTAAGTATATCCCACTTCGACCAAGAGGTCAATCGACAGATTCAATCCGGCTGAGCAGCGTTTGGGAAATCACGACATATCTCCTCGTCACGTATCAAAACTTGAAAACGTAATTGTACAATCAATGCGTATTGCCAATGATTACATATGGATCTAAGACGTGGTTGTTCACTGCCGGCCGTATAAGATAGTTCGAGGTCACTCAGCGATCAAGGGCTATGGGTGGGCTCTGGGTTACAGTTGGACGTTAACGAAACGTTAGGTTTGTATATTTCTGGTAACCATAGGTAAGTAACCCATAAAAATTAAGGAGAAAAAAAATCCGTAAAATAGGTCTTATTCAAGGAAATGCTAAAGTTGGGATCGGCGGGAAGAGGATCGCCAGTAATGATTAAGGATTACAAATTATAGAAATCCGTAATCATTATGATTACTCATCAACCTTATTATTAAAAATTAGTATTTTCTGTCGCATTTAGAACGGTGAGCTCTAAGAGCAATTATTCGAATCGCACCTCGCAGTAAAATTTACGATACCATCCATACCATCTGGATCAGCTATACTCAACCTGCGTTTGTGATTGGCCCATCTGAAGTTCCAAATTTATATGATACTGATGTGGTGCTACAGGGAATGGAATTATTTATTCCATCATATGTGGTATCGGAGGCAGATCTCAGCCTTGGTTTGGTCGCTCCTGTAAAACTGCATTACGCAGTAAGCAAGAGTGTTATCAGGTCTGGGCTGAGGCTTCGGCGGTTCGGGATGTAAACACCAGCATGCTTAAAAAGAAGAATAACTTCGCCTCCCGGTTCTTCAGAATAGTTATTGCCAAGTAAAGGCAGAATTGGCGAGAAATTAGTGCGTTCTGGTTTCAAGGGAATTTATATAAGCCATCACTACCATGTCTGCACAGGGAAAACGGCTCACTGGCCCACGCCGCAAAAGAGAAAGCCGACCTTTTAGGCTCCCTTTTTGCGTCCAACTCTACTCTCGATGACGGGAGTAACACATCACCGACCACTCAGCAGTGTGATTGCTCTATGTCTCTCTAAATTGTGGAATTGGATCACCAGTTTTCTGGCTGATCGAAGCATCAAGGTCGTAGTAGATGGTGCATGTTCCGATTACAAGCCTATTAACGCTGGTGTTCTATAATTGTTCTATCAAGGCTGCGTGCTATCACCAACGCTGTTTCTTCTGCATATCAATTATATGTTGCAAACCGGTAACATTCATTGCTATGTGGATGATAGCACTGGTGATGCTCTATACACCGGCCGTGCCGATATTTCTCGGGAAAACGTCGCCGAGTACCGGAACAAACTTGTGTCTGAAGTCGAGTCTTTGCTGAACAAAGTCTCGGATTCGGGGCGACTAAATCTAGTCCAGTTTTATTCTCAGAAGACACAAGTCTGCGCGTTTATCGTTAAAAAGAACCCCTTTGTCATATCTCCTCAGTTTCAAGGCATTCCCATTGTTGCCTCAGCCAGTATCGGAATCCTCGGCGTCGAAATGTCGAGTAACGTGCAGTTTCGTGGACACTTAGAAGAGAAGGCAAAATTGGCCTCTAAAAAGTTTGACACAACGCCTTAAACTTTACAAGGCCTCACATGGAATACTGTTTCCATCTCTAGGATGCGGCTCCCCGCAGAACGGCTCGAATCGTCAACGACCGAGTCGTTTCCGATCGGCTCGATTCACTGGCGTTGCGAAGAGATGTTGCATCCCTTTTCATTTTCTTTCACATCTACTATGGGGAGTGCTCTGAGGAATCGTTCGGATTAATCCCAGCCGCCAAATTTCAGAAACGCACATCGCGGCAAAATTCCCAATACCATCCACACCACCTGGATGCTTGGCGGTCCACCACTGTGCGTTTTATTAGGAGTTTTTCCGGCGATTTTTCCGGACCGATGCGACTTAGGGACCTTCAAGAAAATTGCTTACTCCTTTCTAAAAGGCCGGCAACGCACTTGCAATTCCCCTGTTGTTGCAGCTGTTCATGGACGGCGGTAGTCACTTACCATCAGGTGAGCCGTATGCTCGTTTGTCCCCTCTTTTATTAAAAAAATCTACAGAGGACGGTTCCAACATTTCGGAAAAAAACTGTTCCATAATTTCGTATTATATAACTGCACTTTTAAACGAATTTCGAAAAAGGTTTCAAGATCTAAGAAATACTAAAAAAAGTTTGTTAAGTACTTATAGAAAACCCATGGCGTTTAGAAACAACGACTATCTTAGAGTTGGTTTCAGTATTGAATTGTAATTACTCAGAGTTGTTTTAAGAATTCATCGATTTTAAAAACAACACCAATCTAAAAGTTCCCTTTAAAGAAAAAAAGAACAAACGGGATATGTGTTTCGGAGTATTGTTCCCCAAAAATATAAAAGTGTCCAAAGATGTGCCCAAATACTACTAACATTCTTTGGGTCTACGTATGTGTGCGAATCGTCTTTTTCAAAAATGAAATACACAAAGAACGTGTCCAGTAGCAAACTTACAGATTCTCATCTGGATGATGTAATAAGGATAGCATGAGCGACTAGTCAGATCTTGAAAAAGTGTTCACAGTATCAAAAATCGCATTAAAAGATATAAACATCTTTGTTAGGCGGTCCATTACTGTGTGATTAACGTGGAGTTTTCTCACTCGCACGACTTTTTTGTTGAATCGTCTATCCCCGACGATTTTTCCGGGCCGATTCAACTCAGGGAATCCCAAGAAATGAGTTTACTACTTTTTAAAAAGCCTGCTACGCACCTCTCATTCCCCTGATGTTGCAGTTATTCATGGGCGGCGGTCGGCACTTACCATCAGGAGAGCCGCATGCTCGTTTGACCCCTTTTCTATAAAACAATCATTATTAACAAATTGTCTGCGTTTTTATTTTTATATAAATAAATCTATACCTCAAACAACGAATTTTATCTTTTAATTCAGGATATTCTTAGACTAACACCTCGGGCACGCACTCGTGCACACATACATTATAAGCAATAGCAACCAACAACATGGTTTCAGGTGCATGTGTGGACTTTTAAGGGTTCTTGAAGAAAGAATGAAGAAAGGGATGTACGAAAGTGCATGTCGAGAAGTTAAGCATGTCTTCGGCGTCACTTATTTTTTATAAAATTGAAGTGACAAATGAACTTGAAGCCCATCCAATGGTAAAGTGTCTACTGCATCACATGGATACTTGTAAACAACTTTTCTAATAATATAATATCATCATCATCATTACAGCCCTTCACAAGTCCACTGCTGAACTTAGGCCTCCCTCAAGGAATGCCACAAAGCACGGTCCTGAGCCACCTGCATCCATCGATTTCCTGCATATTTTACCAGGTCGTCACTCCATCTAGTGGGGGACGCCCTACACTTCGTCCGCTGGTACGAGGCCGCCACTCGAGAACCTTTTTTCCCGAACGGTTGTCGGTTCTTCGAGCTATATGGCCGGCCCATTGCCACTTCAGCTTACTAATCCGTTGGGCTATGTCGGTCACTCTGGTTCTACTGCGGATATCCTCATTTCTAAGTTTATCACGCAGAGAAATCCCGAACATAGCCCTCTTTATAGCTCGCTGAGCGACCTTGAGCTTCCTCATCCGGCCAGCAGTGAATAATATAATATAGCGGTAAGAAAAGTAACCTGCCCGAAATTTTGATCATACTTGATATTTTATAATACTATTATAGTCTTAGGAGAAAGCTGTATATATTCGTGATAACACAGTCTCTAATAAAAAAAATCGTTTGTCTGTAAAGTCGTTTTACTGACGATAGTTGAACGTGACAACGTCATAAGAAATATTTAATATCGAAAGAATCATTACCTTTATCGCCGCAATTATCGTTGCTATAAACAATTTTTTTTTGTTCTTAATAAACGTTACCCCCACACTAGGATTTTCTCCTGTATCGTGGAGGCAGTTTACAAACACAAATTGCACAAGGACAAACATCCAGACCCGGAACAATTATTTGTAGGCCATACAAATACTTGTTCCGTGCGGGATTCGAACCCGCAGCCCCCAACGCAGCAACTCATTGCTGAGCCACTGTGCTACGGAGCCACATTCGCTCGCACAGTCGCTCGTTCCGCGCTCTCGCTTGCACTTTAAATGGAACGCCTAGGTAACGCCGCATGAGTCATGTTTTTTCGTGCATGCAGCGAGCTTCATCGATTTATAAGACGTTGTCACGTCAAAAATCATATCTATCGCCTAATAATTATTAGATTCAAATAAAAACAAAAGATTTTTTTATTGTATTGCTTTTTAAATTACTAGTATATATTTGTTTGGAATTGTTATAACAGTAGTAGAGCCATGCTACAGCTTCTGCTGTAAGCGTAATATTATACTCCTATATAATAGTATACTCCCTGAAACGACACTCATTCCTAACTGCAAGACGCAAGAGTCTCGCAGGCTTAGTCTTGTTCTTGCTGAAATCTTGCACGGTCAGTCTTGGTCTTGGTCTTGCTAAAATTAGGCGGTCTTGTTCTTGGTCTTGCAAAAAATGCAAGATCAAGACCAAGACTGCAAGACCAAGACCGATTTTGGGCAACACTAGTAAGACTACATTACGCAGTGTTATCAGGAGTGTTATCAGGCCTGGGCTGAGGCTTCGGCGGCTCGGAATGCAAACACCAGCGTGCTTAAAAAGAAGTATAAATTCGCCTCCAGGTCCTTCAAAGGAGTTATTTCCAAGGCAAAGTCACAGCACATAGGCAGGATTGGCGAGAAACTAGTTCGCCTTCCTTCGGGAACCCGTGCATTCTGTTCGTTCACCAAGGCTGTCCATGGAAATTTCTGTAAGCCATCACTACCATCTCTGCACAGTGAGAATTACTCACTGGCCCACGCAACAAAAGAGAAAGCCGACCTTTTAGGCTCCCTTTTTGCGTCCAACTCGACTCTTGGTGACGAGGGGAACACAACGCCGAACATCCCGCAGTGTGAGTGCTCTATATCTGATGTGCGATTCACACAGTACTCAGTACGCAAGGCACTCCTCTCCCTGGACATCCACAAGTCGAATGGGCCTGACGGAATCCCGCCAATTGTGCTGAGGACGTGCACTCCAGAGTTGGCACCGGTTCTAACGCGTCTTTTTCGGTATTCCTACTCCCTAGGCGTTGTCCCGAAATCATGGAAGACAGCTTTCGTGCACCCGATCTCTAAAAAAGGTAACCGCTCTGATCCATCAAATTGCAGGTCTATCGCCATCACCTCCTTTTTTCTCGAAAATAATAAAGTCCATTATTAACTGCCAGCTCATGCAGTACCTTGAGGAGCTTCAGCTGATTAGTGCCAGTACGGTTTCCGTCGGGGTCGCTCAGCTGGTGATCTTCTTGTTTACCTAAGACATAGATGGGTACAGCCGATCGAGTCCAAGGGGGAGACATTGGCCGTTAGTTTGGACATAGCGAAGGACTTCGATCGGGTCTGGCACAAAGCGCTTCTTTCTAAGCTTCCTTCCTATGGGCATCCCGAGAAATTGTGCAATTAGATCACCAGTTTTCTGGCTGATCGGAGCATCAAGGTTGTAGTAGGCAGTGCGTGCTCCGATTACAAGCCTAGCAACGCTGGTGTTCCATAAGGCTGCGTGCTATCACCATCGTTGTTTCTCCTGCATATCAATGATATGTTGCAAACTAGTAACATTCATTGCTATGCAGACGACAGCACTGGTGATGCCTTATATACCGGCCGTGCCAATATTTCTCGAGAAAACGTCGCCGAGTACCGGGACAAACTTGTGTCTGAAGTCGAGTCTTTGATGAACAAAGTCTCGGATTAGGGGCGACTAAATCTAGTCCAGTTCAATCCCCAGAAGACAAGTTTGCGCGTTTACCGCTAAAAAGAACCCCTTTGTCGTATCTCCTCAGTTTCATAGCACTGCCCTTGCTGCCTCAGCTAGCATCGGAATCCTCGGCGTCGACACATCGAATAGTGTGCAGTTTCGTGGTCACTTGGAAGGGAAGGCCAAACTGGCCTCTAAAAAGCTTGGCGTGCTCAGCAGAGCGAGACAGTATTTCATGCCGGCACATCGCTTGCAACATTACAAAGCGCAAATCCGGCCTCACATGGAATACTGTTCTCATCTCTGGGCCCGGGCACCCCAGTGCCAGCTCCTCCCACTTGACCGCATCCAGCGCAGAGCGGTTCGAATCGTCGACGACCGAGTTCTTTCCGATCGGCTTGACTCACTGGCACTGCGTAGAGATGTAATATGCATCTCTTTGCGTATTTTATCGCATGTATCAAGGGGAGTGCTCTGAGGACTTGTTTGGACTAATTCCAGCCGCCCAATTTCACCATCGCACATCGCGCCAAAACTCGCGATACCATCTGAATGATTGGCGGTCCACCATTCTGCGATTTAGAAGATGTTTTCTTCCTCGCACAACTTCTTTGTGGAATCGATTACCACTAGCGATTTTCCGAACCGATACGACTTAGGGACCTACAAGAAAAGAGCCTACTCCTTACCGGCAACGTATCTGCAATTTCCCTGGTGTTGCAGTTGTTCATGAGCGACGGTAGTCACTTACCATCAGGTAAGCCGCACGCTTGTTTGCTCCTTTTCCTATAAAAAAAATTGTAACCTCTTGTGACAACTTCCAATGTCACAATCAAGTCTAGTTTTAAAAAGCTTTAGTACCTACTACATAATAATGTCTTCCAGAAAATCCAGGAATTTTCGTCTCGGTGGCCAGTCTCCACAGAGACTAGTCATCTATCTACACTGGGCAAGGTTATTGTCACAGCCTGATGGAACAGCAATCCGAGACGACCGGAAAGAGATCAGGTGCTGGGGTGAAACTAACAAACTCCTAACTTCGGGCTGCTACTAAGGATTTCTAGATAGAAAAAACGAATAACTGATTTTTTTTTATAGGATAATCGTGATAAGTGTGCACACAGTCCCATAGATATCTACATCTATCCTCGTTTGCGAATCAAAATGCAGATGTGTTCTCAGCCGTGAGGATAAGATGGAATGCCTCTTTTCCAGTAAAAAGGGCTGCTATTTTACGCTGGTATTCTGTGAGAGCTTGGTCCTTCCCCGGTCGAGCCGACCCATTCGTGCTACAACTACGAGTATACTATTAATATAGCTGTAGTATGTCTCTACCACGTAAAATTTTGGCGCTAGGCTTGTAGATTTAAAGACCACATATAACATAACTCTGATCTTCTGTACAATCAGCCACATACCGTCCAAATTGGGCCAGCCTGAAGTTCGTTTAACGGTACCATTAATTGACTGTCGGTATACTGAATTAAAACGCAGAAATCTCAACAGTAAGACTACTATACCTACTGGAACTAGCATGCCAGTAGTATAGCCTACTATGTATGTAAGAACCAGAATACCAAACCGACCCAACTGAACAAAGGCTTAAAATATGGTGAAATTTTCAAGTTACTGCACTGGAAATACGGTACATTGATACCACGTAAAATCGATTACAATCGTCGTATAAAGTATGCTCTAGATAGCGCTGCAGGAGGAGACAGCAATTCGCCGGTTTTTACCTCCCGTAGACTCTTGTCTAGTGTTAGCGCTCGCTGTGAGTTTCACAGTACGCGAGAAACCCGTGGGTTCGATCCCTGCCGGCACTAATGAAATTGTTAATTGCAATTTTAAGTACTGATTTACGACGTGAAGAAAAACATCGTGAGAAAACCTGCATGCCAGAGAAATAAGAAGAAAAATATATCTAAGACATGTGAAGTTCGCCAACACGCATTGGGGAAGCGCGGCGGACACTTTCTTGCCCTAACACTCACAGAAATGAAAGGCGGCCTGTGTCCAGCAGTGGGACGTATATAGGCTGAAACTTTACTTTACTTTACTATGATTATTAATTACTGCAAAGTTAATCAAGCGTGAATAATAGAAAAATATCTGAACATGCAAGTAACCATAATTTCTTATAATATTATTTAAGCCTAAATAGTTAATACTATTGTGGCAGCGTTGTCGTCGCGCCACAAGGGAGCGTTGGCTGCTCCCCGGGCAGAACACCTTGCCCGGCGGGAGATCGTTGGTCACCAGTGTGGCGGGTAGAAGGAAAAGGGGAGATCTCCCGCCGGTCAAGTTGTTCTGCCCGGAGAGCGGCCAACGCTCGCTTGTGATAGTTCGGAGCTATTTTATATACTGGGTGGCGCCCAGGTTATCACGTTAAATAGCACAGCAGTTAATACAAGTTGATAAATGTCTGTTAAAATAATGAAATAAACAATAATAAAAGAAAATAAAAAATGCATTTTTCCAACAAAATAAATAGCGTAAAAAATTGACAAGAAATAAATCAGCCTTGATAATATATAGGTTACTGTCCTGAAGTGACTTACAAAACGTCGCACGCGCCAGAAAAATAATAATTTCGACACCCGGTCCCATTTCTTGTCACTTTGCGCGTAGAGAATTATGCCTTAACGTCATTATTTTAAGTAAATTTTTCGCTTGAATTTGTTTTCACACACCCGCAGCGTGCGTTCCCTTTGTTTTTAATTTCGCGCATAAAATTATGCCTTAAATTGTTAGCCGTAAGTGCAGTTTTTGTTTGATTTTTTCTTTATTTGAGTAGTTTGGACAACCTTTGAACTACCTATATTCGCCTTCAAATGGCATGGGTCTTTGACCTTCTAGAATTCATCAGGAGATATCTGTATGCATTTACATGATGTTATTTAATATTAAAACGAAAAAAATGCTACCGCGACTAATGTATTAATTGTTATATAGTCTTTTCATTTTATGTGATAACTTTTTCGTCACTCGGTATACTGCTTTAACTTCGGAACTTTGTGATTTAGGCTTCAATGTGTTTCGCTTGTGACGCGACGACAGCGCCGCCACATCAGTTTCTGTGGCGGGTGAAAAGTCTGTGGGGCATTACTGAGTCCGAAATTCATGAACGGAAATTCGTAGAGGCTGAATGGTGCCGTGATTGCGGTTTTGAGTATGTCACCTTTAAATATGGGTATTAAGTAATAGGCTTTTACCAGGTCCAGAGTAGAGTAGATGGAGCTGCCTACCAGCTGGCCCGTGAAATCCTGTAGGTGCCTGATAGGGTATCTATCCGGTATCTTGTGTGCTTTCAAAGACCTATAATCACCACAGGGCCGCCAGCCGTCCGTTTTCTTGCGTACCAGATGGAGTGGTGAAGACCAATGGCTTTCAGATCTTCTCGCTGTTCCATTTTGCAACATTTCCTCGAACTATTCCTTGGCTATTTTAAGTCGTTCTGAGTCTAGTCGATAGGGGCTGGATACTGGTAGGCCGTCGGTAGTACGAATGTGATGCACCGTAGAATGAATCAAAATGATGGCAGAAGGAAACAGCGCCAGGGAAAACGCTAGCACCGCCGAAAGCCCAGCAGTATTGGAGACGTGCCGTGTTGGAGTGAGAGTGCCCCCGTTTAACCCAGACGACCCGGAACTATGGTTTGCACATATCAGAATGTTGCGTCGTTCCTTCCACCGGCTACACTATTCCAATCAGAGGCGTAGCGTGGACTAATATAGACGTGGGCGAAGTCAGATCAGGGAGGCGGCCCCTTTATTTTCATTCCCAAGATCTACACAATAGATCTATCCTACCATACATGCCAAACACGACATACCTACTCATAGCTATTAATTCCAGACAAGTCTCGTATTCCGTCAATCTAACGGTCGCGATCTTTGAAGGTAGTTACAACGGCCTCGCAGTCGCACTTAAGAGGGGGTTCTTGCGAGGCCCTAAACAAACACGCTTTTTAATTAGTGATGTTTTTTGTCGAGCGTAAAAATTATCAAATTAATTAGTAATTTGTGGTACAGACTGGGGACATAAGGGGCCTCGCGAGGCCCCTTTAAGTGAGATTCCGTGGACGAGGCCCTCACTTTGCCCGCGCCTAGCTACGCCACTGATTCCAATTATAATAGAACCTATTTTTTATTCCTTTGCTGTGTCAATTTTTGACCATAAAACGTTCGTTATATTCTTTTGTCTCGTTTGTGTTTCCATTTTAAAGAACACCACTACTTCAAGAACTTATTATTTTATCTATACTTAATCAAATTTGTCACTACCTTCAGATTCCTTTTTGTTTACGCGATAAACAATTTTCTAAACAGTTTCTTTAAAAAGAACTGCAATAAACAAATTATTAACACCTGTTTTTTTCCACGTGTCCATTTGAGACATAAATTGATGACACTGACGTAATAACACTGACGCCTTAACACTCGAAAACAGTACTGTGCTCAATGAACTCAGTAGTGTTTCCCTAAGAAAAATGTTTTTTTAGTCTGTTAAAAATTAAAAATATTCGTCTGCAATTTACTTTGTATACCCTAATTCCAAAAGTTGATGAGACCTCTGCGTAAATAATAACTCAAAAGAAAAGGCAATAGCTAAGCATGTTTTTAGAGGTTTGGAAAACAAAGGTTATATTATTTATATTTTTATGATGGCATAAACACAAAATTTCCTTAATTTATGTTGGTTTCTTAAACTTAAATATGCGTAGAGCTTTGAATAAAATAAAAAATAAAATTATCCCAAATTCTTGTAAAACTGCAAACACAATATAAAAATATACATAAGCAATGCTTGTGGCCTTTATGCTCATGTGGCAGCAGTGTCGTCGCACCACAAGCGAAACAAATCGAAGCCTAAATCGCGCTATCAAAGTTCCGAGGTAAAGGCAGTATATACAGCATGTGGCGTAATGAATGGATAATATGGTACCTGCGGGTAGAGGACGTTGTGACGGTTCAGAAAAATATGTTTCATGTTCAGTAAAAGTCCCTCGGTTTTCGAGATAATTCGACATTTTCGAATATTCGAAAAGATTACAGCCGTTGCCACTCTTTTTCGTGGCAAGCTCCAAATGAAGGAATTTTTTCAGTCTGTTCTTTGGATAGTACCCTTCATTGTCTAAGACTCGTTGTTCGAACGAGGGTGGAAAGTGACGCGGAGCAACTCCTTCATGAGTGTTGGGCACTGTGCGCTGATTTTCCCTGATTCTTTGGACATCACCTAGGATTGTCTGGACGTTAGTAAACCAACGCCGCCAAAATTCAGCGTTAACTCTGCGTACTTATCGTGAGAGATACGTCGCAATAGTGTGCACTGCGTGGCAACGTCGCTTTTTAATGTTCAAGGATTCAAGTTCATTGAATCATTGACTTAGTGACCCAATCCTATACCAGTAAAAGTAAGAACAGTTTATTTAATAACAGCTCCGAAATAACACACGAAGCATTGGCCGCTCCCCGGGCTGAACACTTTGCCCGGCGGGAGATCTCTCCTTATTCTTCCTCTCTAACTCAAAACAATTTTCAGTGCTATTAAATGAGGAAACATAATTAAAGCAAAAATTGAGAATAATTAGGATTTACGAGAATTTTGGGATGATAATAATTACTAAATCTTGTATACAGATGACAGTAAAACTGATTCTCATGTAAGGAGCGCTGTATATGATCCTCAGATAAGGTTCTGTCAGAGATTTCTTCTCGATAATAATGGAGAAGTTTCCATTTAATTAATGGATAAATTATTAAAATTTGAGTAATCTATACAAATAAATAAAATTGAAGTGTCTGTTTGTAATGTCAAAATTAAAGTTTTTTACTAAATGCATATGAAAGTAAGTACGGTACTTATAACTAAAATACAATTTTTAAAATTTTTGTCTGTCTGTCTGTTTGTTCCAGCAAATCTCCGCAACGGCTGAACCGATTTTGACGGGACTTTCGCTGGCAGATAGCTGATTTCATAAAGAGTAACTTAGGCTACTTTTATTTTAAAAAAAGAATTAGAGTTCCGCGCAAAATCATAAAAACCCTAACAAGCATGCTAAGTCGCGGGGAATAGCTAGTTTAAAATAAAATGTGAAATAATCAATAAAATATCTCTAGAAATGAAATAGTTATGGAACTTTGAAGTTGCGCTTACAAGAATAATTTTGTTACACGCAGCGCTCCGTCGTGTGACGTCATTTGACCTAGACGACGCAGTACGTACCTATTCGCCGAGTACGTACAAATTTATTGTATTGTTCCTGTGTCAAAGCACAACAGTTAAAAATCTACACAACACTAAATATGTGTGTGGAGATCATTTTGATGTAAGTAACTATTAATAAAAGCTGCCCATTTCTGATTTGGAAGTAATTGGAAGTAAAGACTAGTAATGAGTTGGGGGTGACTCGAACTTTAGGCCTAGTCAGTTTGAATAGCCTAGCATGTAGAAAATGTCATGGGGGTCATGGTTGAAAAGGGGCAAAAAGTTCTCATTACACCCCTAGGGTTAACACCCTAGGAGTGAAATGGCCATAACCAAAAAATTAAAAATTCTTATTTCGGCTATAGCTCCGCCTCCTTCGGAGGTTCTTACAGTCTTTACTTCCCGCATCCCACTTGTTGATATACCTATTGAGTCGTAAGTAGGTTCGGAATAACTTATTCAGTAAGAAATAACTTTATATTTTATATAAATGTATTTGTTATTTACTTTATATTTGAAGCGTCAGTAGCCTAATGGCAGGGTGCGGACCATGAACTCGAAAGGACGTGGGTTCGAATCCGCCATTCGACTTCTTTCGTGAACCACTTCTAATACAAGCATTTTAACTCTACTTTAAACTAAGTGTAAGCTTCTGGTAAGCTTAAAAAATTTAAGCTTACTTACACTTAAGAAGTGGTTAAAGGGAATATTAATGATGTTAGGGAACATAAAAAGTTGAAAGCCTCAGTAGTTTCTCATAAATTTGACTGTCAAACCACAAAAAGAACGAGCAGTATAATATGAAAAAAAGAAATCATAGTTGGCGGTCGGCGGCTTTCGTGGGCTCGGGAGCGTTTACCATGGAGTGACGAACAATGGTTTCTGGTGCGGTTCACCGATAAGTCCCGGTTCGGGTTCATCCGGATTCACGAAGAATACGCGTTTGGAGAACTCCAGGGAGAGTTAGCCGTCTACGACACGCTCAGGAGGTTCACTCATACCAAGGCGGGACAATCATGGTGTGGGCAGGAATTTGTCTTGGCAGACGAACCCAGCTCGTTTGGATCCAAGGCAGCAAGATTGCACAAAAATAACACGAGGAGGTAGCAGAGCATGTTATTGTCCCACACAGATGCTGCTCACACGATAATGCTCTTTCCCATACGGCGCGGCTGGTGTCGGCCGCTCTCCGAGACCACGATATTCAAGCTTTGGATTGGTCTGCACAGTCGCCTGACTTTAATCCTATCGAGCATGCCTGGGACATGTTATAACGAAAAGTTTTTAGAGATTTCCCGCCGACGACGACGGAACAACAACTTTACGAATACTTGCAAAGAACAAGCCAAGCAAAAAAAAAAGCAAAAAAGTAAGCCGCAGCAAGACATTGACAATTTAATTTTAAGTATGAACAATCGATGTCGATGTGTAATTAATGTAAAAGGTGGCAACACTGGTTATTAATAATTAGATTTTATAATATTTTTTCAATTTAAATTAAAATCAATAGTTTTATAAGAAGAAATGAATTATTTATCATACTAATTTTCTGCGGCGATTAAAAAGATTAACATTTTTATTTAAAACAAACATGTGGCTGTTGAAATAAACTTAAAAGTATAATATATATTTACTTAAAAAGTTATGGAAGTAATGGTAATGTAATGGAAAATTGAAAAAAAAGTTCATTACTTGGTATATAACAATATTAGGCAAATTATCCTTAGACAAAGTGTAGTGTTATACTACTTACATTTCATTGTACACTAATTCTTCATTCTGTTTTGATATTCTGCATTCATGTTTTGCATCACTTTATACTATTTTTTTCATTCTGTTTTTGATTTTCTGCATTTATATTTTGCATCACCTTTATTTCTATAGGATCCTGTAACGTTTTTACACAATAACATATCATTTTACTTCGTATTTTCACACTATTTATCACTTTTAAAATAGCTGTCAATGAAGTCTTACCTTTTATGGTCTTTTATTGAATTCTCTGTAACTCTACAATTTCAGGCTTCATGCACGCAGCCGTGCATAAGTTTTTCCTATGTGAATCATATCTCAATTCATACTTAAATGTAATAATTTCTTAATAAAAGTCCAAAAACCAAAAATTGGTTTTTATGACAACTACTATTTATACCGTTGTCATGGCAATTTTTATTCAAATTCGTTACCGATATGATGTTTTATCTCGATATTTTCACATAAATACTCTTTTGCTCTAGGTCATTTACAATAAATTTCCTTTTAATTTAAATAATTTTTCCGTTCTCTCTAGAAAGATATAAAAGCCGAACAATTGGTGAAGAAATACAGTCTTGCTTCAGTTCTCGTATCGGAAGCATCTTCTAAAGGCCTTATCCCGGGGCCGCTCAGCCCCGGGATCCTGCAAGCCTCTATCCTGCCTGAAGCCACTGGACTCTACGATCCGTTGCTCTGCCTGAAGTCGCCGGATCCTACAAAACATTGCTCTGCCTGAAGTCGCCGAGATCCCACAAGTCTCTACTCTACCTGGAGTCGCCGGAACCTACAGACCTCTGTTCCGCCCGAAATCACCGGAACCTACAAACCACTGTCCCGCCTGCAGTCACCGGATCCTGCAGGCCACTGCGCTGTCTGAAGTCGCTGAGGATCCTGCAAGCTCCTGTCTGGGCTGAAGTCGCCGATCCTGCAATCGCCGCATTCACCTGAGGTCGTCCCCTAGAGACGCCCACGCCTACCCACCTACGCCGTGCGTGCTCGTTCCAGGCGCTGAGAGCACGCTTGGGATCTTCGGACTCAGCTACGACATAAATCTTTTTTTTATTACCTTTTTTTTTAAAAAAATAATTTGTAAATCACATCATCCATCCTCACATTCATACTCTATTTTTGATATATAAAATTGTAAATACTCTTTTAAAAACTTAAATATATTATTGTCTTGGTCTATTTGGTTGTTTTGCTGATCGTAGGTTAGGTTTTCCTTCTCTTTTAATTGTCGCTTCACGACAAAAGCTTTCATCCATTATAAGGAAATAAAAAATACACACTCATAAATAAAAAAGAAACACCACTGTACATAAATAATCCCGAACGAAGCAAGAGCCCTGGCGCGACTCTGAAACTCAAGTAAGTAAAGTAAAGTTGCAGCCTATTTACGTGCCATTGCTGGGCACAGACCTCCTCTTATTTCTGAGAGGGTTTTAGGGCAAGGAAATGTCCGCCGCGTTGCCCCAATGCGTGTTGGCGAACTTCACATGTCTTCGAAATAATTTGTTTTCTTATTTCTCAGACATGCAGGTTTTCGCACGATGTTTTCCTTCACGCCGAGCCGTGGTAGCTCAGATGGTCAGCGCTCGCTGTAAGCTTCACAGTACTCGAACAACCCGGGTTTGATCCCCGCCGGCACCAATGAAATTGTTAATTGCAATTTTAAGTGCTGATTTACTCTGAAACTAATACCACAGAATAAATAATAGTACAAAAACTAATTACTTGAATGATTCGTGGTGCTGCGATCTCGGATAGGTCAAATGAGCAAATGACGGCACAGGCGAATTAGAAACCACAGACATTCCGTACTAAAATACGTAAATTTCAATAATCTAATTCTAAGTCATTTATTGATGGATTTTAAAATTGTTTTTAGTGATTGATTAGTTTTGGTCTATATTTTACTACCATTACGTTGAATATAAAATTAACAACATCATGAAACTTCTCCATTATACTATATTATCCACAATAGAACATCCCGAATGAAATTAAGGCATGGCTTAAAAGGCAAGCATCCAAGCCAAAATCTTAATAAAAAAGTCGTTGCGTATGTCACGAAGATTTGTCATTATCAGCACGGTGTTGCTTTGTTTTTAGAAAAAATAGGCTTAGTAGGAATTACAATTTATTGTAACCAAATTTAGAGATAAACATAATTTTCTGTTTTACTTTAATGAGGGCCCCACAAATTAATATTTTTCAAAAATATTAGTTATATAAGGTTACCCTGTCTTACATCTCTTTGCAGTTGGATAGGATTCGTACTCTGGTTCTGTACTCGGATAACCAACGTAGTAGCCCTACTGTACAAACACTTCAGCACTCCGATATACCGACAGTCAACTTGGCATCGCCCAAATTTCGACGGAATCAAAGGCTTTCTCATAGTCCACATACGTCACACATAGTGGCAAATTGTACTACTCGGACTTCTGTACAATTTGCCGAAGGGTATGTATGTGGTCTATGGTGCTAAAGCCTTTTCGGAAACCAGCTTGTTCAGGTGGCTGGATAACATCAAGTCTGCGCGCAAGACGATTCGCAATGACTCTCGAAAACATCACGTAGACGCGGCTCAGAAGGGAAATCAGTCTGTAGTTCTTCAAGAGAGCATTGTCGCCTTTCTTGAAGAACAAGACCGCCGCACTTCTGCTCCACGCCTCCGGTGTAATGCCACCATGGAGGACGGAATTAAAGTGCTTCTGAAGGACTTCAAGTACCGGTTTTCCACCCGCTTTCAAAAGCTCCGCTGTAATTCCATCCTCGCCCGGCGACCTGCCATTTTTAAGGCGCTGGAGAGCCATTCTAATCTCGCTCAGACGACGTCCGGGATATCTTCGGAATAGTGTCAGATAAGACTCGCTCTTGGATCGTTACTCACACTTGCGTGTGGCTCCAACGATGATGTGTACAGCTGCCCATAAATCCTCTCAATCTCTTTCAAAACCTCAGGTATTTCGGAAACGACGCTGCCACACTCGGTTCAAACTGCTCTTTCTGGCAGACAGATCTCTAGCAAAGACTTTGGAGTCCTGGTTCCATTCGATCGCTTCTTCAACACGAGCAGTATTAAAGTTGCGTAGTCCCGCTGCATGCATTTCGAGATCTGTCTGTTAAGTTGCCTGTATGCTGTTAAATTTACTGAAGACGGCAGCATCATTTACCGTCTAACAGCCATGAGATTAAAAATGTGATCACAGAGTTTTTGTGTTCTTCTGTGGCGGGTCTTGCAAAACTTATCTTCTAAGCAAAGAAAACGGTTTTGTAGCTCGAAGTGAAATGTTTCGGGACTTTGGATTAGAGCACGAGGGGGATGGATCGTTGACTTCATTAGAGGTGATCTCTCTAACTTAACGTTTAGGTTCAGTGTACCGGTATTTTCACCTTCGCGATCACTGAGACATCACTGAACAGTTGTCGTTTGGTCGTCAAAATTAAGTCAATCTCATTTTTTGTCGAACCGTCGAAGTTCGACCAGGTCCACTTCCTGTGTTCCTGGGGCTGCTACTGGAAAAAAATAGTTCATCATAAAGAGTCCCTCTTTCTCTATGAAGTCGACCTGCTGCTGGCCTCTTGGGTTCCGTTGCCCTATTCCAAATTTCCCTACTTTCAGCTCACCGTTCTGTCTTGTGCCTAGTTTTGCGTTGAAGACTCCCATTAACACCGTACAGTGGGTTTTAGAGGAATGCATGATTCTATATATATCCTCACATATTTCCTCCGCCTCCTCATCGGGATGTGCTGAGGTTGGTGCGTAAGCCTGTATGACCTTTAGCGAATACCGTTTGGTGATCCTGAGTATAAGGTACACAGCCCTCGTCGACACACTCTTAATTTTTACAACGTTGTTAACGAGAGACTTCTGGACCATAAGTCCGACACCTCCTCGGTACTGATTATCGCCTTCCCGGTCATAGAACATGTTGCCGGATTCGAGGATTATCATGTCCTCTCCTCTTCGGATCTGAGATAATCCTAAATTCCAGCGCAACTTGTCTATTTTTTCTTCTAGCTCTATCATCTTCTCGTCAGTCCTCAGGGTGCATGTTTTATATGTTGCCAGGTCAAGTCGTCTTAGGTTGCAACTGAAACTCCACCGGAGATTCTTAGCACCCCTGCCCCGACGTTACCATGGTCGCCACCGTAGCCAGGAATAGCGGGGCCGCCGGGGACTGAGGGCCGTTCTTTTTGTAACTTTTGTCATGGGGGTATATTGCCATAGTTACCACGCTTGGTGAGCGAGGTGGCTTTCACAGTTTTTTTATTGTAGTTTTGCTGTTATTAGAAAGATGCTGCTGCCCATTTTCTGGCTCAGTTTCCCTCTGTCGCCTCTTACGTAACCCACAGGAAGGTATGAGGTAGTGGGTATTCTTACCCGCCACTACACGGGGAGCCTATATTACTTGTTCTGCACTTTCTCTGCAAATTTGAGCATATATTGCAAATAAATGCTAAATATTTGTAATTCTCTGATAAAAAAATAATTGGCGATTTATTATATTGCATAAAAATTTTGCTTTTCTAAATCATAATTTTATATACCACTTGACATTTAATTCTAATGTTTAAAGTGTACTGAGATAATTTATCCGCCCACTAAGCGATTAAGGCGTAAAATGTCCTCAAGTTTTAAGTGTGTGTGTGCTCTAGACCGGATTTCGACAGGAACTGAGGCATTTAAAAGTGTGTTAATAGTATTGAGTAACTTAGTTGATAAAACAAAGTGTACAGAAGCTGTAGATTACATATAAAAAAATATATTAAATACTTGGTAACTACATTGCAAAAAGTAAGCACAAATTTTCTACTTAGCTTAGTATGAATCAAAAACAAATAATGAATTCAAATCAATTAACTGGCAACTCCGTCGCTGTCTGCCGCGCGTGCTAATCGCAATACGGAATCAATTTGATTGTTCGTTCGTTTCGTTCTAAATTTTAGATGATTGAGTGACAAAAATAGTGTAGTGAAAATGACACTAGTAAATTGGTAAATACAGTAAAACCTTTAAATTTGACCAATTTTGTGTTTATTTCGTGCTAAGTGTCAGTATTAAGTGAGTATTATGAACTTTGAGGACTATGAAACCCTTCCGACCCAGAACTCTATAACACATATGACAGCTGGAGCAATCGCTGGGGTGATGGAGCATTGCATAATGTACCCGCTCGACTCCGTCAAGGTGAGTTGCGCTTGGGAGTCGTCGCCGCCGGTGGGCTCCTGCAGCTAAACTTCATATGTTAGTCTCCTAACCTAGGTGTCTTTGCCTCATTGGTTCGCGCGTTCATTACGCCACTGATTTCTTTTGGGGTTATATAAAGCCTGCGTAATATATTAGATGTCCAGATGTTCACCTGCCCAAAAATATTGTACAATGCTTTGTAAAAAATTATTTATTTGATAAAAGCAGTCGTGAAACAAATGTGGTACTGTTTTTTAGAAACACATTTTGGTAATCGTGTATTTTAGTTTTAACCTTACTGCTCTCACTTAATACTGATACAACAACTTAGGAATGCTATTAAATTCATAGATTGATTATTAGGCCTGAAGTTTAGCATAAAATTTGATGTTTTCTGCCTCTGGAATTTTAAAATTTCCACTTTCGATCATATTTTATCTCAACTTTGAGTTGTTTACATTTTAATTTCATCATGCTGGATCTTTGCCTTCATTTGTCATTCTTTCCTATTATTTATGATGAAATTGCAAAAATAATTCTAATAGACGGTAAGGTTAGGATAGTTTTACTACACTTATTTTTATTTACCTTTTTATTTATTACATATTAAATATATGTGATATTTAAGTTGTAATATGTAAGTAGGAAAAACCGACATCATAAAAGGCAGATCTAAAAAACATTTGTTGTTTTGTTATGTGTGTTTTTTTACTAAAAAATTGTCTTATTTTACATTACCTGTTCTATGTGAAGTCATTACTGTAAGTCAATTATTGCACAAATTATTTTAATATGGTGGTCAGTGGTCACTGATATTGTACTTGGATAATGTTAATATTTGTTTTTGCAAGTATGTTATTGTGCAAGTTTGTGTGCTGTGATTATATTATCATTTAATTGTGTTAGTATGACTGCAATAATAATAACTTAATGAATCAAATAAATTTATTAATTAAGGTTCTCGAGTGGTAGCGTAGTACCGGTAAGGAAAAAATGGGGTAGCCCCGCAAAAGATGAACTGGTGACCTGGTAAGAGATACAGAAATTCTGTAGATGCGGTGTTTCAGGACTGTGCTTTATGGCCGTGGCCGAGAGTGGACTTGTGAAAGACTGTTATGATATATCAATTTCATATTAACAAATATACTGCTTTGGCTACATATATGTAATTTGTTTTAATTAAAAATATATATAATAAATATATTAAATAGTACATTGAGATTAATCAACTAAATAGTTGAAGCTACAGTAGGCTAATGGGTGTGGACTGCAAATTCATTATTCTAAGTTCATGGGTTTGTATCCACTATTTAACTGCTATAGTGAAGCACTCCTAACACAAACATTTTAAGCTTACCAGGAGTAGTTAAAGAGAATATTTATAATGTGCTATTAGCATTGCTAGTAGTTAAAAAAAAATTGTCAATATATTGAAGATGGGCCAAATTAAGTGTTTTATCTAAAGCTACTGTTGAATATAATACTCAATAATGTGCCTAATGACAATGTAATAATCTTATAATAACTGACCGACTGTAATATGACTGGTAGAAAATGCCATAAGGCATTAAGTCTGCCCATTGTAATTCGTAGATAAAGGTGTAACCATTGAGTTATATGTACTACGTACTAGAGAAGCCATTCCGAACATTGCTATGTTCAACCGAACTGTAGTGCAATCCATACAAACTAAATATTGCGTAAATTGAAGATTTGTGAATTCCATAAAATAATAATTATTACATTTTATTTAGAAATATGTTTGTTTCGATTAAATTAAGATATTTTATATTAAATTCTTATATTTATTTTATATTAATATCTTATTTTATATTAAATTAAAGTCTGCGCATGCGCGACTACTACTCCTTGCATGCGTGAAGACATAGAGTAGGACACAATTTTTGTTTGGAATGGCTTCTCTAGTACGTAGTACATATAACTCAATGGGTGTAACACAATACAGATTAAATAAATAAATATGTCACTATGTTCAGGATTGTCTCAACTTCTGATAGACCTGTCTGATTTGATAGACCACAAAAACTTTGCAAAAGTACACTAATTCCTGCCAAGGACGATTCGTAAGGCTATTGAAATTAAAAAAATAAACATCAAATTTCCATTAAAGAGGTTGGCTGGGTGCCACCATTTGTTTGGCAATCTATAATTAATAAAATTAAAACCAAACCAAAGCATATCTCTGAAAGATTTCAAAATACCGTAAGTATTTGCATTGTCGATTGGACCAAAAATTAATATTCAAAAACTAAAGATAGCCCAGTTTAACTATGACATTGGGATGTTAAAAACTTCAGTTCCCCTTGTAACCAGGGGCGCTGTAAAAATTATGAACCAACGGGAATTAAAATAAGTTAAATTAAAAGTTATAAAATTCTATTAAATTAGTTTTATTTAATGTTTTTAGTATACATGAAGTATAAAAAATTGTTATTTGAGAAAGAAAATTGTACCACATGCAAGCAAATCAAGTTTGATAGTTGGCTGTACCCAGTACCCACAACATTGTTATAGGCATAATTAAGTTCTGTTTCACCACATCTTAGGTCAACTTAGGTGTGGTTAATGAAACACATTTTATTACTAGGTTTTACTCACATACCACTACACTGTATTATAGAAAAAGTCTTGGCGGCAAAGATTGTTCAACTATACATCATAATGAAAAAATGATACTGTGATTCACTCGGTGACAGCGCCATCTAGGGAGAACAGGAAGAACTAAATTTACTTAGAAAGTTTGGTGTTAAGTTTGTTAGCTAAACAAGGTGTCTGTCTGGATACGTACCACCCTCTTTCTGCTTCAAATAGCAGCGCTTGCTCCGATGTGTTCCTTTTAACAGTGGTAGAGCTACGCTGCAACTTTTGCTGTCGTACGGATGGGCCGGCTCGAACCGGGGTGGTACCACGACCTCACAGAAAATCAGCGTGAAGTAGAGGTTTACCTCTGCGTTTCGCTTGGTGAGTGCAGGTGGCCGGAGGCCCTTTTTACTGGAAATGAGGCATTCCATCTTAGTCCTCATGGGTGACAATGCATCTGCATTTTGATTCGTAATCGAGAATAGATGTTGATGTTTATGGGCCACAGCAAACACTTACCATCAGGTGGACTGTGTGCTCGTTTGTCACCATTATCCTATATAAAAAAGTCACTTATGTAAACTATATGTTTGTTTGTCACTACAGTTTTATAAAAAAACATATTTACCAGAGAAGGAAATATTTGAAAGCTGCATAGAGGCATCACAGTAGGCTCTTCTTACACTTAACCCCTATGTAGTGAGAAGATGCCTTGCCCAACTGTTAGAAATAGGTATTTGTTGTTACTTGGCTTTCTAAATACATGTAGACTACAATGATGTGAATCATCATTATTACAGCTCTTCACAAGTCCACTGCTGAACATAGACCTCCACAAAACAAATTACACAAAGCATTGTCATTAGCCACCTGTATTTATTGACTTCCTGTATCTCTTAATTTAACCTTCTTAATATTTAATTTGAGTTTCATCCTTGAATTTACTTTGGCTATATAGGAAGCCAAAGTACGTCAGAAGCTAAGCACTCGCTGAAAATTTGACAGTACGTAGGCCACTCTTGTTGGATACCTGCCACCATCAATTTTTTTTTCAAAAAGAGTGGAATATTATGACTTAAAAACCTTCAAAAAAGAACCATATTTTTTAAAAAGCCAGTAATGCATCTGCTATTCACCTGGTGTTGCAGTTGAACTTGGGTGGCCGTAGTCACTTACTATGAAGTGAGCCGGATGCTTTTTTTTTCTTATAGGAGAGGGGGCAAACAAGCATGCGGCTCACCTGATGGTAAGTGACTACCGCCGCCCATGAACAACTGCAACACCAGGGGAACTAGGGGAATTGCAGATGCGTTGCCGGCCTTTTAAAAAGAAGTAGGCTCTTTTCTTGAAGGTCCCTAAGTCGTATCGGGCCAGAAAAATAGCTGATGGTAATCGATTCCACAAGGAAGTCGTGCGAGGAAGAAAACATCTTCTAAATCACACAGTGGTGGACCACCAATCACTCATATGGTGTGGATGGTATCGGGAGTTCTGCCGCAATGTGCATTGTGCGTTATGCTTGTTTGCTTCCTCTTATATAATTTATTTTTTTAAAACAATTGCATGTTAATGTGCTAATTTATCACATGCTGGCCGTAAAGAATAACATTGAGGAGAGCGTGGTGGACATTTCCTTGCCCTACAACACTGATAGGAGGCTGGTGCCGAGCTGCAACATATATAGGCTGTAGTTTTTCTTTTACTTCATAATGCAGAATGAACAATTTAAAAAGCAGTATCTTCCAGTCTTGCAGTTGTACACTTAAGGTTTGGATGTAGTTTTATTTACAAATGCCCTGGTTAGTGGTATAAGAAAATCCACTACCCTGTATTATCCTACGCATTCTCTAAAAAGCCAATTAAGGATTTTTAATAGGAGATGGGCAGCAGCATCTTCCTGATCCACCAGCATAACACAAAATCATGAAAATTGCAGTAGCCAAGCCAATTGCCAAGTTTGGCAACTATAGCAAATATCCTTCCTATGAGGCAATACATGTATTATATAATTACTAACAACTGATTGTGTTGGATTAGGATTGACCAAGGATTTTTTTAAATTTCCTTATAAGATATTCAACTTAACCAGAATTCCAAAGATTTTATTATTAATTTTATTAATATTTATATACTACGTATTTACTATAGAATTCTTACAATAAATTAATTAAATTCACTCAATTGTACTATGGTTTCGTTTGGAATCAATAAGTGCATCTCACTGATATAGAATTGTTTTGTATTTTTTTTCCTGGCTACTGATACATCTCAGTAACTATATTAGAAAGTAATCAGCCTTATTGGCTTTCTGCCAGCACACTTGCGTTAAATATGCGTTGTCGCAGAAGTCTGCACCGTGCGCAGTGCCGCAAGCTCGTATAGAGGCCTCGCTCTCGCGCAAATCACCGGGCAGCATCGCGATGACCGCTTCTACGTCCATCTCGCCCTCTGACATCATTCCCGCCGTCTCCATCACACACTTGATATAACACTTCAGCTTCGGATCCGGCATCAAGTCTGCTCCCGCGTTTATCTTGTCCACCAGTCCAAGGTCAACTCCCGTCTCTTCCCCACAGTTCTCTCTTAACATTCGCGCCAGCTCTGCCATTTCGTCGTCCAAACCGAATGCTCCTACAAATATTGTAACGAGTATGATGCCTATAAATCTTCCCTCCATTTTGATGTGTGTTGCTACTTGTGGATTAACAGTTTTATACAAGTATGGGAGCTTTATATATGGGTGGGCTCAATGTCACACAGTCCGCTGATCGCATTCGTTTGGCTGGATTGATTATTAAATTGTAGACTCGGGACTGTTATTAAAATGTGTGTTTGTATGGTGCTTGTTTGTCATTTTTCTATTTTTTCAGCCGAATCATTTGATTAAATTATATAGCAGTTTAACAGCGGATGGCAAATAGATATTTTCGAAATTACAGACGTTGGTTGGTGGTTAGCTGTGAAAATAAAATTTCAGTCAAATATCTCATTATATGTATAGTCATATCAATCATCATTATCATCATCAGAACGTGGACTTTTTTTATAGAATCAGGGTGACAAACGAACACAGACCACCTGATGGACACTTATCATCGATTAAGAATCTAAATGCAGATGCGTTGTCATCCCTGAGGATTAAGATGGAATGCTTACTTTCCAGTAAAACGCGTCTCCGGATCTTTACACTCACCATACGAAACACAGTAGCGTATAGCTTCTATTTTACGCTAGGTTTGTGCGGAAGCGTGATCCTACCCCGGTCCAGCGGATCCATTCGTGCTACAACTATAATATAGCTGCAGCGTGACTCTAGTGCGTATAAAATTCCCATTCGTGCATTACGTAGACACCACAACGAGGAACAGTTTAGGTACTTAAAGAGAAAGTAATCATTAGGACATTGTAATTACCTTTCCTAACCGTATTGGCGGTGTAAGAAAATCCACTACCTCATATCATCCATAGGGTGCCGTAAAAGGCGACAGAGTATAACTGAAATAGGAAACGGGCAGCAGCATCTTCCTGATAACAACTCTAAATTTAAAAAAAAACCTGTGGTTGTAAACCCGCCTGCCAAGCGTGGCAACTACGCCAAAATCTCCAAAATAATAATATATGTAATATAATAAAAATATATAAATATCTAATAGAATGAATACCGGCGTAAAATAGCAGCTTACTGTTGCTGTGTTTCATATATAGAATAAGGGTGAAAAACGAGCACACAGTCCACCTGATGGTAAGTGGTTGCTGCGGCCCATTGACATCTACATCTATCCTCTATTACAAATCAAAATGTAGATGCGTTGTCACCCGTGAGTACTAAGATGGAATGCCTCATTTCCAGTAAAAAGGGCCTCCGGCCACCTGCGCTCACCAAGCGAAACGCAGAGGTACACCTCTACTTCACGCTGGTATTCTGTGAGGTCGTGGTACCACCCCGGTACGAGCCGGCCCATCTGTGCGAGAGCAAACGCTGCCGCGTGGCTCTACCACTGTTTTGTTTTGTTTCATATGGCGAGTGTAAAAAAACAGGACAAACTTTTCACTTGTAACGAGCAGCATTGAGCTTCTATTTTACACTGGTATTCTGTGAGAACATGGTCCTTGCCCGATCGCGCCCTATTCGTGCTCTAACCATAATATAACTGCAACATGGCATTACCACATACTAAATTGACAGGATTTGCCTTTACACTCGGCAGACGTATTGAACATCGCAGTACCAGACGTGAGCACCTTTGGCGCTGCTTCCCGTTGCTGGATTTGGTATTTTACTCCAGGCGGAAAGGAGATTACTGGGCCACAGTCTTATCGGAAACCATATATACCTAGTCAGGTCATAAATTCTGTCACATGTTTAATATAAAATAATTGAAACAAGTTTATTCATTATGTAACCATTTATATACCAAAACGAACTTAATAAAACATAGATTCTTATGACACTAAAGTTTATTCAAAATGACCTCGGTGATTTTGAATACAGGCCTTCAATCTGCGCGGCCAGTTGTCTATCGCAGCACGAACGAGGTCCATGTCAATATCGGCGGCTGCCTTAATCAAGGATGTCTTGAGTGACTCCAAATTGGGATGAGGCTTTGAGCACGCCTTTACCTCTAAGTGTTGCCATATCTTGTAATCTAATGGATTCAAATCTGGACTGGAGGAGGGCTAGTCTTCGTGTTCAGTTCTTCGGTGGATGAAGTCGATTTCACGCGCCGCCTGCCAGTCTTGTGTGCTCTTCGCTCCATGAGCTGGCGCCGAATCTTGTTGGAATACCCAGTGCCTGTTATTGAACATGGTATGAGAAACAGGTTCCACAAGGTTCGTCAGGACTGTATTTAGACACACAACTACATTCGTTTTTACACCTTTCTCACAAAAATGTACCTCTGTTAAACCCCAATAAGAAACTCCCAACCATACCATGAGCGAGGATGGAACATGACCTCGTTGGACACGCGGAATACGGTTGCTCGCTTCTTCACTACTATGTGCGTACACCTTATCATTTTGTTTGTTGTAGCTCTCTTCTACGGTAAAAATTTTTTCATCCGAAAAAAGAATTTCCCGATATTTTTTTTTACCGCGTACCGCTTCAACAAAGCGCGGCATCTCTTCAGTCTCGGGTCCATTAGACGAGCATTCAAACGATGTCCTGTTTTTCTTCGATATGCCCGAAGCCCTAAGTCTTCATTTAACACCCTTTTCACCGTGGTTCTGCTTAACCCCATCTGAAGGGCCAACAGTTTCTGCTTACGTTTGGGATTTCTTTGAATTCGCGCCTTCACAGCTTTTATCACTGCTGAAGTCCTAACAGACCGAGGGCGACCACTTCTTGACCTGTCATCTACACTAGAGTCTTCATTGTATTTTTTTTTATAGGAAAAGGGTGACAAACGAGCACACAGTCCACCTGATGGTAAGTGGTTGCTGCGGCCCATAGACATCTACATCTATCCTCTATTACAAATCAAAATGTAGATGCGTTGTCACCCGCGAGGACTAAGATGGAATGCCTCATTTCCAGTAAAAAGGGCCTCCGGCCACCTGCACTCACCAAGCGAAACGCAGAGGTAAATCTCTACTTCACGGTGGTTTTCTGTGAGGTCGTGGTACCACCCCGGTTCGAGCCGGCCCATCCGTGCGACAGCAAAAGCTGCCGCGTGGATCTACCACTGTTAAAATCTATATGTATCGTTTGATGGTACGATAAACGAATCTTTTGGTTATATTCAAATTTTTCAGTATGTCAAAAATTTGAATTGGCGCGTAACCGCAACGATGCAACGCAATAACTGCAACACGGTCTTTTTAAGCGTCCACTCCATATTTTAAAATGAGTAAAACTCTAAAAAGTATACAGTTTTATTTTCATGAACAATTCGAAATTCGAATTCAATAAACTTTTTTGTGGCCAGCATTCTAAAAGAAAAGTTTTTACTGTGTGACAATACTTATGACCTGACTGTGTATATAAGAGAACCGAAGACCCTTTTTACTGTAAAAGAGGCATCCCATGTTAGTCCTCACGGGTGACGACGTATCTGCATTTTGATTCGCAAACGAGGATAGAGGTAGATGTCTATGGGCCACAGCAACTACTTACTACAGGTGGACTGTGTGCTCTTTTGTCACCCTATCCTATAAAAAACCCTCGAGGCGAGGTGCTGTGATGGTTTTTTACACCACCACCACACGGCTAAAATACACACCAGTTTAGGCTGAACCGTTCTATAACATCCTAACTAGCATACATAAATGTAAATACATTTAACATCCTATAGCAGGAACCACGAATAGGGCGCGGTCGGGCAAGGACCATGCTCTCACAGAACACCAGTGTAAAATAGAAGCTCAATGCTGCTCGTGTTTGTGACAAGTGAAAAGTTTGTCCGGTTTTTTTACACTCGCCATATGAAACACAGCAACAGTAAGCTGCTATATCTATTTAACAGTGGTAGAGCCAGGCGGCAGCTTTTGCTGTCGCATGGATGGGCCGGCTCGAACCGGGGTGGTACCACGACCTCACAGAATACCAGCGTGAAGTAGAGGTTTACCTCCGCGTTTCGCTTGGTGAGTGCAGGTGGCCGGAGGCCCTTTTTACTGGAAATGAGGCATTCCATCCTAGTCCTCACGGGTGAAAACGCATCTGCATTTTGATCTTTAACAGAGGATAGATGATATATGTAGATGTCTATGGGCCGCAGCAACCACTTACCATCAGGTGGACTGTGTGCTCATTTTTCACCCTTATCCTATAAAAAAAATCCTAAAGAAGTTAAAAAATCAATCCAGACTCTTAGATAGTTTCCGTTCGCGGAATCTAAGCGCTTGATTATACCACCTTGCTGCTAGGTAAAAACATGGCTTCCTTTCATCGTTGATTGTATGTACTTCTTCTAATTTTTTTATAGGATAGGGTGACAAACGAGCACACAGTCCACCTGATGGTAAGTGGTTGCTGTGACCCATAGGCATCTACATTTATCCTCAATAAAGAATCAAAACGCAGATGCGTCGTCACCCGTGAGAACTAAGATGGAATGCTTCTTTTCCAGTAAAATCGGTCTCCGGTTCTCTACACTCACCATACGAAACACAGCAACGTTAAGCTGCTATTTTACGCTGGGATTCTGAGAGCGTGGTCCGTCCCCGGTTGAGCTGACCCATTCGTGCTACAACTATACTACTAATATAGCTGTAGCATGTCTCTACCACGTTGTAAAATATCTTAACAGAAAACACCCAATAACTGATTTTGGCCTGACCCGGGATCCGAACCTTGGACCTCATGATCGGCAATCGTGTTTACGATCACTAGACCAACGAGACGGTCCAACTCCCATAAGACCTAAGCAGAGGAAGTGGTGGTGATCAATCGCCTAACGAAACGTAGCGTGTTAATAAAAAAAATTCTACCGATTTGAGAACTTCCTCCTTTTTTGAAGTCGGCACAACACAGCTGCAGCATGGCTCTACCACGTATAATATAATCTTTTCGCATATAATCTTATGCGAGTATCATTCAAAAGAAACTGTGCCATAGAATTGTAGAAAAAAGTATATCATGTGTGTATATTGCCGTTTAGTCAGGTAAAAAAAGAGAACATACGCAAAAGATTTTGCCATACAAAACGCTTTAACCAATTAAATGAAACAATTTTGATCACGTTTATAGCTGTATGAACTAAGATCCCTTTGCCGTTCCAAAACGGAAGTATATTAAAAATACATTTGTGCAGTTGACACGCGTCAGAAGTGAAACCTTCAGAAAACGAAACTTCGAGAGAATGGGACGAATACAGAGTATCAACAGTAGGATAATTCGTTGATGACGCCGCAAAGGGGCAAACCTCAATTTTTCAAAAAATTACAGGAGAGCAAGAAAGCATTTGCTTATTCCCCGATTACTAGATTTTTTCATCAGAAATCAGAAAATTAAATATAATAGACTTAATGGAAAACTACAAATAAGATTACTTTTCTGATAAAAAAAAAAACTAGTGATCGGGGAATAATAAATGTTTTCTTGCTCTCTTGTAATTTTTTGAAAAATTGAGGTTTGCCCGTTTACGACGTAAGCGACAAATTGTAGGTTTATTTATTTTATTATTGTTGCTATGTTTAAAATTATTTTAAATTTATTATATTATAATATACAGACTCAAAGTTTTCAATTTCATCATCGTAGGAACTTAAGTATTTTCTAATCAACAAATTTCGTCCTTAATCATTATTACTCATACATCACATGTATAATCTCCATACATAACAGGAAATACTGTATACTAACTATCTCATTCTCTCGCAGGCTGACTCCTATAGATGTATATACATAAACACTTACGCCTGTCACCCAGAGAGGTAGGCAGAGACTACAGACACACCTTTCTCGCTTCCTCCACATCCATATACGAGGGCTGCACTAAAAGTATCGGGAATGGAATATTTCCACTGTTCCTGTCATATTAAAATCTTTTTAATTGAAAAGTCCTTGGTTTTAAAAATCGAATACCATTTATTTATTTAAAAAAAGATTCTCGGTCTTGTCACAAGGTTTTGTCAAACTTGTTTAGTCGTTGAGAAAATTCAAGAGCGATGATTTATTATGACTTTCGAAGTGGTTTAACACAAAAACAGTGTGTTGACCGGATGCTTTCTGCATTTGGTGATGAAGTCCCATCCAAAACCACAATTTATCGCTGGTTTGCTAAATTTCAACGTGCACGTGTCAAGCTCAGTGATGATCCTCGTCAAGGTCGTCCAAAAACTGCAGTCACCCAAGAAAACGTTGATGCTGTGCGTAAGCTGATTGAGGAAGATCGACATGTGACATACCGCGAAATTCAGGCAACTTTAGACATTGGCATGAGTCAAATACAAATAATCTTGCATGAACAATTAGGTGTAAAAAAGTTGTTTTCCCGATGGATACCGCATTCGCTCTGTGAAGAGCAAAAAGCGGCTCGCGTTACTTGGTGCGTCAGAACTCTCGAAATATTCCACGCAGGATCCTCAAATGCTGTATACAACATTGTATCAGGTGACGAATCCTGGATATACGCGTAGGAACCCGAAACAAAAAACCAGCCACGAGTTTGGGTGTTCGAAAATGAGTTGAAGCCGACAAAAATTGTTCGTTCACGGAGTGTTGCAAAAAAAATGGTGGCCACGTTTGTCTCCAAAACCGGCCATGTTACGACTATTCCTCTTGAGGGACAAAGAACGGTTAACGCAGAATGGTATGCTAGCATTTGTTTGCCACAGGTCGTTTCTGAACTCCGTAAAGAGAACTGCAACCGCCGCATCATCGTCCATCACGACAATGCGAGTTCTCACACCGCACACAGAACAAAAGAGTTTTTAGAGCAAGAAAACATAGAATTATTAGACCATCCGCCGTACAGCCCCGACCTAAGCCATAATGATTTCTATACTTTCCCTAAAATAAAGAATAAATTGCGTGGACAGAGATTTTCATCACCTGAAAAAGCTGTGGACGCCTACAAAACGGCCATTTTGGAGACCCCAACTTCCGAATGGAACGGTTGCTTCAATGATTGGTTCTATCGTATGGAAAAATGTGTCGAATTTCGCGGAGAATACTTCGAAAAGCAATAAATACATTTTTAAATAGTAATGTTGTGTCACTTCCTTGATTCCCGAAATTTTCAGTGCTGCCCTCGTACCTAGGCATACACGCTCGTCGGTTAAAAAGGTACAATGGGCCTAAGATTTGGCCCATTTTCATTATATCGCCAATTTGGTCGATGAAATTTCGCCTAAAGCGTCCCTTCCCGACTCTGCCGTTCACCTCTCAACATAAATTTGCTTCGTCACTCTTTCCTCATTAATTATTTTTACATGACCAAACCACCGAAGCATTCTTTTCTTAACCCTGGTCACAACATCATCTTGCAAACCACACTCTTCTCTTATCAAACAATTTCTCACCCTGTCATTCAGATATATGTTTGTCCATTTTAAGTGTGTCTTAAAAGAAAGTTTTTCGCCTGAAAATCGTTATGCAAACAAATACTTAGCGTTAATTCCATACATTTGGTTGAATTACGACCACAGGCAATACTAGTTCTAGAGACCATCTCAAGCGTGAATCTATCAACTATCTTAAGTGTGATATGTCTGTTACAGACGCGGATGCAGTCGTTGCGCTCCGCTCACAACGGCAGCATCGCCGAGACCCTACGGTACATGGTCCAGCGAGAAGGCCTCCTAAGGTAACATTAACTATTATATTGAATAGGTCGTGTCATTAAAAGTGAGGAACGACCGCTAGCTCCCAGCAATGATGAAGACTTGTCTGATGCGAGAGTTCATAGAAATTTGTAATCGCCTGCTCAGAGCAGTTGTTGCAGGAGGCGCGGTAGGGAGAGTTCGGCAGATATTCTAATCCGCAGGTGGAGAACTGGGTACCGCAAGGGAGCATATTTAAACGCTCCTCCAACTTCCATAATAATGTCCTCCAGACCGAATTACGGTCACAGCGGCCCGTCTCAACGGATACCACAGGATTATAGTGCCCAAGGTGCCCCAGGTGCACTCTCTATTATCTCACTCTCATAGTCCGCTGAAACGGTAATGTGATACGGTCGAAGAGGGATCAGGTGCCGGACCAACGGCTTTACGTGCCTTCCGAGGCATAGTGGTGAAAACACCACTAACTCGTGAATATCGTATTTTTTATCTTTTTTTTAATAGGAATAGGGTGACAAACAAGCACACAGTCCACCTGGTAAGTGGCTGCTGAGGCCCATAGGCCCATCTATCCTCGTTTATGACTCAAAATGCAGATGCATCGTCACCTGTGAGGACTAAGTTGGAATGCCACTTTTCCAGTAAAAAGGGTCTCCGGTTCTCTACACTCACCATACGAAACAAAGCAGTGTTAAACTGCTATTTTACGCTGGTATTCTGTGAGAGCGTGGTCCTTCCCCGGTCGAGCCGATGCATTCGTGCTACAACTATACTACTAATATAGCTGTAGCATGTCTCTATCACCTTGTAAAATATCTTAACAGAAAACCTCCAATAACTGATTTTGGCCTGACCCGGGATCCGAACCTTGGACCTCATGATCGGCAATCGTGTTTACGATCACTAGACCAACGAGACGGTCCAACTCCCATAAGACCTAAACAGAGGAAGTGGTGGTGATCAATCGCCTAACGAAACGTAGCGTGTTAATAAAAAAAATACTACCGATTTGAGAACTTCCTCCTTTTTTGAAGTCGGTTAAAAACAAAATATATGAATAAATTTTTTGTGGCATTACATCTGGTTTTGAATTGAACTGTGTTATTTATGACTGAGGAAAAAAAAACCACACAGTCATCATGTTACAGCGTGGACGATAACCGGATATGGCGTACCGTGATTGGCAGAAACTTAACAGTTCTGTGTCACCATTGTCTATAATTTGTTTTGTATCTATGTCGTGTAGTCTGCACAGAAAACTGACGATACGAGGGACGAATGTTATCTATCTGAATTAACTCAGTGAAAACTAAACAGAAACCTAGTGATTTCTACATTAAGCTACATTAGCGAGTACTACACATGTACGGACCGTGTACTTGACCAAGTAGCAGCGGTGTAAGAATATCCACTACCCCATATCGTCTAGTGAGTGTCGTAAGAGACGACAGATGGAAATTGAAACAGATGATGGGCAGCAGCATCTTCCTAAAAACAACTCAAAACAATAAAAAACTGCGAATGACAGACAATCCACTCGGCAAGCGTGTCAACTATGGCAAAATCCCTATGTTTAATCTATGGGGGAGGCCTATGTTCAGCAGTGGACTTTAATAGGCTGTAATGGATGTATGTATAGAAGATAATCTACCAGGAGCACATGACCCACTGAGAGATGAAATGATTAAATCAACAGTAACATTACAACTATGACAAAATATCCTCTATGAGGCAATCTATGGGGGAGGCCTATGTTCAGCAGTGGACTTGAATAGGCTGCAATGGATGGATGTATAGAAGATAATCTACCAGGGGCACATGACCCACTGAGAGATGAAATGATTAAATCAACAGTAACATTACAACTATGACAAAATATCCTCTATGAGGCAATCTATGGGGGAGGCGTATGTTCAGCAGTGGATTTTAATAGGCTGTAATGGATGGATGTATAGCAGATAATCTACCAGGAGCACATGACCCACTGAGAGGTGAAATTATTAAATCAACAGTAACATTACAACTATGACAAAATATCCTCTATGAGGCAATCTATGGGGAGGCCTATGTTCAGCAGTGGACTTTAATAGGCTGTAATGGATGGATGTATAGAAGATAATCTACCAGGAGCACATGACCCACTGAGAGATGAAATGATTAAATCAACAGTAACATTACAACTATGACAAAATATCCTCTATGAGGCAATCTATGGGGGAGGCGTATGTTCAGCAGTGGATTTTAATAGGCTGTAATGGATGGATGTATAGCAGATAATCTACCAGGAGCACATGACCCACTGAGAGGTGAAATTATTAAATCAACAGTAACATTACAACTATGACAAAATATCCTCTATGAGGCAATCTATGGGGAGGCCTATGTTCAGCAGTGGACCTTTATAAGCTGTAATGGGTGTAATGCGTGTAAATAAAACTAATTTTACTGATTTTGTCGCGTTCATTTTTAATTTTTTTAATTGCCGACGTCACGTGGGGTCTGGGTGCGACTAAGTTGCCGGTAACGTCGGAAATTTAAAAAGCTAAAATAGGGGTAAAATCCGTAAAATTTGTTTCACTTCATAAAAAGAAACCCTAGTGATTATGATTTAGGGAACGGAATGCAATACTGAATGGCCTATATCACACTCCTCAGAGGAGAAAACGCATCTTGAAGTCTTCTTTGCTTGAAGTTACGATTTGACTTAGGGACCGCCAAAAACGTGCTTACTCCTTTTTAAAAGGCCTGCAATGCATCTGCCATTCCCCTTTTAAGCGTATGCTCGTTTGCCCCCTTTTCTATATTAAAAAAAAGTTGTTTGCAGGTGTCTAATGTATGGTAATCAAGACTGTAAGATCGTTTATTACTTTTTTATAGGATAGGGTGACAAACGAGCACACAGTCCATCTGATGGTAAGTGGTTGCTGTGACCCATAGACATCTACATTTGTCCTCAATAAAGACTCAAAATGCGGATACGTTTTCACCCGTGAGGACTATGATGGAATGTCTCTTTTCCAGTAAAAAAGGATCTCCGGTTCTCTACACTCACCATACGAAACACAGCAGTGTTAAGCTGCAATTTTACGTTGGTATTCTGTGAGAGCGTGCCCGGTCGAGCCGGCTCATTCGTGTTACAACTATACTATAATATACTAACTATAAATATACTAATATAGTTGCAGCATGGCTCTACCACGTATAAAAACTTTAACTTGAATTTAAATAAAAAAAAAAAATATTTCAATAATTTAACGGCGATATTTTTCTAAAGTTACTCGTAGATTAAAGTTTAGCTAGTTATGTCGAGTAGTGAAATTGCCTCATGTGCACTGCATACTTATAACGTACTTGCTGTTATCAGAAGTTATCTTCTTATCGATGTACGTGATGCTGCAAGAGTCGCGTCGCCGCTCCAGCGATACGGCACTGCCTTGACTTTTTAAAGTGTAAATACATTATTTATTTTTGTATTTTATAGAATAAGTATGAAAAAACGAGCACACAGTCCATCTGAATGTAAGTGGATGTTTGTGGCCAAAACACACCAACATCTATCTTCGATTAAGAATCAATATGCAGACGCATTGTCACCCTTGACGACTAAGATGGTAATCGTATTTCCCACATCCAGTAGTAAGGGTCTCCGGTTCTCTAGACTCACCATACACCATACGAAACACAGTAGCGTTAAGCTGCTATTTTACGCTGGTATTCTGTGAGAAGGACCAAGCGTCCTTCCCCGTTCGAGAGCCATTCGTTCTACGACCATAACATAGCTTCAGCGTGGCTCTACGTATATTGGCGTTGTCAGCGCGTTATCGCGACGTGTTGGACCCGGCTACTCCAGGTCATCATGTTATCAGTACACGCGGTGGCCAAATTTTAGCTTTATCACTTTCGAAGTAATTTTTTTGTACGAGGAACCGTATCGCCTTTGCAACGCTGAACTTTCCTATTTATCGCTCTGTTTTCACATGCTTCAAGTCACATTTCGCGGTTGCAATGGGTTTTTTTTTAAATCTTAATTTTTTTTGCAAATTGGTGATAAAGAAAAAACAAGAAAAGTCTATCTTAAGTATGTTGGATCTTAACAAGTTTGTTGATATTTTCCAAGTTTAAATTAAAAAATAAAAAAACCCGTGAAACAATAAGACCTGATGATCTTCAAACGGCTGAATAGAATTTTTTTGAAATACAGCTAAGAACACCTGATTAAGACACCTTTCAAACGAAAGAAATTTAATCAAAATCAGTTCATCTGTTTAGGAACTATGATGCCACAGACACAAATAAATAAAATTGAAGTGTCTGTTTGTAATGTTACAATAAGAGTTTTTTAGTAAATGCATATGAAAGTATTTGCGGTACTAATAACAAAAAAAACAATTTTTAACATTTTCGTCTGTCTGTTTGTTCCGGCTAATCTCCGAAACGGCTGGACTAATTTTGACGGGACTTTCATTGGCAGGTAGCTGATGTTATAAGGAGTAACTTAGGATACTTTTATTTTAGAATAATAATCAGGATTCCGCGAAAAAAATTAAAACCCTTGAAATCGTAGTAAATTCTACGCGGGCGAAGTCGCGAGGGACAACTAGTAAACTTATAAATCTCAGGCTTTCTGTTTTCGTCGGGGATTACCTAACTTTTTTTTTTTTTATAGGATAAGGGTGACAAACGAGCACACAGTCCACCTGATGGTAAGTGGTTACTGCGGCCCATAGACATCTACATCTATCCTCTATTACAAATCAAAATGTAGATGCGTTGTCACCCGTGAGGACTAAGATGGAATGCCTCATTTCCAGTAAAAAGGGCCTCCGGCCACCTGCACTCACCAAGCGAAACGCAGAGGTAAACCTCTACTTCACGCTGGTATTCTGTGAGGTCGTGGTACCACCCCGGTTCGAGCCGGCCCATCCGTGCGACAGCAAAAGCTGCCGCGTGGCTCTACCACTGTTTAAATGGATATATACAAATGGAATTATAGTTTTCTATAAAACTCATTGTAATTATTATTTATTATTTACTATCACATATTTTTTTACTGATTTATATTATATATTTTATGAAGCGGTAGAGCCACGCCGCTGCTATGTTATGGTTATAACACAAATGGGGTGGTCCGTCCGGACAAGTACCCACGCACTCACAGAATACCAGTGTACAATAGCGGCTTAATGCTGCTATGGTTCGTATGGTGAGTGTAGAGAACCGGAGACCCTTTTTACTGGAAAAGAGGCATTTCACCTTAGCCTTCAGGGGTGACAACTCATCTACATATTGGTTCTTAATGGAGGAGGGATGTAGTGTCTAGGGGTCGCAGCGTCCACATTTAGATGGACAGTGTGCTCGTTTGTCATACTTACAACGACTAGAATACTTTATTTTTATTGGTTTAAAAGTGGATAGTCTATGCTGTAGTAATCCGTGAATGTTTGGTGTGATGATACCTTAATCTTATCAAAGACATTGATAATCGTTCGATTTCCGTAACAATTTATTTTTGTTGTATACGCTATTTATGATCTATATTTGAAGGGTTAGAATCGCAAAGCTGCCCGTCTATTGACCGTGAATTATCTTCGCCTACTATAACTGTGTCAGTGCCTTATCTAATCTCGCGATACGTGAGCACGGTGTTTTATATGAACCACCTTACTTTTATCAACTGCCTTACTCAACAGTTTAACAAGTGGTAAAATTATAAATTTTGTACAACCGACTTCAATATAAATAAAACGAGAACATCATCAATGTAGTTGAAGTCAATTAAATACACATTATTAAGGATTACTCCAAATCTACTGGTCACATTTTGATCAAATAATGATTTATGATATATAAGGCACCACACGAGAAGTACCAGCTTTCAAATAAAAAAAGAGTCATCGAAATCGGTTTACCCAGTTAAAAAGTTAAGAGGTAACACACATAAAAAAAACATACAGTCGAATTGAGTACCATCTCCTTTTTGAAGTCGGTAGTAATATACCGGCGAATTGAGAACTTCCTCCTTTTTTGAAGTCTGTTGAAAAAAACAGAAAACGTTGCTAATGACTACATTTTCTTTTGTATTTTTACTAGCGATTGTCGGTGACTTCGTTCGCGTTATATTATTTAGAATTTATACTAATGTATTTCGTAATAATCAGGAAACCAAGTAAAAACTGTGGTCACCACAGAAGTGGTCTTTTTAAAACAACTTTCATGGAAACTTGGTTTTCTTTACATTACTTGAGTAATTCACGCGCAAACAGCAAAAGAGATAGAAATAAGTAGCTTTCACTCCATGCCCAACTTGACCAACCCATCAATCTTTGTCAGCCTTGTAAAATTCCACTGCTGTGTTTTTGGCCTCTCCCCTTGTAAGGCCATGGTGCAGTTATATTATAGTTGTAGCACGAATGGGTTGGGTTGACCGGGGAAGCACCACGCTCTCACAGAATACCTGCGTAAAATAGCAGTTAAATGCTTCATCTTCACCATTGGCGGGCGAATTGACGATTGCAGTACAAGACGTTTTTTTTATAGGATAAGGGTGACAAACGAGCAAACAGTCCACCTGATGGTAAGTGGTTGTTGCGGCCCATAGACATCTACATCTATCCTCTATTACAAATCAAAATGCAGATGCGTTGTCACCCGTGAGGACTAAGATGGAATGCCTCATTTCCAGTAAAAAGGGCCTCCGGCCCCCTGCACTCACCAAGCGAAACGCAGAGGTAAACCTCTACTTCACGCTGGTTTTCTGTGAGGTCGTGGTACCACCCCGGTTCGAGCCGGCCCATCCGTGCGACAGCAAAAGTTGCCGCGTGGCTCTACCACTGTGAAAAAGATGTGAACAACTTTGACTATAATTGGCGTAAACGAGATGATTATAATGCCAGCTACGTTTCCGGACCGGTACGACTTAGGGATCTTCAAGAAAATAACCAACTTTTCACACGTGGTAGAGCCATGCTGCAGCTATATTAGTAGTATAGTTGTAGCACAAATAGATCGGCTCGACCGGGGAAGGACCACGCTCTCACAGAATACCAGCGTTAAATAGCAGCTTAACACTGCTGTCTTTCGTATGGTGAGTGTAGAGAATCGGAGACCCTTTTTTCTGGAAAAGAGGCATTCCATCTTAGTCCTCACGGGTGACAACGCATCTGCATTTTGATTTGCAAACGAGGATCTATGGACCACAGCAACCACATACCATCAGGTGGACTGTCTGTTCGTTTTTCTCCCTATCCTATAAAAAAACTATTTTTTACTATAATTTGTCATCGTCTACGTAAGTAGGCTCGGGTATAACTGTCTAAGTTGTTTCTTGTTTTAATCCTTCGGTTGGACGCAATATTGACGATACGTGATATTAACAACACTGGAGGTGTTGTTAATATCATCAGTATTAATTCCTCTTAGGAGCCTAATCCAGGACTAGCGACTTTACTCTTAGCTAGTTTGCTTTGCAGTCGACAGTAGGTAAATACGCACGCACACACAACACAAACACTCACGCCTCCCACCCAGAGGGGTAGGCAGAGATTACGGACTTCAATCACGATCCTGACACACCTCTCTCGCCTTCTTTACATTCATATACGCATACACGCTTCTCGGTTAAGGGTACTCCTAATCTGGCCCAATTTCAATATATCGCCGATTTGGTCGATAAACCTTCGTCCCGGGCGTCCTTTCCCGACTGTGCCGTTCACTTCTGCAACATAAATTTTCTTTGTCACTCTTTTCTCTAGGTAAATGCATGCACATTAAAACCAAAGTAGCTGCAACAAGGTTGCAAACTGTATTAACTACGGTAAAACACAAATCTAAATAGGTCTATTCATAATAACGACGCTGTGGCAATCTGATTGACCCAATTAAATGTGCATCACGTGGACGTGTTTGTTATGTTCTAAACATTGTTGCTTTGTGCAAGCAAAAGTAGATAATAATAAACCTAGCAAGCTAACAGCATAGCAAAGTGGCGAAGCAATCAGCTTTGTAGCGGTTTCTAACGGTTGCCGTTGATCAATCAATTTCAAAATAGGAGGTACAGATGCCTGGGTGATCAGTAATCGATTGCTGAAAACAGAATTTGAAAATTCGAAACCGTTCTCGAGATAATCGTGGGACAGACGGACAGACATCGTGAAATCAATAAGTGTCTTCGCAAGCTTTGCCGCTTAATAATAATGTCCTCCAAACCGATCCATTTCGGTCACGGCTGCCAGCCACAACGGAGACTAGCCATCGGCACAAGACAGGATTATACTGCTCAAGTGTGCGCAAGTACAGGTGCACACTATTTCTTCACTATCATAGTCCGATGGGACGGTAAACTGATGGGACCGGAGAGAGATCCGGCGCAGGACCAATAGCTTTGCGTGCTTTCCGAGGCACGGGGGTGAGACATCGCAAATTCCTGACACCGGGTATCTACTGAGGATTTCTTAACAGAAAAATTCAATAACTGATTCTTTTTCTGCCGACTTCCAAAAAGGAGACTGTACTCAATTCGACTATGTTTTTTTATGTGTGTTACCTCATAACTTTTTACTGGGTGAACCGATTTCGATGATTCTTTTTTTATTTGAAAGCTGATGCTCGTGTGGTCCCATATGATCAAGGTCAGACCAGTAGTTATTGAGTTATTCTTAATAACTTATATTGAAGTCGGCTGTACAAAATTTTAAATTTTTAATTATTATCGATCCGGAATATGAACGCGACACCTCGTGATCAGCAGTTGTGTTTACATTACAACCACTAGACCCAGATAGATACATACATTTTTTTTATAGGATATGGTGACAAACGAGCACACAGTCCACCTGATGGTAAGTGGTTGCAGTGGTCCATTGACATCTACATTTATCCCCGTTTGCGAATCAAAATGCAGATGCGTTGTCACTCGTGAGACTAAGATGGAATGCCTTTTTTCCAGTAAAAAAGGGTCTTCGGTTCTCTACACTCACCATACGAAACATAGTAGTGTTAAGCTGCTATTTGACGCTGATATTCTGTGAGAGCGTGGTCCTTCCCCGGTCGAGCCGAACCATTCGTGCTACAACTATACTACTAATATAGCTGCAGCATGGCTCTACCACGTAAAAATAATAATTAATATAAAATTAATTAAACTTAATTAAATAATTAATAAAAATAATAATTAAAAATAATACATAAATTAACGCCTGTCATCCAGAAGCGATCCTGACACACCTCTCGTTTTTTACATTCATATAAATACACGTAATTATATGTTAGTCGGTTATGGGTTTTGTCTTATAGTATAAGAGTGACAAACGAGCACACAGTGCACCTGATGGTAAGTGGATACTATGTCCCAAAGACATCTACATTTATCCTCGATCAAGAATCAAAATGCAGATGCATTGTCGCCGCCGAGGACTAAGATGGAATGCCTCGTTTCCAGTAAAAAGGGTATCCGGTTCTCTACATTCACCATACGAAACACAACAGCATTGAGCTGCTATGTTACGCTGGTATTGTGTGAGAGCGTGGTACCTTCCCCGGTCGGGCCGACCCATTCCTGTTTCAACCGTAATAAAGCTGCAGCATGGCTCTACCACATACAAAAGGAGTTTACAAGTTTATTATGTATTAATTCTGCAACCTTATGAGTGTTTGGTGTCTAATGTAAGTTTAGGAAAACCCGCAGCTCAGCAATGCCAACCAAGTAAAAAGGTTCGCCGGTTCTGTACACTCACCACACGAAACACAACAGCATTGAGCTGCTATTTTAAGCTGGTATTCTGTGAGAGCATGGTCCTTCTTCAGTTGAGCCGTTCCATTCGTTCTACAACTATAATGAAGCAACAACATGGCTCTAACACGTATGTAGTATTTTGAATTGGTCTATCGTTGATATAATATTTCGATAAACCAGTTTGTTCGATAAACATCTAGACGGCGTCCATTCCCGACTCTCACTGACAGTGATGATGTAGTAATAAATTACTGTCTATACTATAGGTACCTACACAGTTCGTTTGTGCTTCCCTGGACGAGCCGATTCATTTGTGCCGCAGCTGTTTTCTATGGCTGTGAAGGGAAGGCCCTCGCTTGCACAGAATATCAACGTGAAATAGCAGCATAATCCTGGTGTTTTTAATAGAAGAATAATTACGTGGTAGAGCCACGCTGCAGCTATATTATGACTGTAGCACGAATGGCTTGCCTCGATCTGGGTAGGACCACGCTCTCACAAAGTACCAGCGTAAAATATAATAAGCATAACGATGCTGTGTTTCGTATGGTGAGTGTAGAGAACCGGAGACCCTTTTTACTGGAAACGATGCATTTCATCGTAGTCCTCAGGTGTGGTAACGCATCTGCATTTTGATTCGTAATCGAGGATAAGTGTAGATGTCTATGGGCCACAATATCCACATGCAATCACGTGGACTGTGTGCTCCTTTTGTCTACCTTATCCTAAACCTCTTCAAATTAGGTAAATCGTCAGTTTTTCCCGAAGATTTCATCCATCCATCCATCCATTACAGCTTATAAAAGTCCACTGCTAAACATAGGTCTCCCTTATAGATTGTCTCATGGAGGAATTTTTCTATAGTTGCCACGCATTTACCTACCAGTTCATCATAATTTACTTCATCGTTTATAATGCGTACAGAAAAGGAGTGGAATAAGTTGACAGCATCTGTCTCTCTATCCGATTACAATGTGGGGTGTTTTTAAGAATAATTGAATAGACTTTTGTTAAGCTAAGTTAAGATCCAAGAGTAAGACCCATTCGTGCCACTGCCACAACCATAATATAGCTGCAGCGTGGCTCTATCACGTACAAAGTTATTCGACCGGCATAATTGTTACTAGAGCACGTTGCTACGGTTCTTCGGTTTATCCAACGGCTGTATAATGCCAAGGTCGTCGAAACAATGCTCCGCGCCTACCTCCCAACTTGACCCCGGGCCCCCGGGTACCACTTCCATTGCCGTGATGTGTGCGGAAACGGAACTGATGTAACGAAGTGCTTTACGGAATTGATGTATTTTTGCAATTTTAAAACTCCTTTATTTCCGGAATATTAATAATATTAAATACTTATAAGATTTAAAAAAATCAGTCTAGACAAAAGACGTTATAGTATCTCTAATAATTATTTATCTATATAATCTAGTTACGTGGTAGAGCCCTGCTGCAGCTATGTTAGTAGTATAGTTGTAGTACGGCTCGACCGGGGATGGACCACGCTCTCACAGAATACCAGCGTAAAATAGCAGCTCAACGCTGCTGTGTTTCGTATGAATGTAGAGAACCGGAGACCCTTTTTACTGGAAACGAGGTATCTCAGTCCTCACGGGCGATAACGCATCTGCAGTTTGATTCGTAATTGAGGATAAAGGTACAGTTTCGTAGCCGACCGCATGCAGCAACAGCAGGCGACGTGTCGTCGCGACACGTCGCTGCTGTCATGATTCCGAACCCGACTGCAGGCGGCAGCAGCCCGTGTTCCAATCTGTTCCGAATGTTCTGTGGGTACTCTATTTATGAAAACCAAATAGGTACTATATATACCCCTTTTATTTAACTCCTTTCCTATATTTTTTCAAATATTATCTTTTGACACACTGTTTAAATAATTATTGTGAAATTTATTGTTTAAATAAATATTGGGCCACCTGGAGTTTCTCTTCCACGGAATCGGTGAAATTAATTTTTTGAGAAAAATTCAACGTGTCGCTCGGGCGTTGGCGGCACTACTGATCTGCGGTCGGGCGACATGTCGTCTACCGCTCCGGCAAACGACGTGTCGCTAGCTACGGAAAGTATTTCATAGAACTACATACATAGTAGAGTCGCGACGACACGTCGCCTGCTACTGCTGTCGGCGGTCGGCTACGGAATGGTACCTTAAGGGTAAATGTCAAATATGTATGTATATTATTACGACAGCCTACGAAAATTTGACCTCGGCGATCTACGATTATAATGACCTCATCGAAGAAGCTTAGCGATTTTGCGACGCATTTATAAACATGCTGTGTTGTGTGGAAAAATACATCCTTTTTCATCCTAATCGGCACTTTTACTCACCCCTCACGAAACAATATTAATACGTGAAGAGATAACTAAAATTAACGCTAATTTTTTTTTTTATAAAATATGTGTTACAAATACTGATGAAACGATTATCACTTCGAGATCATGATTACGATTATTGCGCTAAATAATCGACGATCACGATTAAGATCATTTCTGTTTTTAAATAAAAAAAATACTATTATCGATAAAATAGCATAATATTTATTACTGTAATCTAATTCAAATAATGTTTGCTGAGGAATTAATAATTAAATTTAAGGAATTTTTAATTTTTGTTAATAACATTTTCTAGCTTTTCAGCTTAAATATCTTTGGTGTCGAATAATAATCAGTTTAATATGTACTATTCGAGAATCTATTCACACAAGGGCATTGGTGACGTGCGGGTTTTCCTAAACTTACATTAGACACCAAACACTCATAAGGTTGCAGAATTAATACATAATAGCTTCTGAACTCCTTTAGTATGTGGTAGAGCCGTGCTGCAGTTTTATTACGGTCGCAACACGAATGAGTCGGCTCGACCGGGGAAGGTACCACGCTCTCACACAATACCAGCGTAACATAGCAGCTCAATGATGTTGTGTTTCGTATGGTGAGTGTAGAGAACCGGATACTTTTTTACTGGAAACGAGGCATTCCATCTTTGTCTCCAGTCATCATCATCATCGTTACAGCCCTTCACAAGTCCACTGCTGAACATAGGCTTCTCCCAATGAATGCCACAAAGCACGGTCATGAGCGACCTACATCCATCGACTTCCTTCATATCTTACCAGGTCGTCACTCCATCTAGTGGGGGGACGCCTTACACTTGCCTGCCGGTACTAAGCTGCTACTCGAGAACCTTTCTTCCCCGTCGGTTGTCGATTCTTCGAGATATATGGCCGGTCCATTGCCACTTCAGCTTACTAATCCGTTGGGCTATGTCGGTCACTCTGGTTCTACTGCGGATATCCTCATTTCTAAGTTTATCACGCATAGAAACTCCGAGCATAGCCCTCTCCATAGCTCGCTGAGCGACCTTGAGTTTCCTTATCCGGCCAGCAGTGAAGGATCACGTCTCAGTTCCATAAGTCATCACTGGCAACACGCACTGGTTGTACAGTCTCGTTTTTAAGTTATGAGTATACCTGACGAGAAGATGTGCCGTAATTTCCCGAACGCTGCCCCACCGAGTTGAATCCGTCGATTGACCTCTCGGTCGAAGTTGGACTTACCTAGTCGGACTATTTGTCCCAAGTAAACATACTCGTCAACAACTTCGAGCTTAGTTCTCCCAACAACTACCGACATAGGTGTGACATGGACATTAAACAAGATCTTTGTTTTGTCCATGTTCATCTTAAGACCTATCCGTTGGGAAACACTATTGAGGTCTTTGAGCATAGTACTTAGGTCCTCCAGCGATTCTGCCATAAGGACTATATCGTCGGCAAATTGAAGGTGAGTGATGTACTCGCCATTGATGTTAATACCGTATCCTTTCCAGTCCAGAAGGTTGAAAACGTCTTCTAGTGCAGCGGTGAAGAGTTTCGGGGATATGACGTCACCCTGTCTTACACCTCCCTGCAATTGGATAGGTTTCGTACGCTGGTTCTGTACTCGGATAGCCATCGTAGCCCTACTGTACAAGCACTTCAACACTTCGATATACCGACATTCAACTTGGCACCGCTGAAGGGACTGCAGCACCGCCCATTTTTCGACGGAATCAAAGGCTTTCTCATAGTCCACATACGCTAGACATAGTGGCAAATTGTACTCCTCGGACTTCTGTACAATTTGCCGAAGGGTATGTATGTGGTCTATGGTACTAAAGCCTATTCGGAAACCGGCTTGTTCGGGAGGCTGGATGACGTCAAGTGTGCGCGCGAGACGTTTCGTAATGACTCTCGAAAACATCACGTAGACGCGGCTCAGAAGGGAAATCAGTCTGTAGTTCTTCAAGAGAGCATTGTCGCCTTTCTTGAAGAAAAAGACCACCGCACTTCTGCTCCACGCCTCCGGTGTAATGCCACCATGGAGGACGGAATTAAACAGCTTCTGAAGGACTTCAAGTACTGGTTTTCCACCCTCTTTCTAAAGCTTCGCTGTAATTCCATCCTCACCCGGCGATCTGCCATTTTTAAGGGGCTGGAGAGCCATTCTAATCTCGCTCAGACTGACGTCCGGGATATCTTCGGAATAGTGTCGAATAAGACTCGCTCTTGGATCGTTACTCACACTTGCTTGTGGCTCCAACGATGATGTGTACGGCTGCCCATAGAACCTCTCAATCTAACTCAAAATCTCAGGTGTCCCGGAAATGACGCTGCCACACTCCGTCTTCAGCTTCGACAGTTGGCTCGTTCTGGCAGACAGATCTCTAGCAAAGACTTTGGAGCCCTGGTTGCGCTCGATCGCTTCTTTAATACGAGCAGTATTATAGAATTAAATATAGTAAGATTAACATAATCTTGACAACTTTCGAGTGTAGGTCTCAAAAAAATTACCAACAAATTTGTACATATACCGATGCATTTTCTATAAAAAATATATATTTTGCAAGCCCCAAAACAAAAATCAGCTTGTTATTAATAAATTTTTTCAAGTCACCATTCTGACATGTTAGAGCTGGGGGTCACTCGGAAGGTACCATTCACTTTGTATGCCACAAGTTTTTCTCAGTTTTCCATCGTATTTTCTCGAAGTATTGATTTTTAGAAACTGTTATTATTTAATTTGGGACACTCATCAAATCGACGTGTTTCGCTCCCTATCGCGCTTTTTCCTCCCACTATCAGAATTTGGTCCAATGATAAAAGTTGGGTGTCTCGTCAAAACGAAGCTGTGTAATAAAATAAAATAAACTTGCAGCCTGTTATTAATCACTGAAATCCCTTGTATGTGGGCCCGAGGACTATATCAAAAGATTTTTTGAAGTCAAGATAAACCACATCCACCTGTACTCTCGCGTCAAGAAATCGCGTCGTAAAATCAAGGAGGTTGGTTGCAGTGCTGCGTGCTGGACGAAACCCATGTTGCACATCAGACAGTAGAGCTCGTACCTGCTCGTACAAACGCTTCTGGATTGCCGACTCAAACACCTTGGCTGGCGTCGACAACACGGCCACCGGTCTGTAATCTGTCACAACTGATCCTGCTTTATCTTTAAGAATTGAAACTGCCCTAGTGATGCGGCATTGAGTTGGAAACGTCGCTGTTTTTAAACAACTGTTAAATCTATACAAATAAATAAAATTGAAGTGTCTGTTTGTAATGTCAAAATTACAGATTTTACTAAATGCATATGAAAGTAAATACGGTACTTATAACTAAAATACTATTTTTAAAATTTTTGTCTGTCTGTTTGTTCCGGCTAATCTCCGAAACGGCTGGACCGATTTTGACGAGACTTTCACTGGCAGATAGCTGATATCATAAGAAGTAACTTAGGCTACTTTTATTTTAGAAAAATAATTAGGGTTCCGAGCAAAAAAATAAAAATCCTAACACGCGAGCGAAGTCGCGGGGAACAGCTAGTATATAATGAAGTGGTGGAACTAGTACTCGACAAGTCCCATCTGGGGCAGCTGACCGCTTGGGCTTGAGCCTAGCTAACGCCTTCCTTATGTCTTCCAAACTCAGTGAGTCGAGGTGAACGCACGCACCACAGCTCGCACTGCACGCCACCGCCTGTCGAACATCTAGTCGTGGCGACACACTGCTGTAGACCGATTCAAAGTATTTGGCAAAATAGCTAACACATTGACAGTCGCGTAAATGCTGATCCCCTTTAATAATAGTCTAAAAAGTTTGAATTGAGTTTAGTTCAAACTGTTTTGAGAACCTCCTTTGTAATCGAGCAAAAAAAGGAAGTTGTCGCACTAATGAGGGTTAATAATTTTCTGCTCACCAGATGTCGCTAGTTGACACTGAGGTTAAGTTTTTTGTTACACAGTGTAATTTAATTGAGAAGTTGGTTTTTAATAAAAGTTTATCAGTTTCTAGAGTATTAAATTAATACACAAAACAATGCGTCAGTGGTTTGCTCTTAATTTTTTGCACATTTTTAACTTTTTTTTTTAATTTTTCTACTTTAGTGAATATCTGTGGTTTGGTTTATTTATTTTAATCTTATTAATATAAAATATAGCTAATAGTGCAGAAAGAAACAATAACCTTTACATTTTCCGAACAAATTAACTTCCCCGCTATGAAATGTGTCAAATATTATATACCTCACTTTCTAGTGGCGCCGCGCTGGTGGCAGAAAAAGTGATATGGATGCCCTCATTGATAAGCGGTAGTGAGTTTCTTTTTATTTGTAAAGTGATAACGAGGTCGCGGGTGCTCGTGTTCGTGCATAAACGATATATAATTATTAAGTGGCGAAGCTTGCGAAGTCACTTATTGATTTCACGATGTCTGTCCGTCTGTCCGTCTGTCCGTCTGTCCGTCTGTCAGTCTGTCAGTCTGTCCGTCCGTCTGTCCGTCTGTCCCACGATTATCTCGAGAACGGTTTCGAATTTTCAAATTCTGTTTTCAGCAATCGATTACTGATCACCCAGGCATAAACCTCCTATTTTGATTTTTTTTCCGTTAGAAACCGCTACAAAGCTGATTGCTTCGCCACTTTGCTATGCTGTTAGCTTGCTAGGTTTATTATAATACTAGTTGTTCTCCGCGACTTCGCTCGCGTGAAATTTAGGGTATTCATTTTTTTGCGTGAAACCCTAATTCTTTTTCTAAAATAAAAGTAGCATAAGTTACTTCTTATGAAATCAGCCATCTGCCAGTGAAAGTCCCGTCGAAATCGGTCCAGCCGTTTCGAAGATTAGCCGGAACAAACAAACAGACAGACAGATAGACAAACATTTTAAATTTTTTATTTTTGTTATAAGTGCCGTATAATACCTTAACTTTCATATGCATTTAGTAAAAAGCTGTAATTTTGACATTACAAACAGACACTTCAATTTTATCTATTTGTATAGATGTATGAACAGGTAATAGATACCGTTCCATTCATCCGTTACATCCTATAAAAGTCCACTGCTGAACATAGGCCACCCTCATAGATTGACTCATTGGAGGATGGGATATCTTGCCAAATTTTTTTTATAGGATAAGGATGACAAACGAGCTCACAGTCCACCTGTTGGTAAGTGGATGCTGTGGCCCATAGACATCTACATCCCATCTACCCTCGATTACGAATAAAAATGCAGATTGTTCTCACCCATGAGGACTAAGATGGAATGTCTTGTTTCCAGTAAAAAGAGTTCCATATATAGTAGTAAACTTGCTAAGCGGGTTGGCAACCGAAGATTTTTTAATTTTTTCAGTTGTTATCAGGAAGATGCTGCTGCCAATCTCCTGTTTCATTTTCAATCTGTCGCCTCTTAAGACACTCTCAGCACTAGCACAGCACAGCACCAACACAGGGGTAGTGGATGTTCTTACACCGCCATTGCCCGGATAGGTACTAGACACATTTTTTTATAGGATAAGGGTGACAAACGAGCACACAGTCCACCTGATGGTAAGTGGTTGCTGCGGCCCATAGACATCTACATCTATTCTCTATTACAAATCAAAATGTAGATGCGTTGTCACCCGTGAGGACTAAGATGGAATGCCTCATTTCCAGTAAAAAGGGCCTCCGGCCACCTGCACTCACCAAGCGAAAAGCAGAGGTAAACCTCTACTTCACGTTGGTATTCTGTGAAGTCGTGGTACCACTCCCGTTCGAGCCGGCCCATCCGTGCGACAGCAATTCTGCCGCGTGGCTCTACCACACATATCTATTGAAGTAATTTTTAATATGTCCAAGTAATTTTTCTATAGACATTGCATGGGAATAACAATAAATTATATCATAGTTTTTTTTTATAGGATAGGGTGACAAACGAGCACACAGTCCACCTGATGGTAAGTGGTTGCTGTGACCCATAGACATCTATGTACATTTATCCTCAATAAAGAATTGAAATGCAAATGCGTCGTCACCCGTAAGGACTAAGATGGAATGCCTCTTTTCCAGTAAAAAGGGTCTCCGGTTATCTACACTCACCATACGAAACACAGCAGTGTTAGGCTGCATTTTACGCTGGTATTCTGTGAGATTATTGTGTGGTCCTTCCCCGGTCAAGCTGACCCATTCGTGCTACAACTATACTATTAATATAGCTGCAGCATAGCTCTAACACGTATAAAGAAAGTTAAATAAAACTATTTATACGGTTTTTATTGCGTTTTACTTAGTAAATTTCACAGTACGTGAGCAAACCGGGTTAGATAATGATTTGCCACATGCCTTTCGGAAAAGAATAACGTTTAAATTCAAATTTATTTTTATTTGGGCCTGTATTTCCAAATAAAAAAAATTAACGAGACAAAATATTTATCTTTAAATAATATTAAAATTTAAGAAAACTTAAAAAAACACTCATTGATGATTTCTAGAGGGAATTATCCTGGTGATCCTGATCAGGATACAGGATTAAAGTTATTAGATTAGGATATTGTCATTCGGTCGTCTAGAAGTTAGTGAATATTACATTAAAAGATTCCGTTACATAGATAGATATGTAGATACACGAGAAGCTAATAAGCTAAAGCGTGTTAAAAATTACGTTCGTTTCATTCAACCTTAGGTAAAGTCAATAACTTTTTACACGTGGTAGAGCCATGCCGCAGCTATATTTCTGGTATAGTTGTAGCACGAATGGGTCGGCTCGACCGGGGAAGGACCACGCTCTCACAAAATACCAGAGTAAAATAGCAGCTTAACACTGCTGTGCTCCGTATGGTGAGTGTAGAGAACCGGAGACCCTTTTTACTGGAAACGAGGCATTCCATCTTAGTCCTCACGGGTGGCAACGCATCTGCATTTTGATTCGCAAACGAGGATAGATGTAGATGTCTATGGGCCACAGCAACCACTTACCATCAGGTGGCCTGTGTGCTCGTTTGTCACCCTTATCCTATAAAAAAAACAAATATTTCAATTTCAATCTGATGACTTTCCTATGATCAAGTGTTGACTATATTTATATCGGACCAACACTGAGGTACCCACCCTCTTTCTAATCAAAAAGAATTGTTAAAAATCGGACTACGTGGTAAAGATCGTTGAACCTTTTTGTTTCTATTCGGGTAAAATGACCGACTAGCTCATCTTTAATCTTATTATTTATGAGAATTTATTATATCTTTGCATTGCATTACTTCATTCCTCTCCCTTCCACCATCGGGCAACCAGTCGCTCGGTCAGTCTCCACCCTTTCGCTGTCGACTTATCATACATTCCAACGAAACGGTTTGCTACATCTTTCATCATGCGTACAGCAAAGGAGTGGAATTAAATGCCAGCATCTGTTTTTCCCGGCAAGGCCCCAGGCGAGGATGGAATTACAGCGGAGCTTCCGAAAGCGGGTGGAAGACCGGTACTTGAAGTCCTTCAGAAGCTCTTTAATTCCGTCCTCCATGGTGGCATTACACCGGAGGCGTGGAGCAGAAGTGCGGTGGTCTTGTTCTTCAAGAAAGGTGACAACGCTCTCTTGAAGAACTACAGACCGATTTCCCTTCTGAGCCGCGTCAACGTGCTGTTTTCGAGAGTCATTACGAATCGTCTCGCGCGCAGACTTGACGACTTCCAGCCTCCCGAACAAGCCGGTTTCCGAAAGGGCTTTAGCACCATAGACCACATACATACCCTTCGGCAAATTGTACAGAAGTCCGAATAGTACAATTTGCCACTATGTCTGGCGTATGTGGACTATGAGAAAGCCTTTGATTCCGTCGAAATTTGGGCGGTGCTGCAGTCCCTTCAGCGGTGCCAATTTGACTGTCGGTATATCGAAGTGCTGAAGTGTTTGTACAGTAGAGCTACGATGGCTATCCGAGTACAGAACCAGAGTACGAAACCTATCCAATTGCAGAGAGGTGTAAGACAGGGTGATGTTATATCCCCGAAACTCTTCACCGCTGCATTGGAAGACGTTTTCAAGCTTCTGGACTGGAAAGGATACGGTATTAACATCAATGGCGAGTACATCACTCACCTTCGATTTGCCGACGATATAGTCCTTATGGCAGAATCGCTGGAGGACCTAAGCACTATGCTCAATGACCTCAATAGTGTCTCCCAACGGATAGGTCTCAAGATGAACATGGACAAAACAAAGATTATGTTTAATGTCCATGTCACACCTATGCCGGTAGTTGTTGGGAGCACTAAGCTCGAAGTTGTTGACGAGTATGTTTACCTGGGACAAATAGTCCGACTAGGTAAGTCCAACTTCGACCGAGAGGTCAATCGACGGATTCAACTCGGCTGGGCAGCGTTCGGGAAGCTACGACACATCTTCTCGTCAGACATACCTCAAAACCTTAAAACGAAATTGTACAACCAGTGCGTGTTGCCAGTGATGACTTACGGAACTGAGACATGGTCCTTCACTGCTGGCCGTATGAGGAAGCTCAAGGTCGCTCAGCGAGCTATGGAGAGGGCTATGCTCGGAGTTTCTCTGCGTGATAAACTTAGGAATGAGGATATCCGCAGTAGAACCAGGGTAACCGACGTAGCCCAACGGATTAGTAAGCTGAAGTGGCAGTGGGCCGGCCATATAGCTCGAAGAACCGACAACCGATGGGGAAGAAAGGTTCTCGAGTGGCAGCCTCATACCGGTAGGCGAAGTGTAGGGCGTCCCCCACCAGATGGAGTGACGACCTGGTAAGACATGCAGGAAGTCGATGGATGCAGGTGGCTCAGGACCGTGCTTTGTGGCATTCTTTGGGGGAGGCCTATGTTCAGCAGTGGACTTGTGAAGGGCTGTAATGATGAAAAATGATGATCTGTTTTTACATCCCATTACAATGTGGGTGTGTTCAAGGCACGAGTGAACAGGCTTTTGTTAAGTCGGTACGCTTCGCCATCTTCGACTGCATCACTACTTATGTAAAAAACAATAAAAAAAATTGTGCAACCGACTTCAATAGCGGCTGTTACAAAACTACCCGTAATGCCGATAGGAGGTTAAATGGGGCCTTATAACGAGTCCATTCACAATATTTAAGAACCGTAGTAACGCTGTATAACATACCCCAAATAAATAAAAAAATATTATTATTTTCACTGATGTGCAAACCCTATTTCAGTAAAATTAAAGAGTAAACTACGTAGAATGTACCTACATTTTTACCTAATTCGCGGAACGACAAAAATTTTAAAAGACCTAACCTAACGAAACAACCTAAACGAACACTTACTTTTTCATAATAAACGTCAAATTTACAGAAACGGCTCAGAGTGTTCTCCGCCTTGTTCAATACACAACCTCGCTCGTCGGGATATGGCTTGTGTGGCATTTCGTACCGTCGTCGGTGTTATTGATGCGAAAACCGATTTAACACGCTGTTCCATCTCGGCAACCGTTGGGCAATCGGATAAATACACTCTGTCCTTCACATAACCCCACAAAAAGAAGTCCAAGGGTGTGAGGTCCGGAGAACGAGCAGGCCATAGCACCGGTCCGCCGCGGCCGATCCATCCTCGCGGAAAGGGAACGATAAGATGTTCTCGTACGTTGCGAGCAAAATGTGCTGGAGCTCCATCATGCTGAAACATCATGTTTCTTTGGTTCTCAAAGTAATCCCAGTCAGCCATAGGAAGTCGTCAATCGCCTTTTCGAATTCCGTTTGTAAAAACATTAGATAGTTGCTACCGTTTAGACGTGACGGCATTATGACGGGACCGTTGACATGCCCGTCCTAAAGGCCAGCCCACACATTCAGCTGCCACTGGTGTTGAAATCTGCGCTGCCATGACGCATGTGGATTCACGAGAGTCCAAACGTGATCGTTATGCATATTTGAAAGTCCTGAACTCGTGAATGTTGCCTCGTCCGTCCAAAGAACATAGTTTACGTAATTAGGGTTTTCCTGTAACTGCCTGAGGTACCACTCGCAGAAGTTCCTCGTGGGTGCAAAACTGGAGGGTATCAGCTCCTGTGTTCGGCGATAGTGATAAGGGTGACGATTGTCGTCACGAAGAATTCCCCAAACTGCAACATGGTTTATACCGAACCTTGTTCCGGCTCGCCTCGTACTTGTGGTCGGCTCTTCTTCAAAATGCTCTATACACTAATTCAGCCTGCCTGGCGTCGACTGTGCTTGGACGTCCACTTCCAGTAGACCGATAAAAAGAGCCGATGGAATGTAGTCGTCTTGACATGCTCGGAAAACACTGGTACGAAGGCAGCCGTCGCTGTTCAGTGGGGGGTCTACTATCGATAAATCGTTGCCTATACAGTTCGCGAGCACGATTTAAATTGCTATCTTCATGGCCTACGCATAACATCATATCGTAATATTCCGAGTTAGAAAGCAACGTTATTTTGCAAAAAATGTTGAAAAAAACATCTCGAAACCGATTAGAAGATTTAAAATTTACAATGTATTTTTTTTCCAACTTGACATTTTTTAAAGCCAGTACTGAGTATAATAACATCCTTGTATTGAGGTAGCAAACATTTATGAATTAAAAATGGAAAAACTATTAAAGTAGACAATTATTAGGTAAAATAGGTACGTAGGCTTTTCCGTTAAATCAGCAGTTCTCAAACTTTTTTGGTCACGAAGCCCTTTTGACAAACAAAATACTTGACGGAACCCTACAATTAAACAATAGTTTTTAAAAGTGTATTCTTTATTATATAAGAATAGAATAGAATAGAATAGAATAATTTTTTATTCAATATAGATCACATGTGTAATTCTTATTGAAAGTCATTTTTTACTTTACCACTGGTTCGAAAAAAAAACCTCCGTCCTGGGAAGAACCAGCAAGAAACCCAGCGGGACTTTTTTTTAAAGCAAATTTTACAATAATGGTTATACAACTATATAAGTACAAAATTTATTTAAGAAACAGCTTGGAATCGATCACCTCATTCCCAGGGGTTATTATCAACCATGTATTCATTTATACTATAATAACCCTTTTTATACAGTTTCAACTTAACAAAACATTTAAACTTGCTAATAGAGAGAGCCTGTACACTTTCCGGGACCTTGTTGTAATAGCGTATACATTGCCCCAAGAATGAATTACTGACTCTGTAGAGTCGAGAAACTGGTATCACTAGCTTGTGTTTGTTCCTAGTGTTTACAGAATGCACATCACTTTTTTTACTAAAACTACCTTTGTTTTTGTGAACATACATTAAATTTTCGTAAATATACTGAGAGGCCAAAGTTAATATATTTATTTCTTTAAATTTATCTCTAAGAGACTCTCTCAGTTTTAGGTTGTAAATAGCTCTAATGGCCCTCTTCTGTAAAACAAAAATAGTTTCTGAATCAGCCGCATTTCCCCATAGCAAAATCCCATAAGACATTATGCTATGGAAATAACTGAAATAAACTAATCTAGCTGTCTCGACACTAGTGAGACCTCTTATCTTTTTTACAGCATAGGCTACAGAACTTAGTCTGCTTTCTAGTTTGGATATATGGGGGCCCCACTGAAGCTTTGCGTCGAGAGTGATGCCAAGAAAAACAGTGGATTCAACAGGGCTCAGTTCTTCCCCATTTAAAAACACATTGGTTCTCAGATTTTTAACATTCGTTGTTGTAAATTTAATACATTTAGTTTTATTTCCGTTTAAATGTAAATTATTAACGTTAAGCCAATGCACTAATTTTGATATAGCATTATTCACTTCGTCACATTTAAATGATTGACGTTTAAGTTTAAAAATCAAAGAAGTATCATCAGCAAATAATACTATATCATGATTATCCTCTACAATAGAAGGTAAGTCATTAATATACACTAGAAACAGGAATGGGCCGAGAATTGAGCCCTGAGGGACACCCATTAGTACAGGTGAGCCGGAAGAACTTTTACCATTGATAATAACTTTCTGCATTCTATTACTTAAATATGAAATTATAAGTTTAAGCGCTGTGTTCTTGACACCATAGTACTGTAGCTTCCTGATTAATGTCTCATGGTGAACGCAGTCGAAGGCCTTGGAAAGGTCACAAAATATACCCAAAGCATCCTCTGAATTCTCCCATGCACAAAAAATATGTTTAATAATCTCGACTCCAGCGTCAGTTGTTGAGCGACCCCTTGTAAAACCGAATTGATTTCTATGTAGCAATTTATTAATATTAAAGAAACTTAACATCTGATCTAAAATTATTTTTTCAAAAATTTTACTAAATGTTGGTAGGACAGAAATTGGTCTAAAATTGGCGGGGTCTAATGTACTACCAGATTTAAATAAAGGTATGACTTTACTGAGTTTCATTAAATCAGGAAACACACCAGATTCGACGCTTGTATTAAATATAGTGGCTAGATAAGGTGCTATTATATCTATTATAGATAAAATAACTTTAACGGAAATCCCCCATAAATCTGCCATTTTCTTAACATCAATAGTTTTAAAATATTTAACAATATCTTTTGGCAGTACTTTATGGAATTTAAAAGTATTTGAACAAGCCTTTACATTTTGTTTGAGCAATGATTCAGCGACAGTAGGAGAAGAGTTTAATGATTTAGTTGTCAAAAAAGGAACATCAGTAAAATGTTTCTCAAAAGCCATAGCAACTTCTTGATCAGATCGGGTTAAATTATTGTTAATATTCAATTGAAAATCCGAGTTGCGTGGTTTGACCTTGCCCGTTTCACTATTTATTATTCTCCAGGTCATTTTAATTTTGTTAGATGCAGTTTTAATTTTGTTACTTAAATGTAAAGCCTTAGCTGTGGCGCACACTTTTTTAAATATTTTAGAATATGTTTTTACATAATCTCTAAATATAACACTACTATTATATGATCTTTCATTATAAAGCTCGTATAACTTTGTACGTACGTAAGTGTAATAAAAGTACAATGTAACAGTTACTAATTATTACTTACTTTTTACCACATGGCAAGTACAATAATAGAAGATATTAAAAATGAAAAAAATCTTAACTAATGGGAGGTATGAAACTGTTTTTTATTTTTCATCAATTGGTTGATATCAGGTTTGATAGAAGACATTTGAAGTCTCATATCAGGTTCGGCGTCCAGTCTATTGCGATATTTTGTTTTCTTGGCTGCATAGGTTGAGAATCCTGTTTCGCACAAATATGTTGTTGGGAACGGGAGAAGAATATTTAGAGCCATTCTGCCAAGCATTGGATATTCATCACGGATTCTGCACCAAAAAATCGTAGAGAGGCATCGTTTTGAACAGTGACTCCATACTTGTGTCTGATGACATTTCTAAAAGAGATTCATATATCTCGTTTGACATACTTTCGGGCTTTTGCAAGTTGGGTAAAAAAGGATTATGAATCCATGAATTCAGCTTCATTTTTGTATTCTGTTCTTCGGGAAAATACTTTTCAAAAGATGCGCGCATCGAAGTGAGGTATTGAACCAATTCTTCAAACATCATTTTGAAACATTTCTGAGTCGTTATCGCTAACAAACTCACTGAGTGACGTAAAGCTTTCTATTTCTCACCAACGCAAATAATCCAAAAATCTAATTTTCTTTTGAAGGCCGTTATTTTGTTATAGGCCTGAAACACTGTTGTCTACCTTGCAATGATAAATTCAATTCGTTCAGTTTTTGAAAGATATCCACCATAAAAGACAATTGGAACAACCAAGTTTTATCATACAAACGGTCTTTCAAATTAAAAGAAACTGTATTTGCTGAAAGAAACATTTGTAACTCGGCTCTAAGTTCAAATAGCCTTGTTAAAGTTTTACCCCGAGACAGCCATCGCACTTCTGTATGGAGCAGCAATGTTTTATGTTTGCTGCCATAATCTTCACACAATAATGAGAACAATCGGGATTGTAGTGGTCGTGATTTGATAAAATTAATTATTTTTACCGTTTCATCCATAACTAATTTTAGATTTGACGGCATTTGCTTCATCTCTCACGATATCATCATCAGATATCTCACGATAACCAGCAAGATAGCCAGACCAGTGACATCAGTTGACTCATCCAATTGCAAGGCGAATCGTGTTTTTTGTAGACGTGCAACTAGTTCTTGTTTGACGTAGCTTGCCAGATCATGGATTCGCCGTGAAACAGTATCGTTTGATAGCGGTACAGTAGAAAGATGATTTGCAGATTTTTCATCGAGCATACATTTTGTTATGTCTAACACACATGGCTTTATTAAATTCTCAGCGATAGTGTGCGCTTCACCTGCTTGTGCAATGCGATAGCTAACTAAATATGATGCCTCCGTGGCCTTTTCATTGATAGTTTGTGTTACATGCATCATATTTTTTTGATTTTCCAATAATTGTTCTTTTTTACGAACAAAAAATTCTTTATTCTTGTATTTAGACTCGGGGTGTACAGTTTCTAAATGTCTGCGCCATTTGGCAGGTGCCACGGAACTATTAGGAAGCAGTTTACTACATAACATGCAGAGAGGTGAGCCGTTGGAATCAACAAATTCGAAACTGATATATGGTTCATGATACTTCCTTTTTTTCGTCTTTGAAACCGTGGAGCTTGACGTCGTGGCATCATCGTCTGGATCGGTAATTGTTGTATTCTCCGCGCGTACTGCTTTTGAATATTCAGCGTCATTAGAAGATGTTGTTGCAACACGTTTACCGCCTTTAAGCCAACGTTCCATTCTTCTGTATTAATAATGTTACACGTTAGGATGGTGGGGTCAAAATAATGCACAATCGTTACTGCGTTTATGAGACAAAGTTTAGTGATTTAGTCCAAAGAAGAAATTTACAAAACTGATACAATCAGAATACAGCAGGCAGTAGAACAATGAACACTAGTTTCATATCAAGTTTAAACTCCGCAATTCGCTAGCCAGCTTGTAAGTAGGTAGGTAGGAACTTATCGCTCCGAACACTAATCGTCAACTGACTGACGAGGCGCGACGCGCGATCGCCGCTTATATACTTAGTCCTAGACTCGAACTCGAACATTCTCAAAAATACTCGAGTCGGCGCCTTTGATAAACAAAAAGCGGAAATAAAAATAGAAATACAAAAAATGCGTTGTAAACAATCTCGACTTTATGTTTTTGATGATAGAGCCGAAAGTCGCTTGTTCACAGCTATAGCGTCTAAGTCAGAGGCGGCTTTTATCAAAGCGACTGCGCGCTCACAAGTATACGCGCGGCGGGTGGAGTCAAAACGTTCGACCAGTGACCAGAGAGAGGATTTTTTTTCTAAATTCTTGCGGAACCTCTGCAGGGGCATCGCGGAACCCTAGGGTTCCGCGGAACACACTTTAAGTACCGCTGCGTTAAATAATCTGGTTCCCTGACATGACCGCTTACTAGGGTTGACAAAATTTTTGGCTTTGATAATTAATTATATTTTTTACGGGGTATTTTCTAACACGTTGTATAAATAAAATGAAAACTTTATCAATGTAGTCGAAGTCAATTTAATACGCATTATTAAGGATAATTCAATAATTAAAAATTAAAAATTTTGTACAAGCGACTTCAATATATTTTTTTTTTATAGGATAGGGTGACAAACGGGCACACAGTCTACCTGATGGTAAGTGGTTGCTGCGGCCCATAGACATCTATATTTATCCTCAACAAAGAATCAAAATGCAGATGCGTCGTCACCCGTGATGACTAAGATGGAATGCCTCTTTTCCAGTAAAATGGGTCTCCGGCCACCTGCACTCACCAAGCGAAACGCAGAGGTAAACCTCTACTTCACGCTGGTATTCTGTGAGGTCGTGGTACCACCCCGGTTCGAGCCGGCCCATCCGTGCGACAGCAAAAGCTGCCGCGTGGCTCTACCACTGTTATAAACTAAACTACTAAGCTTCTGAAAAAAGTAACATAAAGCTCGCAATCAATTATGATATAGTGTACAAGCTTAATTTTGTAGAACATGAAATATGAGTCAACCTACCCCATGCCCGGGGTTGGTTGACTTGTCACTAGGGGTAAGTTGACCTATGAAATAATAAGCACACATTATAGGAATAAATATGATACAATATAGGAAGTATGTGTAATACTATTACAATTAAATTTTTAATCCTGACAATTTAAATATACATCATAAATTATTATAAATTAGAATAAACAATAATACATTTCAAAATTTGTCAACTAAATACTGAAAACTTTTATTGTCTGAAACTAGAAAACATTTATTAACTTAATAATATACAAAAGTAAAAAACAGTCTTGACTATTTCAAGTAATATAATTATATATTTTTAACGAAATAGATCACATTTTTGGTATTATCTAATCAGTCTTTCTAAATCAGAGGTGCAATTTTTGCATTCACGGAACAAAATATTACCATTTGCACAGTGTTGTGCATGGACCCGTAACTTGCACATAGTGCAGTGAATCCATGTTTCTCCAGGAATATTCAAAATCTAAGACTCAGTGCACTCTAAACAAAATGTGTCATCCTCATCACTTTTGTCTTCTTCATCACTGTTCCTCTTATTTGTACTATGAAATTCATTTTTCCTCTTCCTTTTCTCTTACTCTTGTTAGTCTGTATGTATAAATAGTACTTTCTATATATTTCTGTTTATATAAATAGTAAGTAACTTTCGAGTTTCATAAGGAGTACATCCGTAACAAATATCATCTGCAGTAATTCTCTAATGTGAGTCTTCATCATCACTAAAAATTTATCTATTTTTAGTGCAGCCAGCGCTCTCCAAAGTCAATTTACATCTCGTCAATGCCGGTTTACTTTCTAACATTTTCTTAATTTTTACCACGTGGCGTTGGGTGTTTTAAACAGTATAGGAAATTCTTTTGCTGTAGAATTAATAGTTATTATTATCAAAATAACTTGTTGATATGCTCTATCGAAGACATCTTTGAGTGTACTTCCTCGATCAGTTTTTTAGGGTTCCTTACCTCAAAAGGAAAAAACGGAACCCTTATAGGATCACTTTGTTGTCCGTCTGTCTGTCTGTCTGTCTGTCTGTCAAGACCCTTTTTCTCAGGAATCAAGCTGAAATTCATATCAAATACTCAAGTCTACTGTCCCTTAGAGCTGTGAAAAAACTAAACTTCTAAGCCAACGCAATCAAAAGATACAGCCGTTTATGCCGTAAATTTTCGACATTCGCAAGGGAATCAAAACCTACAGGGTACTTCCCGTGAACTCAGAATCTTGAAATTTGGTACGAAGCAATGTTTTATAGCACAGATAAAGTAAAAATTGCGAAAAGCATACATTTTTAGTTATATCATATAATAAAAATATTTTTAATAATTATAAACTTATATACCTAAAGATTTGTTCGGAACCCTCGGTGCGCGAGTCCGACTCGCACTTTGCCGGTTTTTTTTGTACATTCGCATGTTTCTGCAACAACAAAGATTTGATAAATTAAAAAGAAAACTAACTTTATCCCATGTAAAGTATACCCAGACTACTATGGGGTAGGTTGATTAGGTGGTCAACCCCAAAATAAATTAGTCTACCAGCCCCTGATTGCTTTTTAATTTTTAATCACATGGTATAGCCTCAAAACTGCGGTAAAATAAAAAAATAATGATACGTAACAGAAAGGTTATCAATCAAACTTTTACTTTAAATTACTTGAAAGTAAATAACAACGAGTATATAGGCGTTACTCCAAAATATACTGTGAGGTAAATAATTACTTACATGGTTTGTTTTTTGATATTAAGCTCCTTCTCCCAAACGACGTGCGTAGACGATGCCGCTCTTCTGGTACCTGAGCGGGGTTAGAAAATGGTTTTTCGCGCCTAGTTGGATGAGGCTACATTTTTGAATAGGTGGAGTTATTGACAACAAGTCAACCTGCCCCTGTAGTCAACCATCCCCGGTCTCCCCTACGTTCTCCTTTTTTTAAAGTAGGTTGAAAATTGTATTTCATTCTCTGGAATAAATTACATTACGGTTTAACATTTAATACAATATAATTTTTGCAAGTCAGTTCCTTACGCAGTCACATTTTGTATTGAATGTTATCAATTAATTCTATTTGCACATGGCTGTTGTGTCGCCGCTCGAGACTGATAAGTAAACGACGTATATAACACACACACACACACACACACACACACACACACACACACGCACATAAATTTCTAAATGTATATTTTAATTTATTTCTATATTTTACTAATTTATTTCTATCTACATGTGAGTTATGTTTATATGTAGTTGTAATATGTATGTATATATAGACTTTCTGTACTTCTTTTTACACCTACCTCTACCAGTCTGTCTACCTTAGAGTAGTGCAGATGTAAGAGGTGTCTGAGGCATTAACTCAGCTTATATACATTAAATTGTATATGAAGTTAAATCTATACAAATAAATATAATTAAAGTGTATTCGTAATGTGAAAATAACAGCTTTTTACTAAATGAATATATGAGAGTATAGTATCATCATCATCATTACAGCCCTTCACAAGTCCACTGCTGAACATAGGCCTCCCCCAAAGAATGCCACAAAGCACGGTCCTGAGCCACCTGCATCCATCGACTTCCTGCATGTCTTACCAGGTCGTCACTCCATCTCGTGGGGGGACGCCCTACACTTCGCCTACCGGTACGAGGCTGCCACTCGAGAACCTTTCTTCCCCATCGGTTGTCGGTTCTTCGAGCTATATGGCCGGCCCACTGCCACTTCAGCTTACTAATCCGTTGGGCTATGTCGGTTACTCTGGTTCTACTGCGGATATCCTTATTCCTAAGTTTATCACGCAGAGAAACTCCGAGCATAGCCCTCTCCATAGCTCGCTGAGCGACCTTGAGCTTCCTCATACGGCCAGCAGTGAAGGACCACGTTTCAGTTCCGTAAGTCATCACTGGCAACACGCACTGGTTGTACAATTTCGTTTTAAGGTTTTGAGGTATGTCTGACGAGAAGATGTGTCGTAGCTTCCCGAACGCTGCCCAGCCGAGTTGAATCCGTCGATTGACCTCTCGGTCGAAGTTGGACTTACCTAGTCGGACTATTTGTCCCAGGTAAACATACTCGTCAACAACTTCGAGCTTAGTGCTCCCAACAACTACCGGCATAGGTGTGACATGGACATTAAACATGATCTTTGTTTTGTCCATGTTCATCTTAAGACCTATCCGTTGGGAGACACTATTGAGGTCATTGAGCATAGTGCTTAGGTCCTCCAGCGATTCTGCCATAAGGACTATATCGTCGGCAAATCGAAGGTGAGTGATGTATTCGCCATTGATGTTAATACCGCATCCTTTCCAGTCCAGAAGCTTGAAAACGTCTTACAATGCAGCGGTGAAGAGTTTCGGGGATATAACATCACCCTGTCTTACACCTCTCTGCAATTGGATGGGTTTCGTACTCTGGTTCTGTACTCGGATAGCCATCGTAGCCCTACTGTACAAACACTTCAGCACTTCGATATACCGACAGTCAACTTGGCACCGCTGAAGGGACTGCAGCACCGCCCAAATTTCGACGGAATCAAAGGCTTTCTCATAGTCCACATACGCCACACATAGTGGCAAATTGTACTCTTCGGACTTCTGTACAATTTGCCGTAGGGTATGTATGTGGTCTATGGTGCTAAAGCCCTTTCGGAAACCGGCTTGTTCGGGAGGCTGGAAGTCGTCAAGTCTGCGCGCAAGACGATTCGTAATGACTCTCGAAAACAGCATGTAGACGCGGCTCAGAAGGGAAATCGGTCTGTAGTTCTTCAAGAGAGCGTTGTCACCTTTCTTGAAGAACAAGACCACCGCACTTCTGCTCCACGCCTCCGGTGTTATGCCACCATGGAGGACGGAATTAAAGAGCTTCTGAAGGACTTCAAGTACCGGTCTTCCACCCGCTTTCAGAAGCTCCGCTGTAATTCCATCCTCGCCTGGGGCCTTGCCGTTTTTAAGGTGCTGGAGAGCCATTCTAATCTCGGTCAGACTGACGTCCGGGATATCTTCGGAGTATAGTATACTTATAACGAAAAAAATAAACATTTTTGTCTGTCTGTCTGTCTGTTTGTTCCGGCTAATCTCCGAAATGGCTGGACCTATTGAACGGGACTTTCAAATAGCTGATGTTATAAGGAGTAACTTAGGCTATTTTTATTTTAGAACAATACTTAGGTTTCCGTGCAAAAGAATTAGAACCACTGAAATCCAATCGTAATAAATAAGCGTGGACGAAGTCGCCAGGTACAACTAGTAAATAAATAAAATAAAGAGTCTCGAGCATAGGGTTACCAGATGAAAAAATTTAAAGTCAGGTGAAGAGGCCTGATTTCCATTTAAAAATCCTGAGATTTTTTACAGATTGAGAAGAAAACCTTACTTAAAAAGGTATCTTCACATATTAAGTATCATAAAACTGTTTAAGTACCTACTTGGATAAATAAGTTTTGATTTTAATTGGGGAATTATTACCAAAGGCAAATTATTTTTAGTTTGACTTTTTATTAAAGAGATCTTTAAAATGTAAACTGTATTATATTGAAAGTTCTAAAAATCCTGAGATTTCATGAGATTTGCAAAATCCAGCCGCAATCCTGAGAAGAGTCTAAAAATCCTGAAATCTCAGGACAAATCCTGAGATATGGTAACCCGACTCGAGCAAAAGTTATTTTGTATATATTGGCAAATGTAAGTAAATAGAAACACTTCTCGCAGACGCTAATGCTAAATATTTGCGAAGTGTGAAGTGTGAACACTGAAGATTTAGCTTCGTGCCGGAGTGTTCAAATATACCTACTATATTTTTACACGTGGCTGCTCCACTGCTTGCCGTATGAGGAAGCACGACGTCGCTCAGCGAACTATGCTCAGTCTTTGCGTTGTCGATTTAGAAATGAGGATATCCGCAGTAGAACCAGAGTTACCGACATATTCGACTGTATTTTTTTTGTGTGTTACCTCAGAATTTTTTTCTAGGTAAACCGATTTTTTTATTTGACAGCTGATGCTTCTCATTATTTTTTTATAAGAGAGGGGGCAAACGAGCACGCAGCTCACCTGATGGTAAGTGACTACCGCCGCCCATGAACAACTGCAACATCAGGGGAATTGCAGATGCGTTGCCGGCCTTTTTAAAAGGAGTAGGCTCTTTTCTTGAAGGTCCCTAAGCAGATACTACTTAGGGATATCGATAGGTCCGGAAAAATCGCTGGCGATAATCGATTCCACAAGGAAGTTGTGCGAGGGAGAAAACTTCTTCTAAATCGCACAGTGGTGGACCGCCAATAATCCAAGATGGTATGGATGGTATCGCGAGTTTTGTGGCGATGTGCGATGGTGATATTGCGCGGCTGGAATTAGTCCGAGCAATTCCTCAGAACACTCCCCGTGATAGATGCGATAAAATACGCAAAGGGATGCCACATATCTACACACTGCCAGTGAGTCAAGCCGATCGGAAAGAACTCGGTCGTCGACGATTCGAACCGCTCTGCGCTGGATGCGGTCAAGTGGAATGAGCTGGCACTGGGGAGCCCCTGCCCAGAGATGGGAACAGTATTCCATGTGAGGCCGAACCTGCGCCTTGTAAAGTTGCAAGCGGTGTGCCGGCATAAAATACTGTCCCGCTCTGCTGAGCACGTCAAGCTTTTTAGAGGCCAATTTGGCCTTCTCTTCCAAGTGACCACGAATTTGCACGTCACTCGATATGTCGACACTGAGGATTCCGATACTGGCTGAGGCAACAAGGGGGATGTGGTCCGATATAAATTTGATCAAGATCTGACCAGTAGTTTTTTGAGTTATCCTTAATAATGCGTATGTGATTGACTTTGATCACATTAAAATATTAAGTAATTAGTATAAAACTACAAATATTCCTTAAAGTAGAAAAATTAAAGAGAGTTAAAATGTGCAAATATAAAGACCAAACTAGAGGCATTGTTTTGTGTATTTATATTTACATACTTTTGTAACCGATAAACTTATATCTACAACGCAATTTCTTAGAAATAATGACATTGTGTTACACTGTATTCTTCTCAGGACAGAGGTTTTTTTCCGAACCAGTGGTAAAACTTAAATGACTTTTAATAAGTATTCTTGGAATCTATATTGAATAAAAATTATTCTATTCTATTTTTTTCTATGCTATATAACTTCACCTCTGTCCAAACTAGCGACATCTGGCGAGCAGAAGATCGCATGTCTAGGAATTTTAGTCCGTCTGGAACTGAATCTCTTAACCTTAGTGTGTTTTCTTATCAGACTACTTCTGGTAGCTACAGCGCTTGATAGCAGTTTACTGTTACAGATTATTAAAGTCCATTGCTGAGCATAGCCCTCCCTATAGATTGCCTCATAGAGGATATTTTGTCACAATTGTAATGTTACAGTGGATATAATAATTTCACCTCTCAGTGGGTGATGTGATCCTGGTAGATTATCTTCTATACATCCATCCATTACACCCTATAAAGTCCACTGCTGAACATAGGCCTTCCCCATAAATTGCCTCATTTGCCATAGTTGCCATAATAGTTTGGCAACGGCAGTTTTTTATTTTTAGTCACGATGCCCAAGTTACGATGTTACAATGCTCAAGGGATTATATGGAATAGTGGATATTCTCACACCGTCACTATACGATAATAGCAATTTAGGTGTATTTATTGTATCATTCCGTGAGACTATCTTTCAAGTTTTGAATAAACATAGTTTTATTTGCAAATTACCTATTTCTGTCTTAACCGTTATCTTCATTTGAAGTAGAACGACGCGCTTACTGTGTAATTACATTGAATTGCATATTATCAAACGCAGCCGTAACTTGAACAGTCAGCTCAGGCTGTGACTGACTCGGAGAGAAGTAGTTCTCCCCTGAGAAGGCCGGCGCTGGTGACTGCTGGGGTTGCAGATGTGTACAAAAGCGTTCCGAAGATCGTAGATGTGTGCGAAGGTGGAATACCAATGGGGTTTTAGTCTGTGCGAGTCCGACATAACCCGTCTCCATTTAAAAAAAAAAACTGTAACTGACTCGGTGTTTCTCACTCCATACATCGCAAATAGCGGGTAGATTATTTGTCACCTAAAATAGAGAGCCACCCCCACAAGCGCTGATGATGAGACTCGAACAGCTCATCATCTTAATCATGATTGATATATATAATACATGATTGACAATAACCCCTGGGAATAAAGTGATCGCGGTCATGGTGTTTTTAAATGTTTTCATACTTAATTGTATAAAACATTATATTGTAAATTAATGTTTAAAAGAAGTCCTGCTAGGTTTCTTGTCGGTTCTTCCCAGAACTGAGGATATTTCCGATGGTAAAAGCATTAAATGACAAAAAGTATTTTATAATCTATATTTAAAGAATTATTCTATTCTATCATCATCAATTCCCACTCTATTTTACTGTAAAGGTTTTCCGACTGAAACGACGTATTTATATGTACCTTCTTCAAAGCTGGATAACTTTGTCGTATAATGGAACGTTTAAATACTCGCCGAGCAAAGACGAATAGGCACGAATACGAACATGTAAACGGATTGTTTGTGTGTACTCATATCGGTGTTTACATACTCGTCATTATTCAGTCGACCCATGAACTACCATTATAATTTACTCGGCCAATCTATTGTTATATCTTTCTCTATTGTTATTTGCTTCTCTTTCTTTGACAATATGTATAAAAACATATGCATGTACTCGGTTCTGCTGAAATTAAAAATTTCACAAGAGCGAATCTACTTTCATATTCTAACATAACACTATTTCTACATTTGTCTTCTTTTTTCATTTAAAATATTAGTGAGTCTACACAAGTTAAGTCATATAATATCGTAGCAACGAGACGTACATCATCAATATGTTTGCCTTATATTCATATGTGTTTAAAAATTCTACGTTGAATAAATACACGACGAATACGTAAACGCTTCGCACTCGTCCACGAAGTTGCGAGTTAGTTCGGCGAGTTTTTCGTCCGATATTCTAAACGTTCCATAATGTGTGACATAGAGGCTGCGCGGGTGCAGGGAAGGTGTCCGCGCAACACGCGCGTGTTCTTGTTGTGTATCTGATACGTATGAACACTGGAAATAAAAAGTAAACAATGTGTTTTTTTATTCGTAGATATCATTCACGCTATTGTCATTGTCACTACAGAAATTTTCTATGTGGTAGAACCACGTTGCAGCTATATTATGATTGGAGCACGAATGGCTCAGCTCGCCCTGGGTAGGACCATACTCTCATAAAATACCAGCGTAAAATATAATAAGCATAATATTGCTGTGTTTCGTATGGTGAGTGTAGAGAACCGGAGACCCTTTTTACTGGAGACGAGGCATTTCATTTTAGTCCTCATGTGTGGTAACGCATATGCATATTGATTCTTAATCGAGGATAAAAGTAGATGTCTATTGGCTACAGTATCCACTCACCATCAAGTGGACTGTGTGCTCGTTTGTCACCCTTATTTAAAAAATAAATAAATGTAAAAGCGGTAAGGAACAAGAAGAAATACAATGCGATTGTTTGATCTATTTAGTCACCGCTCCGTCACCGCTGATAACGTGCACCATTTAAAATTGTAGTTAACAATTTTATTTGTGCTGGGAAAATCAAACTGCTTGCTCGAGTACTGTGTAAATTTAGTTTGAGCTCTCTTGTCTTTAACGTAACGTATTTTGCATATGTATGCAGTTCTTTATATGCCCATTAACTACGCAACACGTTTTAATTTTTTTTTTCCAACTGGTCACTACCTTTCTTCTTCCAACAACTTTCTTATTTAAATGTGTCGGTATGGCTCGATATTATAAGAAATATTTGATTTTGTATAATATGTTCGTATGTAGATACGCTTAAAATGTACGTGTTACGAGGGCGGCACTGAAAATTTCGGGAATCAAGGAAGTGACACAACATTACTATTTAAAGATGTACTACTCTGTGTAAAAAGTATCGGGAATATGTTAATAAAAAGACCCGCGTAAAAGAGGTCGTTTTAATTTTTTTTCTGCATGTTGGTAGCACTGTACTGATTTAGCGCGCAAAGTTTGAGCGGGATCTGTCATTTAATTTGTTTTAAACTACACTTTTTGTTGGTCATAGTTTTGAGTTCTCGGCGATTTTTACAATGGAAAATATTGTTGAACAAAGAGTGTGCCTTAAATTTTGTATTTCGAATGATATTTCATGTGGTGAATCACTAAAAATGTTGCGAAATACCTACGGCGAATCATGTATATCGAAAACAAGGGCTTATGAATGGTATAAGGCTTTTAAAGAAGGCCGAGAAGTAGTAGTAGACTTGCCTCGTTCTGGTAGACCTTCAACCGCTACGACCAAAGAAAACATCGACAAAATCAAGAAGCTAGTGCTCGAAAATCGACGTATGAGTCTGAGAGAGTTGGCTAGTGAGGTGAACATATCTTTTAAGTCCGTCCACAACATTCTCATTGACATTTTAGGCATGAAACGCGTCGCCGCTCGACTAGTTCCAAAAGAGCTCAATTTTGTTCAAAGAGCGCAGCGAAAGCATGTCGCTGAAGACATGGTTTCCCGACCTTCTACGGATCCGACCTTTATGAAACGTATAATAGCTGGCGACGAGACATGGGTTTATGAGTACGACATGCAAACAAGCCAACAGTCTTCAGAATGGCGTCTCGAAAACGAGCAGAAACCCAAAAAACCGCGGCAAATTCGCTCCAAAATCAAGGTGATGCTGACAGTTTTTTTTGACTACCGTGGTGTGGTTCACTCCGAATTCCTTCCAAAAGGAGAAACCAGTGAATAAAGAATATTATTTAGGCGTCATGAAGCGTTTGCGTGAGAGTATCCGCCGAAAACGTCCAGATTTGTGGCAACACAACTCATGTATGCTGCACCATGATAATGCACCATCACACACAGCCATTATAGTGAAAGAGTTTTTAGCGAAAAATTCAACAAAAGTTCTCGACCAAGCACCGTATTCACCTGATATGGCTCCGTCTGACTTTTTTTTATTTCCCAAGTTAAAATTACCACTTCGAGGAAAACGTTTTGAGTCGATAGAAGCCATAACAAAAAATTCGCTGAATGAGCTAAAGGCCATACCGCAAATAGCCTATGAAAAATGTATGGAAGACTGGGTGAAGCGTTGGAGATGTTGTATTGCAAGCGATGGGGCCTACTTTGAAGGCGATAAAATAAATTTAGATGAATAATTTGTATTTTTTGTTTTATTGACAAATTCCCGATATTTAATACACAGAAGGTATTTATTGCTTTTCGAAGTATTCTCCGCGAAATTTGACACATTTTTCCATACGATGGAACCAATCATTGAAGCAACCATTCCATTCCGAAGTTGGGGTCTCCAAAATGGCCGTTTTGTAGGTGTCCACAGCTTCTTCAGGTGATGAAAATCTCTGTCCACGCAATTTATTCTTTATTTTAGGGAAAGTATAGAAATTATTAGGGCTTAGGTCGGGGCTGTACGGCGGATGGTCTAATAATTGTATGTTTTCTTGCTCTAAAAACTCTTTTGTTCTGTGTGCGGTGTGAGAACTCGCATTGTCGTGATGGAGGATGATTCGGCGGATGCAGTTCTCTTTACGGAGTTCAGAAACGACCTGTGGCAAACAAATGCTAGCATACCATTCTGCATTAACCGTTCTTTGTCCCTCAAGAGGAATAGTCGTAACATGGCCGTTTTTGGAGGCAAACGTGGCCACCATTTTTTTTGCAACACTCCGTGAACGAACAATTTTTGTTGGCTTTAACTCATTTTTTCGAACACCCAAACTCGTGACTGGTTTTTTGTTTCGGGTTCGTACGCGTATATCCAGGATTCGTCACCTAATACGATGTTGTATACAGCATTTGAGGATCCTGCGTGGAATCTTTCGAGAGTTCTGACGCACCAAGTAACGCGAGCCGCTTTTTGCTCTTCACAGAGCGAATGCGGTATCCATCGGGAAAACAACTTTTTTACACCTAATTGTTCATGCAAGATTATTTGTATTTGACTCATGCCAATGTCTAAAGTTGCCTGAATTTCGCGGTATGTCACATGTCGATCTTCCTCAATCAGCTTACGCACAGCATCAACGTTTTCTTGGGTGACTGCAGTTTTTGGACGACCTTGACGGGGATCATCACTGAGCTTGACACGTCCACGTTGAAATTCAGCAAACCAGCGATAAATTGTGGTTTTGGATGGGGCTTCATCACCAAATGCAGAAATCATCCGGTCAACACACTGTTTTTGTGTTAAACCACTACGAAAGTCATAATAAATCATCGCTCTTAAATTTTCTCGAGTCAATTCCATTTTCTGAACGACTAAACAAGTTTGACAAAACCTTGTGACAAGACCGAGAATCTTTTTTTAAATAAATAAATGGTATTCGATTTTTAAAACCAAGGAGTTTTCAATTAAAAATATTTTAATATGACAGGAACGGTGGAAATATTCCATTCCCGATACTTTTAGTGCAGCCCTCGTATGTATTATTGCACGCCTCATAACGCGAAGCTTTATTAGGCAGTGTATTACTTTCGACACGTCAATGTCAAGCAATTTTGTGGTCTTAACATGCCTCTATCATAACCATATTGCACTTATACGATAATATGAGTAGCCGAATATCAAGAAAAGACTAATTAATCCATCTTATATTTTCTAAAAAATCATTTTATATTGCTACGTGGATAAAAAACGGTTTGAAATAAATTTTACGTGGTCGTCCGGATGTTGATTTTGTATGTGGTGGCGATAATTCCCGAAAAAAATGACGTACTGAGACCGGATTTTCTTTATTAGCTTCAGAATTACAGCAACTGGTTTCCTATTTCATATCAATATCCTAGTACGCGTCGTTTGTTAATAAAATGTTTTTCAAGCATTATAAATTTTACTGCTATTAAAAATTTAATGGCGCTTTCATTTTCTTCTTTAGCCCTTGGCAGACAAAGGACAAATGTACCATACAGTCTATATATATTTTATACTTTGTGTAATCGATTTATTTTAGTAATTTACTTTTTTCAAAATTAAATGAAACGCTCATGACTTTGGAAAATCCCAGTGTTTTCCAAACTGTTTAAAAATTGCGTTTGATATGTATCAGTTATAGAGTATATTATTTACTTTATTTGTAGTTATATATATTTATAATTGTATTTATACGTATGGTATGTATACATATATTTAATATGTATGTATGGTATGTTTTTACGGCACCTGCTTAAGTTTCTCTGCTTAGCTCGTGGTTGACTGGTAGAAAATGCCTAAAGCATTAAGCTCGCCAATTGTACATTTTAAGTTAAAGGTTTTTAAATAAAAAAAATATTACCAATGATATTAATATTGTTGAGAATAAGCAAACATTTAACACTAGTCGAATGGCGGATTCGAACCCTCGACCTTTTGAGTTCGAGGTCGGAATCCTGCCATCAGGTCAGTGTCGTTTTTTAAATGGTGATATGTATGGGTAATATTGTGTTTATTTATTTATTGCTGAAAATAGTGAGCGAAATGCAATAACACAAACAAGTTATAAATAAATTCAGCTGTTTTAGTGTTTATACTAAAACGAAATTTGAACTTAATTTAGGAATAAATCCATATTCTTGTTTAACAAAAAAAATTACGATGGATTGTTCATGAATATAACAAATGGGTTCAAGTACGTCGCGGCGCCGGCCTTGACCTGATCGCGACACGTCACTGTCGGTGCCACCGAGGGGCACGTGGAAGTAAGGAAGTCCGCTTTCACTCTCGATAGCCGAAAGAAAGCGCTCGTTTTCAGCTTTTACTGGCACGGGGTTTTAATTTATTTTATACTAAATGTTACGTAATAAGTTATCTTTTACGGGAGTTGTTGTGGACGCTGTAAATTTTATTTTTAGAATAAGGGTGACAAACGAGCACACAGTTCATCTGATGGTAATTGGATACTGTGGCCCATAGATGTCTACATTTATTCCTGATTAAGAATCAATATGCAGATGCGTTGTCAACACTGAAGACCGAGATGGACTGCCTCGTTTCCAGGAAAATATGATCTCCGGATCTCTACACTTACCATACAAAATACAGCTGCATTGAGCTGTTAGGGGTATATCTATACGCAGGCATTCTGTGAGAGTGTGGTCCTTCCCCGGTCTAGCCGAGCCATTCCAGCCACAACCATAATGGCTCTACCACATGTTAAGCGTTTGGTCGGCTCGACCGGGGAAAGTGTAGAAAGTCACGCTCTCACAGAATATCAACGCGAGATTGTGTATCGTATGTTGAGTGCCAGTGGTTGGTGGCCTTTTTACTGGTAACGAGGCTTGGACCCTTACTTAAAAAAAAACTTATTTCGTGAACACAACGTGACTGTAACTTGAATATATTGATAATACGAGTAAGGTCTTTTTATTATGACAGGATCTTGTTTTCACCCTACAGAAGATTTCGCACACGCCTCAGCGGTAGACAATTATTGACAGTGGCAATAATTGTTTGCAGCGACGCGACGCAGCGAGGCGTATTATATTTATCATGTTTACTATAAGCAGTTGTTTTATTTTTGCATCATCATGCACCATATTACAGCTATATACACATGCTTCAAGAGTCAGAGTAGACACTCTTGAAACACCTGTATAGAAAGAGAGAAGGAAAATGTTTATTCGTTGCTACAACTATTTACAATAAAAATAAAAAAATATATAAAAATTATAACTTAAAAAAAAACTAAGTTCACACTAGATTACAGTTACAAAATGGATACCGACTAAGCCAACTAAAACGACTCGCGAGCAATCGTTGAACATATTCCATATTATTTAATACCACACTAGGTACATATGTAAAATTCATATTAAATCTATTAGGTTAGTATTATTTACATTAAACTGCACTGTGCCACGTTCCCGTTTATATGATGCACTCTGCGATGCTACACCTTTTTCAAAATTTGTCTGTGGTACATACTTATGTAATAAATACTAAGGGTATGAAAAATAGAGTAGTATAACTACTAATGGACATAATTGACCAGTGGTCTCTAATCTACTGATTTTTCGGGATTTCTACTAAAATGGGGTCTCTTCTACCGAAATGTAAAGATTTTTCCGAATTTTCCGAAGGTATATTTAATATTATAATTCCACTTTATTTTTCTATGAATAATAACCATAATATGGTGTGCATTTGCGAAAGTATATAAAATATTGGTAAATACAATTGTGCATGCCTTAAGCGCATTAAAAAAATTACGTATACCATGATTATACGTAAATTTTGAAAGTATTTTAATTAGACACAAGTTTCCACTAAAAACCTTATAATTATTACTATACTTCCAATTTTCCGATAACTTTATGTCAAATTTCAATTAAAAAAAGTTTGGAAAATCCAAAACTGCACGAGTCAAGATCGTGAAAAAATTAAAAAAAATGTTAATTGTAGTTCTATTCGTCAAAGAGTTCCAGTAGCAGTCACCGAAGTACAACTTCAAGTCATTCCATCAAGTCCGAGGGTAAGGTCTATTCATAACAAACAAAACAAACCCAAACTCGGAACATCTAGTTCTCCTCGTCAAAGAGTTCCAGTAGTATTCATCAAAGTACACCTTCAGGTCACTCTAAAAAATCCGGAGGTAAGGTCTCATCATAAATAACAAAATGAGCCCAAACTCAGCACACATATTACTACTCGTCCAAGAGTTCCAGTCGCAGTCATCGAAGTACACCTTCCGGTCACTCTATCAAGTCCGGAGGTAAGGTCTTATCATAACTAACAAAACGAGGCCAAACTGCACACCTAGTTCCACTCTTCAAGAAGTTCCAGTAGCATTCACCGAAGTGCGCCCGCCCTAGGCACGTGCCTAGTTTGCCTTAAGGATAGTCTGCCACTGTCCGGAGTTAAAATCTCATCATAAACAAAACAAGTCCAAACTAAGTGCACCTATTACTATTATTATTATTCGAGGAGTTCCAGTAGCATTCACCGAAGTGCGTAAAACCATAAAGTCCAAGACGTATAAGTATACCTATTTAAATATAAATCGTACGTACTTTTAGCAAAACAAAATATTTGATTAAAAATCTGTGATAATAAAAATATAACTTTGGTCAAGTATACCTATACCTATTTTATATTTCTACAGCGATCGATATTTTTGCTGCCTATCCTATTACCGCCGCTGTAAGCAAACGACACAATAATTCACTAACGACGGAGGCCGAGCCCGAAGTGCGAGTGAGCTGTAAGGCAAAGTGTATTTAAAGGCTTATTACATTACACGATTTCTCGGGCCCTGCCCGCAGGGACAGGGCAGTGTAATAAGAAACAGGGAGTCAGGGTCCCTAAACAGGGCGACCGAGTGGTTCCGACCGCCCTGCTTCCCTGCCGCGCTGTGGATCGTGTAGTGTAATAAGAGACAGGGAGGCAGGGAGCTCAGTTGCGCGGCCGCATGCGCAGAGTCTACACGTCTGTTTATTTAAAGTTCTACTGTATCGATCTACTCTCTAAATCATTATTCGTATTTATGTCATGCGCTAAAGAAAAAGATCCTTCTCAATGTCATCGACATCTACAAAGATATTATGCCTTATCAAATCTTAAAATATATAAAATTAAAAAATTAAAATTAAAATATATAATATATAAAAAGCCAAAATCGTAAAGTGACAACCAATCTCTCTTAAAAAAGTATTCTTTTGAATAAAACTTCTTTTACGGATTCTATCGCGTTTAATATTTTTTTATTAATTCCCGACGTTTCGGGTGCTTTACCACCCATGGTCACGGGGGACTGGGTGCTGTAAAGCACCCGAAACGTCAGGAATTAATAAAAAAAATAATTAAACGCGATAGAATCCGTACAAGTAGGTTTATTCAATGTGTAGTGTTCGCGTAAATATAATAAGTCATTAAAGTATATTTTTTTTTCTATTAAAGGCGTTACTAAACTTAATAACTCGTCGAATTGGTTTTCACCTACTCTTTAAAATAGTTTCGTTTCCCAACAGACCTGGGTCCAAAACGCTGACTATATGCATATTCGATAGTTTTTCTCTGAGGAGCAAATATATTTTCATCCACATTTTCCTTTCCTTCCTTTTTTAGCTTGGCCTTGCACGGTACCGCCAGCCAAAGTTTTAAATTATAGGATATGGTGACAAACGAGCACACAGTCCACCTGATGGTAAGTGGTTGCTGTGCCCCATAGACACATACATTTATTGTCGTATGCGAATCAAAATGCAGATGCGTTGTCGCCCGTGAGGACTGAGATGGAATGCCTCTTTTCCAGTAAAAAGGGTCTCCGGTTCTCTTCACTCACCATACGAAACACAGCAGCATTAAGCTGCTACTTTACGCTGGTATTCTGTGAGAGCGTGGTCCTTCCCCGGTCGAGCCGACCCATTCGTGCTAATATAGCTGTAAACTATACTACTAATATGGCTGCATCATGGCTCTACCACGTAAAAAAAAACACTAAAGCAATTTTTTGACGTTTAGATAAAGTCTGCGCCATAATGCTAGACGTGCAATCGTTTCCACGTTCGAGTAACAACTGAGGCAGGAAGCGATTTCTAGCGTAGTGTAATAAGCAGCGCCCTGTCTGGTAGGCAGGGCACACGATAGACAGGGCCCGATAAATCGTGTAATGTAATAAGCCTTTTAGTAAAATAAATTATTACAAGGCTGCTCAAAATACCGAAAAATTCGGGATTACTCAACAGAAAAAAAATTAAAACAAAAAAAAAACTATTAAGCTGCCATTTACGTTTCATGGCTTCCCATATGATGAGATGAAGATATTAAAAAATAGATTGAGTTAAACATTTAATATTTTCAAAAGTTATCGTGTTTACCACTCCATGTGGACTTGGTTATCCCCCTCCCACATTACTCCTCCATGTGAGCTTGATAAATCTACACCATAAGCCACTAAAACCACTTTTTTATGTAAAAATAGCAATTAATCAATTTAAAAAATAATCAATAAGTTCAACAAACATTTATTTTCCTGACAATGTGCTTTTTATATCATTTATTTGTTCAATATGATTGTTAGATATTATTTCATGCGACAAAACGTTAGTATCTTGATTTTTAGGTGTTAGTAGAACATACCTACGCGCTTTGCGCTTTAGGCATGCAATAATAAGCTTAGATTCGCGTGAAAAATAAAATGGCGAGTATTGTTTAACGAGCATCTCCCCTATTCACACAACTGTGTGCATTCACAAGTCTTTCACAAGTCCATTGTTGAACATGGCGTTCCCCAAAGAATGCCCAACACACGGTTCTGAGCCACCTGCATCCATCGACTTCCTGCATGTCTTACTAGGTCGTCACTCCATCAAGTGGGGGACGCCCTACACTTCTGCTGCCGGTACGAAGCTGCCACTCGAGAGAACCTTTTGTTCCCCATTGGTTGTCGGTTCTTCGAGCTACATGGTCGGCCCAATGCCACTTCAGTTTACTAATCCGTTTGGCTATTATAAAAACTTAAACTTAATGATTTCTCAATAAAGAAAGCCAAAGTTGTATTCGTCATAGAGTATATATAAAGTTGTATTCGTCATAGTGTATATATGTATGTACATTACCCAAGGACAAGCATTCAGAGCCGGAACAATTATTATAGGTCTTACAAATACTTGTTGCTTGCATGCTTTTAACAGTGCTAGAGCCACGCGGCTGCTTTTGCTGTCGCATGGATGGGCCGTCTCGAATCGGGGTGGTACCACGACCTCACAGAAAACCAGCGTGAAGTAGAGGTTTACCTCTGCGTTTCGCTTGGTGAGTGCAGGTGGCCGGAGGCCCTTTTTACAGGAAATGAGGCATTCCATCTTAGTCCTCACGGGTGACAACGCATCTACATTTTGATTTGTAATAGAGGATAGATGTAGATGTCTATGGGCCGCAGCAACCACTTACCATCAGGTGGACTGTGTGCTCGTTTGTCACCCTTATCTTATAAAAAAAAATGCATTGTAGCGGTATTTGAATGACCCTTAGCGCAACTGCAACTCATTGCTAAGCCACTGCGCCACGAAGCGTCAAGTCTACCGTGGCCTTCTTTATTCGATTTTGGCTACACTAGCCACTTACCTGTGAACTGAAAGTTCGTTTGTCACTTCAGTTTTATAAAAGAATTAAGAAACTGCGCCGCAAAATATTTCACCGACTTGTGTATCTGTTTTTATTACGCAACACTACTAAATTATGCATTTACGTAAATATGGGTTTTCCGCGAATCGAACATCGTATTCGCACAGAATAAATAATAGTTCTAAAGTAGTATTAGTAATAATACATCGCGCCCTCGCTACAGCTTCCGGTGTCACACTGCACGTATAGTGTAGCGAAAACAGCATAATTCATAACTTTATTTTTGCATTTTATTTTTTTTTAGTTTGTGTACGAGTATATTAATGTTTTATCTGGATATAAAAGTAAAATAACAGCTTATATATACGTCCCACCTGTGGGCACAGGCCTCTTCACATTTCTAAACGAAATAAAAACAAAGTGTTAGTTACCTATGCGCAGTGATAATATATATTATACACAAGTCCACCGCTGAACATAGGTCTCTACCAGGGAATGTCACTAAACAAAGTCCTGCTATGTAACTAGTGTTCTTGTTATCTATTTGAATGATTCACAGAGCAAAGAATTCAGTACTCTAAGGAATAGCCCGAACTAAATAGATTTTTTTAAATAAGCAATTATGCAAATATTAGAACCGTTACCCGTTATCCGCTACATCCTATCAAAAGTCCGTTGCTGAATATAGGCCCATAGATTTTCTCATAAAGGAATTATTTGCCATAGTTGCCACGCTAAGCAAGCGTAGTGGTAACCGCAATTTTTTATAAGTTTAATTTGTTATCAGGAAGATCCTGCTGCCTATCTCCTGTTTCAGTTTCCCTCTGTTGCCTTATACGACATCCAAGGGACGATATATATATATATGTAATTCTTACCCCGCCACATACGCGGTATAAATGTCAGATTTTATTACGTAATTCGTCTTTTTTAATGTATGATTTTATGTTTTATTTTTTAACTTACTTTATAATGAGTGATCCTGTAGTTGGATTGCTGATATAGCTACACTGTATCGATATTTTACATTTTCCTCGTTAGTTGCGCTTGGCGTTTCCACTTGTCTACGAGATCTAATGGACTTTGATAAAAACCTATTATCAAATAGTTTTTACGTTAATTGTAAATATAAAAAGTATCATAAAATGACGCTCTTTAAGCGTGGATTTTGTTAGAGGCGAAAGAGGTAAATGAAACAGAAGAAGGGCAACAACATCTTCATGATAACAATTCTAAATAATTTAAGCTGCGGTTTCCAACACGCTTGCCAAGGTTATCAACTATGGCAAAAACTCTCCCCTATAGGGGAGGCCTATGTTCAGCTGTGGACTTTGTCTGTTATAGCCTCTCAAAGTCTGAATATAAGACACTGCTGAATATAAACCTCAACTATAGAATGTCACGCTTGGCAAGCAGGTTGGCAACCGCAGTTTTGAAACGAAGTTCCTTATCGGATGGTACGAATTTGGCGGATGGGGGCTAGGCGAGACCAAGTGTAAAATTTTTCCGTCACGACCCCTTCCACGTAGTGTACCTAGACGGCCTTGGCGGCTATAAGGAAGCGAGATGGAATACTATCTATCTTTTTTGCCATGAAAGAAATAAAATATCATATCTTTTCTTTAAAGTATAAGGGTGACAAACGAGCACACAGTCCACCTGACGGTAAGTGAATACTGTGGCCCATATAATACATTTATCCTCAATTCAGAATCAAAATGCAGATGCGTTGTCTCCGCTGAGGTCTGAGATGGAAAGCCTCGTTTCCAGTAAACAGGGTCTCCGGTTCTCTACACTTACCATACGAAACATAGCAGCTTTAAGCTGATATTTTACGCTGCTATTCTGTAAGAGCGTGGCCCCGGTCGAGCCGACCCATTCGTAGAACGTAATATAGCTGCAGTGTGGCTCTACCACGTAAGCATTCTTCTAAAATCATGTTGAGCGCCACCATTAATGCCTGGTATATGGCAATACTTATACAATAGTTACTACTAGCGACCTTTATTATCGAGTAGCAGAACTAGGAGAGTCAATATCCTTCTAGAATTTTCCATGGAAGAAATTTCTAGAACTACCTGCACCTAGTCAGTCGGGGCCGGTATGTATTTATTTATTTATTTATGCTTTATTTGCACACCAAGTACAAAAAGGCGGACTTAATGCAACAGGGCATTCTCTACCAGTCTACCTCCAGGCTAAGCAGAGAAAATATTGTGGGTGCAAAGTGCAAGCAGCTAAGTAAATAACATCTATGTCTACATAATACATACAGTATACATATATCAATGTCTACATAATATATACATATATATACATAAATATATATAAGTACAATACAATACTACTTATTATACACATACTACGTATTATACATATATATATACATAATTAAATATAGAAGTTTCTGATTCAAACTTGTACTCGAACATTCTAGATGTTTCTACAGTAGAAGGTTCTGGAAATTATCTGAGGCCCTATATTAGGCTGGTTCTATACCAGCCTAATATAGGGCCTCAGATAATTTAGGATCGCGGCCCTGTCAGAGTTGAATTGGCGATACAAGCGAATACTTCAAAGCGATACAACTGCGAACTAAATTGATCAGTAGTACAATTGTGTTTTGTTGTTAGTGTGGTTTTAAGTTGTAATTAGTGTTCTGTAATTAAAATGTCAATTTTGGTAATTCACTCGGCAGTTTTTAATTGTCTCGAACCCCAAGCTCGTAACAATATGTAACATATGTAACCCTTTTCCACTCACATTATCCTGATGGTTGGTCATGTCATGCACCACCATGTGCAGTTTTAGGAATATCTTTCACGCACGACCATGTTGTTGAATTTACTGTCTGTAGTTATAAGTTATGTACCATCAGTTGCGGACCATAGGACTTATGCATGTTGAGAAAAGAGTCTACTGCTTTTCAAATGTCACAAACGCACCTGCAATTCCTTTTGGAAAGCATATGTTCATGGGCCACGGTAGACACAGCTCGCTTACTTGACCCTTTCTTCTGTAAAAATACTACTAGAATACTAGAAGCCAGGGGATACCCCTTTCTCATACTACTACTAATGAATGAGATTAATATCAGGTGTTGACACTCCACTAGATGGAGAGACGACCTGATTAAACATTTATGTAGTCAATGGACGCAGGTGGAGGTGCAGTTTGCTTTGTGGCTATATATGGGGAAGCCTATTTACAGCAGTCGGTTTGTGACTGGCTGTTTGTGAGTTTGATCATAATGCCTGCCAGACCGAATATCGGTCTTATCTGAGATTATAGTGCACGAGTGTGTGCGCGCGCAAGCACAGACGCACTCTCTATTCCCTCACTCTCGTAATCCTATGGGACCGCAATTGAACACGACCGGAGGGAGATCAGATGTTACGAGAGTAATATCGAAACATCGATTTATTCTCGGGTATTGGGATCCATTACTGTTACTATTGGCGAGAGCAACAAGGCAACTAATCCACCTATTTAAAGTTGAAAAAAGTAGCCATTAAGCATTAATTTGTGCGGCACAGCGACTTCGACAGTTTCGGAAAGGCTTTTTTCAAAAGCTGGTCAACATCTGTATCAATACTGAACATTCTCAGTATTATTCAATATTTTTTTTATTATATAGTTAATAAATATATTTATACACTTAATAAATAAAATAATACTAGTGTTGATTTTGCCACCTCTAGCATCGATTTTGTCGGACATCGATAATTTCCTTTTGATATATCAATACGTCTGAATCGATTTTAAAAGCGAAGTTTTTCTATTTTCGATTTTATTTAGTGTGTGGGTTGTGTTTGTGCGCAGGCCGATCCGAGGTATGTCGGCGGTGGTGGCAGGCGCGGGGCCGGCGCACGCCTGCTTCTTCGCGACCTACGAGCAGAGCAAGCACACGCTGGGCCACCTCACACGACACCGCCACGATCACATCACCCACGGTAAGTGGTTTCTCTTATAACAGTTGAAGTGGCATGCGAAATAACAGTCCACGAAGTCTAGAAGTCCATGAATCGGTCGGCTCGACCTGGGTACGACTAGGGTTGTCAACTTTTTTTGAGCAAAAAACATATTTAATCCTTTGGATATGAAAAATTCAATTATGTGCAAGAAAAAAGTATTTTATTTTTTTACAAATTTGTTTTTATTGCTTTAAATACACATTTTTTTACTCTTTGCACGCGTTAACAATTTTTGGTTATATTTAAAAGTTTCAAAACTAGTTTTATAATCTAACTTTAGATTTAAATAGATAAATTATTTATTTTTTATTACCTTTATATATTATTTATCTCTCTCCTTGATACTTCACTTTCATCACTGAAAAAACTATTTCAGTGAAAGCTGAGGTTGCGGGAACAGAAAGTATAAAGAAATATATATTTTTTTATATTTAGTAAGTTATTGCAACACCATTAATTACCATTTTTCAGTAGCAGTTTTCATGACATCTACCGTTTCGACCAGTAACAAATAATCATATTAATCGTGTGTATGTACTCCGTTCTAATTTTACCTTAGGTATCAATAAATTCGATAAATTATTTAAAAAATATGTATGGGAGTCATCAGAGGAGCGCGCATTACAGTGAAGATTCGAAATGAAGTATTTTCGCATACTTTATTTTTATGCAAAAGTATAAAGCATATTTATCAAAAATAAACTAGATTACGTTATTCTAAAGTATGGTTGGTAACCCACGCCCTCACAGAATACACGCGTAAACTAAAAGCTCAATGCTGCTGTGTTTAGTACGGTGAGTGTCGAGAACCGGAGACCCTTTTTACTGGAAACGCGTCGATGGAATGCCTCGTTTCCAGTCCTCAGGGGTGAAAACGCATTTGCATTTTGATTCTCAGTACGTTATTTTGCACCATGTAAAAATACGTATATATTGTAAAAAGTAAACCAGAAATGTTAATTTCTATTCATAAAAATGCATTATAAATTTTATGGTTCAATTTTAAGAGTATGTTTTTTAATCTGTGCCTCAAATGCCCAAAACATTATCCGGCATATTTTTTTTTTAGATTCGGAATATTAGATTCCGTCGTGACGTCTCTTCGGGATTAAACAAGCTAATGTGCTGTGTTATTTCGAAAATTTTCAAGATATCACGATTGTTGACTTTTATTCTGTACTAGCTGATACCCGCGACTTCGTCCGCGTTGCTTGATGTTAAAGTTAAGTTAAAGAATGGCGGCTAGCGTTATCGCGCGAAAATTTAAAACGATCGATTAAAAATTATTTTGTGGCACTATTCGGTTTTAAAAAAATCATATAAAAATTATAGTGATTCATTGTTTCTTTAGGATTCATTTAAAATACTATTTGATAATGGATGTAATACCCTATTGAGGTGTCTGGGGGTAGCATTCATTTAAAATCAGGGACTGTGTGTTCGTTTGTCACCCTTATTCTATAAAAACAAAGCGGCTATCCCAGCCTACGTATGTAGGTACATCTACAAACTATTGCAAACAAAGAAGGCGTATAAGTGCGTTGTTACCATTGATGTTTAAAATGGAATGCCTCACGGCCTGTATGGTTTTCCTCTATACCCTTCAAATTGAAACACAGAATCGGCTACTTGGCGGAAGAAATTGGTAAGAAGATCGTACCTAACCAGACCGACTCTTGGCCATAATCGCTCAAGAAACGAACAATAGATATAGATCCCGTGTCAATAAAAGGGATATGTATATCAATAGTTGATCGCTGGCTGTTCACACTGGCGACGAGAACTCTCTCCATTATGATTTCTTATATTTACGCGAACACTACACATTTAAATAAAACTAATTTTACGGATTTTATCGCGTATATTAACTTATTTTTATCTTCCCGACGTTTCGGGTGCTTTCCAGCACCCGTGGTCACGGGGGACTGAGGTGTTTGACGTCCTGCTGTCATAGTTAGCCCGGCTACCATCAGTTTTTTAATATTAATTTTTGGTTCGATTTACGCAGAATTAGCTTACAGTATCTTGAGGTCTAGCAGTGGTATACTTGGGTTTGGATTTGATTTTATTAATTATGGGATCCCAAGCAGATGACAGCACCCATCCATCTTCTCTATTGAAATTAGGATATTTTTTAATTTATTTTTTAGAGATTTTCGGGTTTTTATAGATCTTAAGATCTATAAAAACCCGCGTTAAAGAACATATAGCTGACGTGAAGCACCTACGTATCGGGAAGTCTGCAGTTTGTGAACATGTTCAAGATCGGCCCCGCCATTACATTAGATTTGATAGACCACAAATCCTCGCAAAAGAACACCGATTCCTCCCAAGGATGATTCGCGAGGCTATTGAAATTAAAAAACATCCTAATTTCAATAGAGAACATGGATGGGTGCTGTCATCTGCTTGGGATCCCATAATTAATAAAATCAAATCCAAACCCAAGTATACCACTGCTAGACCTCAAGATACTGTAAGCTAATTCTGCGTAAATCGAACCAAAAATTAATATTAAAAAACTGAAGGTAGCCGGGCTAACTATGACAGCAGGACGTCAAACACCTCAGTCCCCCGTGATCACGAGTGCTGGAAAGCACCCGAAACGTCGGGAAGATAAAAATAAGTTAATATACGCGATAAAATCCGTAAAATTAGTTTTACTCTCTCCATTAGTTTGTCGCGACGACAAGAGCTATCAAAGGTAAAAACTCGCTCAGCGATGATCGCTTGGCGGTCAGAACTCACGCCGAGAGGCAAACCAGCGGTCATTACAGTGCGGATCTGAGTGCACTCGCTTATAGCCCAGCGACAAAACTATTGGAACTACCACCCACTCGCTTCTCACTACTCGCCAACTCTTATCTAGTTTTTAGCTCTGCTCGCTTCTCGTTCATCGTTGGTGGTGGGATAAGTCCCTAAAAGTACCTAGTGTTTCTATCTGTCAGTAGTTGTAATCCAGAAGAGATTTTTTTATAGATATGAGAATAACAAACGAGCATACAATCCACCTAATTGTAAGCGAACGCTACGGTCCTTAGACAGCATCTATCCGCGATCAAGATTCAAAATGCAGATGCCTATTTTATATTTTTTCCTCCGCACGTACAAGGCCACCGCTGCAGGTAGTTCGCTGTAGGTGTAGAAATTGAACCTCCCCCCGTTGTTATCTTTATACAAATAAATAAATCTGAAGTGTAAAAACAAATGCATATGAAAGTATATACGGTACCTATAACAAAAAAAATTGCCTGTCTCTCTGTTTGTTCCGGCTAATCCCCAGAATGGTTGGACTGATTTTGATGGGACTTTCACTGGCAGACAGCTGATGTTATAAGGTGTAACTTAGGGCACTATTATTTTATAAAAATAATTAGGATTCTGCGCAAAATAATTAAAACCCATGAAATCCAATTTCATGATGTTTTATAAACTCCGCGCGGACGAAGTCGCGGAGAGCTAGCGGGAAGCTAGTAGATACATAAATTCCATATCGCGTGTGGTCTTGGAGACGTTTATTGATGCAGTTGCCCGTCATCGGTGGGTAATACGAGTAATAAAGCAATACCGCCATGTTGGAAAGCCTTGGTATTTTAGCATTTCCCACTCCACTCTACGGAGTCGCTATTTATCTTTAAGTATTTGCCGTGATGTACCTAGGACACTTCACCTATATCGCTCTAGTAAAGTGGGACACAGTCTTACGTCTAATGAAGTAAGTGCCAATTACAACTAGGGTTGCCACGTCTTACCGGGTATTGCCTCGAAAATACAATATTTGATATTGTATTTTCGAGACAATTACCTGGTAAGACGTGCAGGAAGTCTGCAGGTGGCTCAGGATCATGTTATGTGGCATTCCTTGGGTTAAGCCTATGTTTTATCAGTGGACTTAGAAAGGGTTGTAATGTTGACGATGATAATGATGTTTTAAATCAATACTTCTCTGCGTTTATGCTGTTTTGTCTTTATGAACAGCTTCATGAAATATTATTATATAGGAGTCATGTTAAATATAGGAGTTGGAACTCTAATTTAGTAGGCTATTTTAATATGTAATGGGGTTTGCAACCCTAATTTCAACAGAAAACAACTGCGCGGTGCGTTATTTCGATTGTAGTTGGACTCCAACAAATCTAACTCACAAGTAACGTACGAGTATTTAAGCAGGCTTCTTTTCTAAGAGTTAACGGTAGTAGATTTTGACGTTTATAAGACGTTAAATAAGCCAAACACTGATTAATATTTGAAACTGATAAAAATGGAGTAATTAAAAAAAAATAATTCAAATATTTATAAAAACATGTGTGAATTTTTTTTATAGGATAAGGATGACAAACGAGCACACAGTCCACCTGATGGTAAATGATTGCTGCGGCCCATAGACATCTACATCTACCCTCTATTACAAATCAAAATGCAGATGCGTTGTCACTCGTGAGGACTAAGATGGAATGCCTCATTTCCAGTAAAAAGGGCCTCCGGCCACCTGCACTCGCCAAGCGAAGCGCAGAGGTAAACCTCTACTTCACGCTGGTATTCTGTGAGGTCGTGGCACCACCCCGGTTCGAGCCGGCCCATCCGTGCGATAGCAAAAGCTGCCGCGTGGCTCTACCACTATAGAAAAAAATGTGTGAGTGTCATGGTACAATCGGTTGGAACGAATTTCGTTTTGTAGTATATTATTGTTGACTACACAGAATACCAGTGTAACATAGCTGCGTAACGCTGCTGTGTTTTGTATGTTGAGTGTAGAGAACCGGAGACCCTTTTTACTGGCAACAAGGCATTCCATCTTAGTCCTCAGGGGTGGCAAACGCATCTGCATTTTGGTTCTTAATCAAGGATTGATGAAGGCCCACACACATCTAGTATGAACCGTAACATAACATCCACTAATCATTAGGTGGACTGTGTGCCGACAAACGAGCACCTTATTCTATATTCATTTTATATTCGGCACCTTATTTTATATTTGTTTTATATTTATATTATTCTAATATTCCAGTCGTTTTAAATGTGATTTCATACGTTCCAGGTCTCTCAGGCTGCCTGGCGTCACTCGTGCACGACGCTGTCTCAAATCCTACTGAAGGTGAGTCCTGCTCCAGAACCCGAACTCTATACTTCGTGTGATGTTTATGTCCTAACTTTAATTATACGTTGACGGAAGAATCTAGAGACGCTTGAAATCAACAGAAATAACCTTAATATGGACATCGCAATGATTTGTCGAATCCAGCATGCGTTGCAATGCTTTTTTACCCGACTGGCAAGAAGGAGAGAAATGTTTTTGTATACATACGTATATTTCTTGGGCACGCTCTGTAGCCTAAACGGCTTTATGAATTTGAACATATGAGGTGTCTTTAGATTCGTCTTAACGGTCTGAGTGACATTGTCTGTACAATATTTATACATTGCATCTGAGAATACAAAAAAAAAAGGAAAATTTTAACGCAGTTCGGTTCAAGAACTCGTCATAGTTTCATCGTAATCAGATGAATGATACAAGGGCGCACACGGGACAAGCAAAGAAACTAAACTTTTTTATTATGTTATATATCATTTTCGTTGCATTTACATGGAATAAGAATATAATAGGCGGCGAAAAAAAATACATGAATGAAAAAACAGAAACAAGTTAATATTTTATTTAGGACCATTATTTAGTACCCGGCGCGTTTCTGCCGCAGAAGAAATAATTGTAGAAAATGTTACTTTAATTAGGAATTATAATACATTCATTGAAATTGAATGATATATTTTATCTTTCAAATACTTTGTCGGTACGATACGCGTGCCACCTACTGTAAGTTAATTGTACTATATTTATAACCTTCGCGTAAGTGCAAGCAATAAGTTGTTTACCGCAATCTGATTAAAGCATTTAGTGCTAACTTTTTTAATTTTCGTGTCAGTCCCGCGTAACCATGGGTCCTGTAAAACACCCGAAATGTCGGGAAATAAAAACAAGTTAAAATAAAATAAAAAATTTGCACGTAATAATTCTTAAAATAAGTTTTAAAGTTATCTTATTAAGAAGTTATGACTATCGTTGCGTCTTGCACCTTCAAAGCATTCTTTGTCCCATATGTTCGACTTCCTAGAACGCTATTTGAATCATTGATATAAAAAGTAAAGATACGGTTGTCCGAATATATTTGCCTAACGCGTTTTCCGTATTAGATAATTTAAAATTAAAAAAAATACAATGGACTTCAATATAAGTTATTAAGAATAACTTAAGAACTATTAGTCAGACCTTGATTAAATTTATATGGGACCACATGAGAAGCACCAGCTTTCAAATAAAAAAAGAATCATCGGAATCGGTTAACCCGGAAAAAGTTATGAGGTAACACACATAAAAAAAACCATACAGTCATATTGAGTACCTCCTCCTTTTTGAAGTCGGTAGAAAAATTAGCGCCATTTATTAGAACGAATTTGAACTACGATGTCATCTGCGTGATCGTTATTGCTTGTCTTAAAGATGCCTATTCGTCTTTGTTAAACGTTAAGATAATTCGTAAACTAAATTATTTTAATTATGTAATGACATTTTTGACCTAATAATAATATGCTTCAGACTGCACCTGGGTCATGGCAGCCAGTCTCAAAGGAGACTAACCATCTGTGCTTTGATTATATTTTTAGACAAGTATAACTTTATTATAAAGTAAAAAAGTTTTGTACAATTTTTTATATTTTTTATAGAATAAGGGTGACAAGCGAGCACACAGTCACACAATCCACCTGATGGTAAGTGGATGCTGTGGCCCATAGACATTTACATTTATCGTCGATTAAGAATCAAAATGTATTTGCGTTGTCACCCCTGAGGACTAATTGTCTCCGGTTTCCGTTATCAGTTTCCAGTAAACAGTGTCTCCGGTTCTCTACACTCGCCATACGAAACACGGCAGCATGAAGCAGCTATTTTACGCTGGTATTCTGTGAGAGCTTGGTCCTTCCCCGGTCGAACCGACCCATTCGTACTACAACCATATATAGCTGCAGCGTGGCTCTATCACGTACAAAGAATTACATACATATATAAATTATAATAGAACCAGCATGATAGCGTTCAGCACATCGAAATGAACCGCGCTCGTTGCGGTCGCGTCTAATTCTCACACAATGGAGCAAGTAGCACTTCCTGAATTAGAGCGAGCACTGAGCGTCCCGAGCGACGTTATATCGTTTTTGCTTGCCTCGTCTATGACTAACGACATGATCGGTAGAGTTTAGCATTATCTCTCTATAGAATAGAATAGAATAAATTTTATTAATATAGATTAAAATAATACTTATATAATTATGTACGTAAAATTATATAGTGACACCATCCATACCATTTGGATGAATGGCGGTCCGCCACTGTGCGATTTACAAGAAGTTTTCTTCCTCGCACTACTTCCTTGTGGAATCAACTACCACCAGCGATTTTTCCGGACCGGTACGAGTCAGGGACCTTCAAGAAAAGACCCTACTCTTCTAAAAGGTCGGCAACGCACTTGCAATTCGCCTGGTGTTGCAGTTGTCCATGGGCGTCCGTAGTCATTTACAATCAGATGAACCAAATGCTCGTTTGCCTCTCTTATAAAAAAATTGAGTCATTTAAGTTTTACCACTGGTTCGGAAAAAAAAGCGGCCAAGTGCGAGTCGGACTCGCCCATGAAGGGTTCCGTAGTAGCAAGTAACATAATTAACGATTTATGACGTTAAAAAGAAATACTTACTAGATCTCATTCAAACCAATTTTCGGTGGAAGTTTACATGGTAATGTACATCATATATTTTTTTTAGTTTTATCATTCTCTTATTTTGGAAGTTACAGGGGGGGGGGGGGGGGGGCACATTTTACCACTTTGGAAGTGTCTCTCGCGCAAACTATTCAGCTTAGAAAAAAATATATAAGAAACCTCAATATCATTTTTGAAGACTTATTCATAGATACCCCACATGTATGGGTTTAATGGAAAAAAAGTTTTTGAATTTTAGTTCTAAGTATGGGGAACCCCCAAAATTTATTGTTTTTTTTCTATTGTTGTGTGAAAATCTTAATGCGGTTCACAGAATACATCTACTTACCAAGTTTCAACAGCATAGTTCTTATAGTTTCGGAAAAAAGTGGCTGTGACATACGGACGGACAGACAGACAGACGTGACGAATCCATAAGGGTTCCGTTTTTTGCCCCGTATTTGCACGTATAAAATATACCTATATAATGATGCAATACAACACCGGCATGTATTCAACGTAACCAACTAGCGCTTCTAGTGTTAGGTTAGCCTTGACTTCCTCGTTGCGTCAAGGGCGTCATTCGCGCGCTTTAGCGCCTAGGCTTATATCTATTGCCTGCTTGGCTAGCATAGACTGGGGACAAACAATTTATCCCCCGATTATATCCACTGACAACAGATAAAATTATCTTGTACCTATGCCAAAGCACGGCAACAGGGGAAAGGAGAAGTATATCCCCGTTTGACACAACGAGTGGACATAATAATATATCCCCCGTCCGTAGCATGAGGACAAATGAAAGAGAAAAAAAATATGCTTTTTGACATTTAAAAGAGGTAATTTTATCCTAGTTCATTGATGATATCCACCGGTGTGCCCATACTCGAAGGGTGGATAAAGCTAAGCGAGACGATAAACATTTTTGCCTTTCTCCGGAAATAAAATTGTCTCCTGTCCATGCTAGCGCTGCTGCAAGGTGATGTAAAGAAGCAAAGTTGTCTAGTTTCAACGACGTCGCCCTGGTTTAGCACTCTAAAAAGGAGGACGTTCTCAATTAGAGTGTATGTTTTTTTGTATGTCTGTTACTCGATGTCTTCGCAGATTGTAAACCAATTTTGATGATTCTTTTTTTTATTAAATAGGTTATTCTTCAAGAGTGGTCCCATATAAATTTGGAGAGAAAATTCCACCCCTAAGGGTATAGCAAATATATAACTTCTTTTTTATCAGGGTTTTTATCTGTATATTTAACTCATTTTGATTGTCACTGCCATGACTGATTTGACATTGGCAGCATTCTTTTAAGAGAAACCAAAAAGTAAAGAAGAAGAACTCATTTTTGAATGACTTGTGGGTTGGAACATTTTTGTATAACTACGTCCAATTGTAAATCTAAACCATTCAGGAACCCACTTAAACACATCGTCAAAATCAGTCCAACTGTTTAGGAGTCTGGATGTTTGTCCTGTCAAATTTATGTATTTAGGCGTATATGGTATATAGGCCCTCTGTATACAGGATAAAATCCCTAGTGTGAAGGTGACGTTTTATAAAATTAAAATAAAATGACGAACCTAAAAATTTTAACAAATATAAGTGAATATATTGATCGACATAAGGTGCACGCAAATTTAATTCTTATTGAAATGTATGCAAGTAAGAGGCATTGTAATTATTTAAAACAATTCCCTGTTACAGTAAATTACGCGTACATTTTATAATCATTTAATTGTAAAATGATAAGGTTAATCGGTCAGACGCGAGCAATGTATTCCACATTGTTTCCAGTTAAAGTTATGTAATTCCATCACACCCTTAACCTTTTGTTACTTAACTTTTTTGTGACTGTTGTTTTTATTATTGTAAAAACAATTGTTGTCAGATTCCGTCGCGTGCATTATGATGTTGCAGTATATAAATCACAGTAGTGTGTAATATAGTATAATATACATATATATGCGTAGTAGTTTGCATATGTCGCAGGGAGATAATTAAGGCTGTGATACAGTTATATCCCTGTCAGTGTGTGTGCGTGCGTGCGTGTGTGGGTGTGATGATTACAATAATGATTTCTTACATTTACGCGAATACTACTCGTTGAATGAAACTATTTTTACGGATATTATAGCGTTTAATTTTAGTTTTTTTAATTCCCGACGTTTCGGGTGCTTTACAGCACCCTTGGTCACAGGAGGACAGGTGTTTGACCTCCCGATGTTACAGTTAGGCTAAATAACGCAATCAAACGCGACGAAATCCGTAAAATTTATTTCGTTTAGTGTAAATTACAATTTAAAGTGCTGATTTACTGGGGTAATGGAAAATGTAAAATGGCAGATGGACACTGCTGTGTTTCGTATGGTGAGTGTAGAGTACCGGATACCTTTTTTTACTGGAAAAGAGGCATTCCATCGTAGTCTTCACGGGTAACGACGCATATGCATTTTGATTCTTTATTGTGGATAAATGTAGATGTCTATAGGTTACAGCGACCACTTACCATTAGGTGGACTGTGTGCTCGTTTGTTACCCTTATTCTATATAAAAAAAAAACTATTTAATTGCGTCCGGCGCACATCAAACCCGGGTTGATCACGTACTGTGAAATTTACAGCGAGCGCTTAGCCCCCGAATTACCACGGATCTTACGACAAATGTATAATTAAATGAGTCTACTAGAATCAAAAACAGCAATGCCGATCATTTATAAAATTAATGTTATCTATGGTTGCTGATTCAATAGACATAATGACATGTCTTACAATATTATATGTATGTAAATCCCCATGAGCATATGCTATGCCCCTGCTATTTGCAAATATTAAGTTTATTGCCAGTGAATTGTAGCTACCCGCATTAATAAAATGATGTATTGTTGCAACTTTGCAATAGCGGACATTGCTGTTTTTCATTCTAGTAGACTCAAATATAGTTTTGATTATATTTTCCTCAAGACAATTGCAGAGTCTCGTGTACTGGGACATTTTCTTACTCATGAATTCCTGGAAGACGCGCGCTGCGTTTCGCGCGTGTCGCGCGTGACATAAGCTAGGTCCTATAAATAGCCTAGTTCTAGTGTTTGAAAACGGCACTAGGAATATTAGTCATAGTACTGTTTCCCACAGACCGCAGTCCGTAAATATAATACAATAGAGTAGAATGGAGTAATTTTTATTCAATACTCGCGATCGGCCCCGGCTTCGTACGGGTGATTTCTGGATCTCGAGAACAGCGCCACCTACCGGGTCCAATTGTGAATCGTTTAGATCATCCAGATGATCCACTCAAATACACACAAGAGATTTCATCAAAATCAGTCCAACCATTTTCGAGTTTTTGCGAGACTAATGGATAGCAATTAATTTTTACAAGAAAACTTATTGAAGGTAATTTAAGTTTTACCACTGGTTCGGAAAAAAACCTCTGTCCTGGGAAGAAATAGCAAGAAATCCAACGGGACTTTTTAAAACATTAATTTATAATATATTTTATACAATTATGTAAGTATACAATTATTTAGAAACATCATGGTAGCGATCACCTCATTTCCAGGGGTTATTATCTATAAAAATGAAGTGATAGAGGATTGCAGTTGTGCGCGCATCACGGAAAAACTGCTGGATAGAGTTCAATTAGGTTATCTAAGTTTTATTTCTTAGACACTCTGCCCTTATCTAAAAAAAAAGATTGCGATATCTTCATTTAAAATAAAGTTGTTAAAGTTTTAAGAAACAAAGATTTTTAAATGCACTACGAGTTCAGTGATGTGTTTTCTTGCCGCGCAGAAGTGGGGCAAGCGGTGTAGCGCGCATGCGTAGGAGAGACGAAAACTCTTTGTTTTAGTTTAGTTTCGTTTGAAAAAAATACATTTCTGAAAATGTTTTCGGAATCTAAGTGCACTGTACAGTTGGTTTATTATGCGATAAGTTTTTATAAATTACGACTCCGCTTGAACAACGGATATCGATACTCTTCTTTAGCGATCTACCTGGCTTGAATCACGGACCAAGACCGTATTTAAGTTATATTTATTTGGTATGAATGAAATAAATACCTAATCACAACCTGAGTTTTATTTACCGTATAAATGCTAGGCTAAGAATGAACTGCTTATATTAGCAATAACATAGTAATGTTTCATAAAAATAAAACATAACCTCAAAATCTCTATGATAACTGCTAATATCTAAGTTTTCAGAAGTGTCCGTCAGGAGTTATTGTTCTTACATACAATTATGTGTAATTTTGGACTTAAAAAGGTTTTTTTTCACTGTTGGTTCTCAGGCGAACATTATATGGACGCAGAACACTGTCCTTTACCCCCACTTGGATTTTCTCCTATGTCGTGAAAACAGTTTACAGATATAAACCATGGTCCTGAGACTACCCTTGAGGTATAGCCTACTTCATAAAAAATCCTTACAATCGGATAACAATTGGCGAAGATATTGCTAACCATGCATATGCAGTCGAGCTTAGCACCTCTTCCTTATTGAAATCGGTTAATCAGCAAAATATATGAAATCTTTTTCTTCCTGCTTTTATCGCAAGTTATTTGGAGTAGGCATAGCTTGTCTTCGTTTTACATTCTCCTCTATCTCTTTCTTATGCATATCATTCTAAATACTGTTCATCTATGAGCAGCCAGCATGCAAATGACGTCAATAGGAGCGGAGAACAAACCATTTCCTTGATTGTACGGGGAGCGCGGTTCAATGCATGCATCACAGTATTATGTTGGAAGAGTTATATTGTTTAATTAGTAATGATAATACATTCATTGAAGTTACATGATATTGTCATTATATAACTTTCAAATAAATTTGTCGGTACGATACGCGCGCCACCTACTGTAAGTTAATTGTACTATGCCTATAATCATTGCGCAAGTGCAAAATATAAGTTGACAAAGTTTTCCTGCAATCTGATGAACGGTATGGCATGGTAGCGCGCGCATACAATACGAACAAACAAACATTATTTTTTTTTCAATGACACTAATTTTTATGGATTTTTTCGCGTTTAATTTAACGTCGTCGTCGTCGACCGAGTCGGCTCGACTCATTGGCGCTGCGAAGAGATGTTGCATATCTTCACATTTTCTTTCGCATTTACCACGGGGAGTGCTTTGAGGAATTGTTCGGATTAAGAGCCCTCTTACATTTCGGCGTTTCGCAAATTTAGGTATTTTACGCACCGAGCGGGCGGCGAGCTACGCGACCGATACTTTCTTTCATATCTATTCACTCGCTCGCACTATAATACTGTGAGTATGGCGACTAAACGATCTTGATCTTCCATAATACAAAGTTTTCTTAGGATGGACTTCAGTGGATGGAATATTTTTTGGTGTGTCATTTTAATGTTATCTTATTAATTTATTATTATATAATTATATAATTTATTATTATATACCATTTTGATATATTATTCATTATTTATGAAATTTAGTGTCAAAATAAGTACACATAAATATTTTAATTGTTACGCTGTAATCGAATGTTAATAATCGATTATGTCTACTACCGGTAGAATAGTGGTATAAATGAATAAACGGTTGCAACCTGTTTTAATAAATATAACAACCAAATGTAACTAATATTTTTTAATCGGTACTTACAGTCAATCACTATATTTTTTATAAGAAAAATATTTGCTGCGACGGCATTGACCGAACTTTTCTCGATTCGATAAGGTCCACCCTCGGCAAGCGCTCGCGCGTTAATGATCGCAGATGGCCGGCACAGTGAAATATATAGCACTTTTATTTAATTAATTAAAATATAATAGTAACGATTTAAAAAGTAAAAATAATAGCATAGTGTAAGCAAATGTTGATGATTATTTTGGTATAAATTTTACTTCTAAATGATGTAGAACTTCGGAAATATAGGGGCTTGTATCGAAGCTTTTTTGGTCGTTTTTTGAATTATGTCGATTTTTTTTTCCTAGCGTGAAAAGCATATAACGAAAATGTATTCCATTATTATTAAAGTGTAGGATATTTGGGAGATAAAAATATTTTTTTTGATGGTCGATATTCAATAGAATCTACAAATTAGAGCTCCCAAATCATGTCTTCGAGAGTTTTTGCCTAAACATGCTTTGGGAGAATGATTATTACTGATTAAATAAATAAGTTATCTAAAATCCATTCCGAGCTTATTTGAGGAGAGAAAACGAACTATTTTTACCAAGTAATTGTTATTTCAAGCAATGAACGATAAACATAAAATTTCAACGAGGAAACCTTGTAATTTCGCGTTTTTTAGTAATACGCCCCTTAATACCAGCCGCCAAATTTCACGAACGCACTTCGCGGCAGAACTCCCGATACCATCCACACCATCTGGATGATAGGCGGTCCACCACTGTGCGATTTAGAAGATGTTTTCTTCCTCGCACAACTTCCTTGTGGAATCAATTACCACCAGCGATTTTTCCGGACCGATACGACTTAGGGACCTTCAAGAAAAGAGCCTACTCTTTTTTAAAATGCTGGCAATGCATCTGCGATTCCCCTGGTTCGCCTGGTGTTACAGTTGTTCATGGGCGGCGGTAGTCACTTACCATCAAGTGAGCCGCATGCTCGTTTGCCCCCTCTCCTATAAAAAAAAAAAACTTTAATTTCCGACGTTTTGGGTGCTTTACAGCACCCATGGCCACCATGGCTGAGGTGTTTGACGTCCCGATGTCATAGTTAGCCCGACTACCTTCAGTTTTTGAATATTAATTAATAGCCGGGTCAAACACCTGTCCTTCCGTGGCCATGGGTGCTGTAAAGCACCCGAAACGTTGGGAATTAAAAAGTTAAATTAAACGCGAAAAAAATCCGTAAAAATTAGTTTCATTTAATGTGTAGTCTTCGGGTAAATATAAGAAATCATTATTAATTTCTATATATAGAAGATGTACGACCTAAATTATTAGGTGTAAGAACTATTATGATATGTACGTATATGGCATCGGTATACGGTTATGCTGTGTAGCTTATGTTTTATACCGCAAAATATCCATTTAAATATTGTAAGTTTCTTCTCAAATAAGTAGAAAACAAGTGGTAAAACCAGTATATATATATATATATATATATATATATATATATATATATATATATATATATATATAAAAAGTCTATTTCAATAGGTTAAGATTGACACACAATGCTTGTTGATAATTAAAAATAGATCGACATCACTATAAATTGACATTGTATAATGTATAACATTACAATGTCAATGTTTTTCCGTCAAACAAAATGAGGATACGTTAGTTGGTATTGTCATAATTATCATTTGTAAGTTGACGTTAGCTATTTAGTTTATCTATTTGTATTTAAAATATGTATATAATATATAAGTACGCCCTTGTAATCCTTTTAATTAAGGTGTGCATTGTGCAATTTAATACGTGGTAGAGCCATGCTGTAGCTGTATTAATTGTATAGTTGTAGCACGAATGGGTCGGCTCGACCGGGGAACAGATCATGCTGCTGTGTTTCGTATACAACGCATCTGCATTTCGATTCGCAAACGAGAATAGATGTAGATGTCTGTGGGCCGCAGCAACCACCTACCATCAGGTGGGCTATGTGCTTGCTTGTCACCCTTATCCTATAATTATTTTAAGAATAAATAAATAAAGTCTGTTTAGTACATTACTAAGTGCTTAAGTACACTTGTCGCATTATAAGGAAGATAAACATATATAAAAAATATAATAATAAAGAATATTAAAAATAGAAGTTAAATTAAGAAAAAAATTGAAGAATGAATAATTTTATTAAAAACGATTATGTAATTAAAAAAATACTTGAGCTTTAAATTGAGGAACGTTTAGGGTATTTCCTAATGTATTTACGTAAGAAAATATTGTGTAGTGTAGCAGTAAGATTTTGTGATCTGAATTGACGCACTGCTAAACTAAGTAAACAGTTATAAATTTATATTCAACTTATACTTCATTGAGTGAAGACAGCGTGTTGAATATTTTTTTATCCAAATGTGGTTTATTACATACTATTTTCGAATGCTTAAATGCGCCAACTTTTAAAGTTACTTGCCAAACTAGCGTAGTAGAATTTTTTTTCAGTACAGTCAGTTAAAATTGTGTGAAGTTATTAACTTTGAATACTTAGTTGGGCTAAAAGTGACATTTTCTTCCAAGTTGGAGCAGTTGGCTTTAATTTTTTGGCAACGACTTACACAGGCCTTATTCAGGATTACATAGTAAAAGTAAAAATAAAAAAATAAGGATTTGTAGTAACGGGAATGAAAAGACTATCACAAGATGTAGATTTTCTCAATTTTCTTTTAAATGCTTACTATTTTTTAAAATGATTAGCTGTATTACGGCTGTAGCATAACTATCACGTATAAAAAGGGTTTAGAATCTGTAACGTATTGATCCTAAAACCGTATTTGGCGAGATTTTGTTGTCTGACGCTGTTATTCTTTGAGAGCATGCTCCTTCCCCGGTCGAGTTAATTTATTCGTGCTAAAAATATGATATAGCTGCAGCGTGACTCTACCTCTAGATTTTTGAAAACGACATAATTATAGATTATTTACTATACATATTACCACGGAATAAAAAGATTATACGTGGTAGTGTCACGTTGCAGCTTCATTACTGGTGTATATGGAGCACGAATGGGTCGGCTCGATCGGGGAAGGACCACGCTCTCACAGAATACCAACGCAAAATAGCAGCTCAATGCTGCTGTGTTTCGTATGGTGAGTGTAGAGAAACGGAGATCCTTTTTACTGGAAAAGAGGCATTCCATCTTAGTCCTCACGGATGACAACGCATCTGCATTTTGATTTGTAATCGAGGATAGATGTAGAGGTTTATGGGTTACAGCAACCACTTACCATCAGGTGGACTGTGTGCTCGTTTGTCACCCTAATTCTATAAAAAAAAAAAGATTACAATGTACTGTGAATGACTACTTTAGAATACATTAATGTTATTACAGTTTTTATGTTATCTGGTAACTGCTAAGCCTCCATCAAACAATAGCGTTTTTTGCCATAGTTAGTTCTTGCAGTCATTAGTCGGAGTTTATTTTAATTTCTTATGTTGTGTTGTTTCTTACTTCACATTTAATACTTTAGAGTATGAAAATATGTAAAGTAACAAATAAAGGTACAACTTTTATACGTCTCACATCTCGGCACATATCTCTCATTTCCCAAAGGGATTAAGGTCAAGGAAGTGACCGCTGTGTTGCTCGTACACGTTAGTAAGCTTCACTACACCTCTTTACTACATGTGTGAAACGTCAAAAGATAAACAGGAGTCGGAAGTCTGCTATGTTTGAAAACACGTGCATGCGAACTTATTGTTTTCCGACCACGACGTTTGCAACGGTTATCTCATTACAAGGAAACCGCAAGTGTTGTTTCTAAACAACGGCGGTGACTCAATTAGATTGTGATGTCTCGGGGGGCGTCCCTACAAACCGATTATTTATATTCTAATTCATATAAAGATATGTAGAATAGAGTGCCAAGAACTGTTATAAACTATAATCGATTTGATAAGCATATGAGCGGAAGTCTTTAAAGTTTTTAAACGTGTTAGAGCCACGCTGCAGCTCTATTATGGTTGTGGCACGAATAGATTGTCTCGACCGTGGAAGGACCACGGTCTCACAGAATACCAGCGTAAAATAGCAACTTTATGGACTGTAGAGAACCGCAGCCCCTTTTGACTGGAAAAGACGCATTTCATCTTAGTCCTCAGGGGTGACAACACATCTGCATTTTAATTCTTAATTGAAGATAAATGTGGATATCTATGGGTCACAGCATCCATTTACTGTCTGTGATCCATTTACTGTGGTGGAATGTGTGCTCGTTTGTCACCCTTAAGCGTCTCCAACACACAAGCGGCTTGCGGTGGCGGTGACATCTATACATCTATCCTCGATTACGAATCAAAATGCTAAGACTAAGATGGAATGCCTCGTTTCCAGTAAAAAGGGCTATTTTCTGCCGACTTCCAAAAAGGAGACGGTATTCAATTCGACTATATGTTTTTTTATGTGTGTTACCTCCCAACTTTTCACTGGGTGAACCGATTTCGATGATTCTTTTTTTATTTGAAAGCTGATACTTCTCGTGTGGTCCAATATGAATTTGATCAAGTTCAGACCAATAGTTTTTGAGTTATCCTTAATAACTTATATTGAAGTCGGCTGTACAAAATTTTTAATTTTAAATTATACGCTGGTATTCTGTGAGAGCGTGGTCTTTTCTCGTTCGAGCCGACCCATTCGTGCTAGAACTATACCACTAATACAGCTGCAGCATGGCTCTACCACGTAAAAATATTACTAGTATTATGTAGGTCTCATAATATCAAATGAAGATGAAAACACAAAAGAAAACATTTTAATGTTTTTGTTTAAAACATAAATTCAATCATACATAATATACATGTAATCTTTATGTCGCAGCCAATTAGCTTAATTAGCCTTTCAGTTAACGGCCTAGCCTTTACACTAAACGGCGCCGTTCAACTAGCGGCCTGAATGATATTCAGTCGATGATATCATTCAAGTCGTTAGTTAATAATAAAAACGCTAGGCTGTTAACTAAAAGGCTAATTAACGCTGCGACATATACATATAAATAAAAGTGTCTGTAACATCGAAATAATTGCCTTATACCGAGCTGAAGGGGTTATTCGCGTGTCATTAAGACATGCATGAACCATTTTAATTTTTTTTTAATGGATTCGGATAGGATATAATCAATGAATAAAGTTAAAAGTTAAAGTTACAATCTATATACGTCCACAGGGCACAGCCCTTCCCTCATTTCTGAGAGGGTTTTAAGGCAAGGAAATGTCCGCCGCGCTGCCTCAATGCGTGCTGGTGAACTTCACATATTTTCGAAATATTTTCTTTTTTATTTCTCAGACATGCAGGTTCCCTCACGATGTTTTCCTTCACCACCGAGCACGTGGTATATCAGCACTTAAAATTGCAATTAACAATTTCATTGGTGGTGATTGGGGGTCGAACTATGGTTGCTTGCGTACTGTGAAATTATTACAGCGAGCGCTTAGCCCCCTGAGTTAAATAATGAATAAATGAATGAATGAATGAAGACATGACCTTCAAGAAAAGAGCGTACTCCTTTTTAAAAGGCCGGCTACGCATCTGCAATTCCCTCCCTGTTGTTGCAGTTGTTCATGGGCGGCGGTAGTCACTTACCGTCAGGTGAGCCGCATGTTCGTTTGCCCCCTCTCCTATAAAAAAAAATGTACTCAATTTATGTAGTACTTAGCTATCTCTCGGTTTTAAAGTTCGTAATATGATAATAACATAATATCAGCGTACAATAAATGAATAAACAATTATTTGTGGACCAACTTTTCTTTCTACCGTCTGCCATAACTACTGCAGTGCTACGAGGACAATGTTAGTTTCTATAATCTATTGTGATGATTGCAATGAGGGCTAATAACTTACGCTAGTTGGGCCTAATTGACTAATCCTTGTGGAATCGATTACCACCAGCGATTTTTCCGGACCGATACGATTTAGGGACCTTCAAGAAAAGAGCCTAATCCTTTTTAAAATGCCGGCAACGCATCTGGTGTTACAGTTGTTCATTGGCGGTGGTAGTCACTTACCATCAGGTGAGCCGCAAGCTTGTTTGCCCCCTCCCCTATAATAAAAAATTTAATTATTAATTAAAAGATTTATTTACTAGCTTTTGGTTTCTATTCTATACGCTAAACAATGCTTCGGAGCTGTATGCTGTTTTAATATTTTTAGTCATTTTTTAAATTCTTCTATTTTTAGGAATATTTGCAGTTTGGCTTATCCATTTCATATCTAATTCATATAAAATATAACTAATATTTTAGAAAGGAAACATTAACCTCTACACTTTTCTAACAAATTAACTTCCGCCGCTATGAAACCTGTCAAATATTACACCTCATTCCGAGGTGGCGTCGCCCTGGTGGCAGAAAAGTCGTGTAAGCCACGGCGCCCATCTAAGCTACATGATTTCGACATGGCTTGTAGCATGATTCTGACGATGCTCTGACGTGACCACGAGTGACACTGCTTGCACCAACCTGTGCAACAATAGCATGTCGCAAAGTTCATTTTGGGCCAAAATCTCGCCTGAAGAGGATAAACATGCCCTTGTTTTGCTACAGATTTCAAACATTCAAAGTGCCAGCTGAAGATTTTGAGTACATCCCTAAGGGAAAAAATTTGAAAAGTGGTGGTACTTTCAATTTTATGAAGGAATTAAAATTACATTTCTCATAGATTTGCCCTACAAGTTGCAAGAAGCATCTTGCGAGTTCCTGTTATTGTAATCGTGTCTAGGATAATCATATAAACATGGTTTTTCATGAACTAAATCAATGAATTTAATATTAAAACTACAAGTTTCGTGTTACGTGCCACTTCAATGCGTCACTAGTAGCAAGCTGAATGGCACGTCAGATCATGCGGCGTCACGCCACGCAAATGGGCGTTACTACATACATTCCCTTTGAATGTTGAGGCGAGTGACAAGTTACGCGTCAAATCACGCGTCAGATCACGTGTTACGTTACGTAGGTGGGCGCCGGGCCTAAGTCCTCATTGGAAGTCTTGTCACGCCACTGCTGATTAATCTATTGTCACGGCCTCGCCTTAGGGACTTGATATGTACACTATTGTCTATAGTATTGCGACTACTTGACACGTGTTGATAAAATTAAAAGTAGGCTACAATGTTAACCTGATTCATCCTTCGATGATTTATTTATTTTAGATTCGATTTATGTAGTTTTATGGTTCTTTTCCTTGTTATTTTACATGTGTACGAGCAAGTACATGGTATTTCTATAGTTTGGGAAATATGCTGATATTGTGTCTGCGCGTGCGACACGCTCAGTGCAATTACACTCATATGTATTTATATATATTACATTTTATTCATAAGTATTATTAGTGCAATAAACGCTCTCTACGGCATCGGACACAGTTTTAATTACCACATCCCGTAACGTAGATACAACCTATATCGACATCCTAAATATCAATTATATGTAATTTTTAGTTACAAATCACAATCCTCCTCCTACAACATGATACATATTCTCATAATGTTGGTCTTATACAAGTTAGAGAATTTCAGGATAGTAGCAAATCTCGACATATATATTGATAAACCTAGGTTTGACTTGGTTGAGAAGTTTGACTTTTAGATGGTTAATTAGTTTTTTTTATAGAATAAAAGTGTCAAGTGAACACGGATACTGTGGCAAACACACATGTGCAACTATCTTCGGTTAACAATCAATTTGTGGGTGCGTTGTCACCCCTGAGAACTAAGATGGAGAGCCTCGTTTCCAGACAAAAGAGTCTCCGGTTTTCTATAATCACCATAGGAAACACAGTAGTATAAAGTTGCTATTTCACGTTGGTATTATGTAAGAGTGTAGTCATTATCTGGTCGAACTGGCTCCACTACGTGTTATTAACGTGGTACGTTAGTTTAAAAAAAAACTCGCAGATCATTAATGATGCACACAGAGTAGACAGCGAGAGGGGGCTGATTTTTTTAAATAAGTAAAGTGACTAACGAACTTACATTCCATTTGTCTTTAAATGTTAAGTGGCTTCTGCAGCTCGCGGACACAACAACCAACTTCAAACAAAGAACGCTGCAGATGCGTTGTCATCTCTGAGGACTGAGATGGGATATCTCACAGTCTGTAACTGTACTGGCTATCCGTACCTTTTTGACAGGGACACAGTCTGCTTACTGAAAAATATGTATGAATTAGATATAGATGATATATAGATTAGATAGAGATGTATAAGTATAATGTGTCAAAGTGTGCGTGAGAACAAAAGTGGGTATCGTTAGCGACAGCAGACACGCACACTATTACACGTTCAACCACGAGTAAGGCAGTAAAGGACGGTAAAGGAGTCCCACCAACCAGCAACTAAAGACTATATGGTAGTATTTGTGTATATATATTGGTGGTTTTGTGACGGTCAGTGGTGAAGCAGCGGCTGCAGATGCTGAACTCGCCGTACCGCAGCGTGTGGGATTGCGCGCGCCGCGTGTACCGAGCAGAGGGCCTGCGCGCCTTCTACCGCTCCTACGGCACGCAGGTCGCCATGAACGTACCCTTTCAGGTCAGTCCTTATCCTTACTATGTTCATAATCTTCTTCCTCTTCATTAACTAGAAGGCCTTCGTCCATCCCATGGAGGATTTTTCTTTATCTATGCGTTAGGAACCTTTGACGCTGCTGTTCGTCGTCCCTTTGGGTATTTCATGTTTTTTATGGATAAGTGTAACAAACGAACGCACAGTCCACATGATGGTAAGTGGATGCTGTGGCCCATAGACATCTACATCTTTCCTCGATTAAGAATCAAAATAAACATACGTTGTCACCCCTGAGCGCTAAGATAAAGAGTGTCTGGTTTTCTACACTCACCGTACGAAACACATCAGCATTGCGTTGCTATTTTACGCTGGTATTATGTGATAGCGTGGTCCTTCCTCGGTCGAGTCGATTCATTCGTGGTACAACTGTAATATAACTTCAACGTGGCCTCTACCACGTATAAAACTTTTGACAGCATCAAGATTGTATATCGTCATTTATTAGAAGACATAAGGTTTTTAAGAAGAAATAGGTAGATAGATTCTCTTACGCCGCCAGCACACGTTAAATATATATATTTTTAAAGAAAAATGGCAGACTTTCATACATAAAATTAGTTGAGAAGAAATGGTAGTGTCTATATATCAAAATATCTTAAAATGTTAAGCGTCAATCCCTTAATAACAATGTCAAAGAATTTTGTCCTGAGAAGGCGTCAAAAAAAATATATTTAGATTTGAACCTTTTTAGCCTTTGAACCTTATGTCACTTGGTAAAAGTCATGCGTCATGTGGTTGTATGATGTTAGCTTAATACATTATCAACATAATGTACTTAACTACATAATTGAGAGTTTTTAGATTATTGTATCTCTATTATATATTTGCATACTGTAAATGTATATTTCTGGCATGGCTCCAGTGCATTTGTCATACCGTGACATTCCCAGAAGGGCTAGAGCCAGAGCCGTAAAGCCAGTGAAAAAACAGTGACATTTTGTTTTAGCTAGTGTTCCCATAACATTAAATGGAGTTGTTACATATTACTATGATTGAGATAATGTATTATTGTAGGAAGTTCTATGTAAGAGACTTATTTTCAACCACATCACTTTTATTTTTATTATTACTAATAATAACTTAATATAAACATTTTTGTTTGTGTGCTGTGTTCGTAGTCTTATAAATTATATACGAAAATAGTATGAATATAGTAAATGGCAAATACTTGAATAGAGTAAAAACACTTGAATAGAGTAAAAACACTTGAATAGAGTAAAATGATTTAAGTCATTTGATATTCCCAAAAATGTTTGTATTTTTCTGTGGCTTTAATTAAAATACATTTTTATTTGATAAACCATAGAAAAATAATTAAACTCATTTTATATATAACTTATTTCTAGTGGCAATATTTTCTGCCATTGTTCTTTTGGTATCAAGAAATTAATTTATCAATTCTTTTATTTTACTTATTTCCAAGATGTTCTTGAAGATTGCACTGACTTAAAAATAGGTTTTTGTACACTGTGTATTGTAATAAGAAGCGGTTTAAGTTATTCAGTCTTGTTTTAGCAACAACAACATGTAAAGAATAGCGAGGGTTGAAGATTACGAACTGTTCTTGTTTCTGTTCCGGTTTATTGCACTGTTCCGAGCGTATCTAGTTCTATTGCTTAACTTGGAATAGTAGTAATATTAGTTGGTAGTATGCTTTGAGAAACGTCAATAGAAGCCTTAGGAAGTGTTTTGGTTTAACCCACTGTTCCGAGTGTGTTCTAGTGGTTAACCGGGAATATTAGTAATATAAAAGTTGGTAGTATAGTTTAAGCGTATATAGTTTTTACTAATAAATATTATATTAGATTAGCATCATCATCATTACAGCCCTTCACAACTTTACTGTGAACGGTTTACTTTTACAAGGAACGTCATAAAGCACGGTCCCGAGCTATTTGTATGCATCGACTTTCTGCTACTAATGTTATTGGTAAGTATACTGCGGGGAACGTGAATAGGGTTACCTTGGGGAGTGTTCCGAGCGTATCTAGTTCTAGTGCTTATCGAGAATATTACTAATTTTAGCTGGTATATGTTTTTGTATAGAATAAGGGGACAAACTAAAATACAGTCCACCTGATGGTAAGTGGTTGCTGTGGCCCATAGACATGTACATCTATCTTCGTTTGTGAATTAAAATGCAGAAGCGTTGTCAGCCGTGAGGACTAAGATAAAATGTCTCTTTTCCAGTAAAAAGGGTCTCCGGTTCTCTACACTCACCATATGAAACGCAGCAGCATTAAGTTGCTATTTTACGGTGGTATTCTGTGAGAGCGTGGTCCTTTCCCGGTCGAGCCGAGCCATTCGTGCTGCAACTATACTATTAATGTAGCTGTAGCATGGCTCTACCACGTAAAAAATAGGTAGTATAGAATAGGGTTGACGTGAGAAGTGTTGCGCAGGCGGTGCACTTCGTGACGTACGAGTGGTGCCAGTCGCGGCTGAACCCTGCGCGCACGTACGAGCCCGCGGCGCACCTGTGCGCGGGCGCGTGCGCGGGGGCTCTGGCGGCGGCGGCCACCACGCCGCTGGACGTGTGCAAGACGGCGCTCAACACGCAGGAGGCGAGCGCGGAGGGGCTGGCGCAGGCGGCGGCGCTGGTGCTGCGCACGGCGGGCGCGCGCGGCTTCTTCCGCGGCCTGCACGCGCGCGTGCTCTACCAGATGCCCGCCGCCGCCATCTGCTGGCTCACCTACGAGACCTTCAAGCACGCGCTCGCCAAGGTATGCCATTTTTCCATGGGAAAATTATACATACCTGCCTCGCGCAGGCAAGGACGGGTTATGTTGAACTCGCACCGACTAAAACCCCAAGGCGTACCAACTTCGCCGTATATTATCAAGGCCACGGGAACGCTTTCGCCAAGATACACCTACAATACGCATGAATCAGACGCATGCGTTAGATTACTTTCCCATAATCTAAAATAACTAACAGTCCTGTTTTGTGGGTAGGTAGTTAAATCAAATATATCAACTATCTTACAAACTGGTTTTCTAAATTACTTACTCATAACAACCTTTGCTGTCTGTAATAATCCAACTCATACGTTAAGAAGCCACATGCGTTATAAAGATGCATGTGTTATGGAAGCGCATTCATTATAGATGCGCATTCGTTATAGATACACATGCGCTATACAGACATGCGGTTAACACTATCATCATCATTACAGCCCTTCGTAAGTCCACTGCTGAACACAGGCCTCACCCAAGGAAAGCCACTATGCACGATCCTGAGCCACCTGCATCTATCGATTTCCTGCATGTCTTACCAGATCGTCCATCCATCTAGTTAGGGGTCGCCTTACACCTCGCCTACCGGTACGAGGCTGCCACTCGAGATCCTTTCTTCCCCATCGGTTGTCGATTCTTCGAGCTATATGGCCGGCCCATTGCCACTTCAGCTTACTAATCCGTTGGGCTATGTCGGTTACACTGGTTCTACTGCGGCTATACTCATTTCTAAGTTTATCACGCAGAGAAACCCCCAGCATAGCCCTCTTCATAGCTCGCTGAGCGACCTTGAGCTTCCTCATACGGCCAGCAGTGAAGGACCACGTTTCAGATCCTTAAGTCATCACTGGCAACACGCACTGGTTGTACAATTTTGTTTTCAGGTTTTGAGGTATGTGTAACGAGAAGATGTCGTAGTTTCCGAACCCTGTGCAGCCGAGTTGAATCCGTCGATTGACCTCGGTCGAAGTTGGACTTACCTAGTCGGACTATTTGTCCCAAGTAAAAGTACTCGTCAACAATTTCGAGCTTAGTGCTCCCAACAACTACCGGAATAGGTGTGACATGGACGTTAAATATAATTTTTGTTTTGTCCATGTTCATCTTAAGACAATCACGGATAGGCCGTTGGGAAACACTATTGAGGTCTTTGAGCATAGTGCTTAGGTCCTCCGGCCATTCTGCCATAAGGACTATATTGTTGGCAAATCGAAGGTGAGTGATGTACTCGCCATTGATGTTAATACCGCATTCTTTCCAGTCCAGTAGCTTGAAAACGTCTTCCAATGCAGCGGTGAAGACTTTCGGAGATATAACGTCACACTGTCTTACACCTCTCTGCAGTTGGATAGGTTTCGTACTCTGATTCTGTACTCGGATAGCCATAGTAGCTCTACTGTACAAACACATCAGCACTTCGATATACCGACAGTCAACTTGGCACCGCTGAAGGGACTGCAGCATCGCCCAAATTTCGACGGAATCAAAGGCTTTCTCATAGTCCACATACGCAAGACAAAGTGGCAGATTGTACTCCTCGGACTTCTGTACAATTTGCCGAAGGGTATGTATTTGGTTTTATATGGTGCTAAGCCTTTTCGGAAACCGGTTTGTTCAGGAGGCTGGAAGTCGTCAAGTCTGCGTGCGAGACGATTCGTAATGACTCTCGAAAACAGCACGTAGACTCGGCTCAGAAGGAAAATCGGTCTGTAGTTCTTCAAGAGAGCGTTGTCGCCTTTCTTGAAGAACAAGACCACCGCACTTCTGCTCCACGCCTCCGGAGTAGTGCCACCATGGAGGACGGAACTAAAGAGCTTCTGAAGGACTTCAAGTACCGGATTTCCATCCGCTTTCAAACACTACGCTGTAATTCCATCCTCACCTGGGTTCCTGCCGTTTTTAAGGTGCTGGAGAGCCATTATAATCTTACTCAGACTGACGTGCGGGGTATTTTCGGAATAGTATCGGATAAGACTCACTCTTGAATCGTTACTCACATTTGCTTGTGGCACCAACGGTAACGTGTACAGCTGCCCATAGAACATCTCAATCTCACTCAAAATCTCAGGTGTCCCGGAAACGACGCTGCCACAGTCGGTCTTCAGCTTCGACAGTTAGCTCTTTCTGGCAGACAGTTCTCTAGCAAAGACTTTGGAGCCCTAGTTCCGTTCGATCGCTTCTTTAATACGAGCAGTATTAAAGTTGCGTAAGTCCTGTCGCATGCATTCGGAGATCTGTCTGTTCAGTTGCCTGTATGCTGTCAAATCTACTGAAGACTGCAGCTTCATATCCCGTCTAACAGACATGAGATTAAGAGTGTGATCGGAGAGGTTTTGTGTTCTTCTGCGGCGGGTCTTGCCAAACTTAGCTCCGACCGCATGGACAGTTTCCATGAGCTTGTCATTTATATCGTCCACTGCATTGCAGTCTTCTAGGTAATGAAAACGGTTTTGTAACTCGAGCTGAAAGGTTTCGGGACTTTGGATTAGAGCACGAGGGGATGGAGTGTTGACTTCATTAGACCTGACCTCTCCAACTTAACGTTTAGGTTCAGTGTGCCTCTCACCATTCGGTGGTCGCTGCCGGTTTACACTCTCGCGATCACTGAGACATCACTGAACAGTTGTCGTCATAATGAAGTCTATGTCATTTTTTGTCGAACCGTCGGGGCTCAACCAGGTCTACTTCCTGTGGGGCCGTTTCTGGAAGAAAGAGTTCATCATAAAGAGCCCCTCTTTCTCCATGAAGTCGGCCAGCTGCAGGCCCTTGGGTTCCGTTGCCCTATTCCGAAATTCCCTACTTTCAGTTCACCGTTCTCTCTTGTGCCTAGTTTTGCGTTGGTCTCCCATTAACACCGTATAGTGGGTTTTGGAGGAATGCATGGCTCTTGAGATATCCTCATACATTTCCTCCACCTCCTCATCGGTATGTGCCGAGGTTGGTGCGTAAACCTGTATGACCTTCAGCGAATACCGTTTGGTGATTCTGAGTATAAAGTACGCAACCCTCGTCGACACACTCCCAATCTTTACAACGTTGTTAACGAAAGACTTGTGGACGATAAATCCGACACCTCCTTGGGACAGATAGGCGCCCTCCCGCTGATAGAACAAATTGATGGATTTGAGGATTACCGTGTCCTCTCCCTCTCTTCGGACTTCGGATAATCCTATGACATTCCAGCGCAACTTGTCTATCTCTTTTCCAGCTCCAGGACCTTCTCGTCAGTCCTGAGAGTGCGTGCGTTATATGTTGCCAGGTCGAGTCGTCGTAGGTGGCAACCGAACCACCATCGGAGATTCTTGGCACCCCCTGACCCGCCGTTACCATGGTTACCACCGTAGCCAGGAATAGCGGGGCCGCCGGGGACTGGGGGCCGTCTCTTCGTTACTTTCTGTGGGAGTATATTGCCATAGTTGCCACGCTTGGCGAGCGGGTTGGCAACCGTAGCTTTTTTATTGTTGTTTTGCTGTTATCAGAAAGATGCTGCTGCCCATAATCTGCCTCAGTTTCCCTCTGTCGGCTTTTACGACACCCACGGGAAGATATGGGGTAGTGAGTATTCTTACCCGCCACTACAAGGGGCATAATACTTTATAACCGACAAAAACGTCTGGGATTATTTTTTTGGAATTATATAAAAACTAAATTAAAAGATATAAAAGAAATCAAGTTGCCACAAAAACATTTTTTTGGAATTGTTTTGCAAATGTCCGCAGTAACGAAATAACGAAATAAACGAAATAGCTGTTTCAACACTAGTTAGACTTCTAATCTTTTTTACAGAATATGCTGCAGAACTTAGTCTGCTTGCTAGTTTTGATTATGGGGGCTCCATTGAAGCTTCGCGTCTAGTGTGATTCCAAGAAAAATGGTGGTATCAACAACATTCAGTTCCTCTTAAAATTACATTAGTTTTTAATTGTTCGACATTTGGAGTCACGAATTTTATACATTTCGTTTTAGTGCCATTTAAATGCTACTAACATTGAACCAATTGACTAATTTAGATATGGGATTATTTACTTCGTCATATTTTAGTAATTGTCGTCTTAATTTGAAAATTAAAGAAGTGTCATCAGCAAATAATGATTATCCCGTACTAAGTAAGGTAAGTCATTAATGTATACAAGAAACAGTAAGGGGTCGAGAATTGAACCTTGAGGCACGCTCATTTGTACCATCGACCCGGAAAAGCTCATACTGTTAATGACAACTTTTTACTTTCTGTTACTTAAATATGAAATAATTAATTTAAGGGCATCACTTCTTACACCGTAGTATTTAAGTTTAATGATGAACACAATCCGATCATGTCAATTCTCCCATGCATTAAAAATATATTTAATCACTTCAACACAGGCATCAGTTGTCGAGTGATCGTGATTAAATTTAAAATAAAAAAAGAAATCCAATATTTATTTTTGTAAAAAAAAAACTTCCAGTCCGTTTAGGTAAGTAACATTCAAAGAATGAAAAGGAAATAACTCTTATTAACAAGTATCTATCAATGTAACCGTAGAGAAGAATTAAAAGAGAAATACTATATGAAATCATGGTACAATTAATTTATTTGAAGAACTGGAAGAATCGATATTTATATCTAGCCTTAGTTGTAGCTAACTAGTATCAAGTTGGTCACAGGTGTCCATGACTGCAGTGGCCATTTGCGTTCAGGTATAGTGTTAACCGTGTAGTGGCGGTTAAGAATATCCACTACCCCATATATTCCCGTGGGTGTCCTAAGAGGCGACAGTTGGAAACAGTTAGGAGATGGGCATCAGAATCTTCCCGATAACAGCAAAATTACAATAAAAAAACTGCGGTTGCCAACGCGCTCGCCAAGCGTGGCAACTATACCCCCCCCCCCCATGGTGAGAGTAACAAAGAGACGGCCCCCAGTCCCCGCCGGCCCCGCTATTCCTGGCTATGGTGGCGACCATGGTAACGGCGGGGCATGGGGTGCTAAGAATCTGGTGGAGGTTCGGTTGCCACCTAAGACGACTCGACCTGGCAACATACAACACACGCACCATGAGGACTGACGAGAAGATCGTGGAGCTGGAAGAAGAGGTATTTATAAGCGTAAGATAAGTTACGCTGGCACATTATAGGATTATCCGAGGTCCGAAGAAAGGGGGAGGACACGGTGATCCTCGAATCCGGCAACTTGTTCTATCACCGGGAGGGCGATCCCAAGGAGGTGTCGGATTTATCGTCCACAAGTCTGTCTTTAACAACGTTGTAAAGATTGAGTTTGTCAACGAGGGTTGCGTACCTTATACTCAGAATCACCAAATGGTATTCGCTGAAGGTCATACAGGTTTACGCACCAAACTCGGCACATCCCGAAGAGGAGGCGGAGGAAATGTATGAGGATATCTCTAGAGTCATGCATTCCTCCAACGACAATCGGCAGAAAATGTATGAACTACTGAATAACAAGCGACGTCCGAACGCGCACCCGAGCTGAGAGGTGGCGAGTATGTGGGCGCTGTGGGAGCGGGAGCTGCAGCCTTAAGCGTAGCTTGCTGAGGCTGAGGCGGAGGCAGCGCAGTGGAAGAATTATCGCTTCCACGCTGGAAGTGCAACAATGTATGATGCTTAAATTTACAAACTCGACAACTAAAGTTTGAAGAGCAATTAGATAGTCGATGACTTAAGCTGAGACAATTCACACATGCATTGTTACTCTTCACGCATTTAAACCGTTCGAGCGGTGTCATGTTATTAAAGTCTGCACACTTAAATAAGTGCTGGTGCACAATATTATCACACAGGTACTTTTTTGAACGACTAGTCGTCGTACTTACGTATGCCTGATTCGGCGACGAAATATTATTGCAGCGATGATTATTATCATTACTTCGTCGACTATTTGATGGACTACTAGAGTTTGTACTAGAATTGGTGCGTTGCAGAACTTTAGAGCGGGTTTTAATAAAGTTTACTAAATCATCAAAGGTAGGTATTATCGAGCTATGATTGTATTCGAAAGATCGAATGGTATCCGAGTCGACCTTCTTTAGCGCGATATGCAGAACAATTAAGTCCGCGAGATTATACAACTTTAAGTTTTGTAAAGCGCGCACTGCACTTTAAAGTTATCAGTAAATAAATCAAAGTTATTTGCTGTGGACGATTGCAATGGCTTAAACTCGAACATCTGATTTATATACGCGGAGGCTAGCATACGCTTGTCTTCGTATTTATCAATGAGTACTTGTAATAAAGTTTTATAATTTTCAGCGCATGGAGTTATACCTGAGCACACAAACAGAGCCTTGCCCGTCAGTTTACTCAGCAGATAGTATAACTTATCAGCGTCAGTGAGTGATTAGTTTTCATGGACGGTTTATTTAAAGCTGGCATAAAATAAAGGCCATGAGCGAATGTTACCCGAAAACGTCATAAGTTTGATAGGCGAAAGTGTAAGCCTAGCCTTAGATGAGGCACTAGTATTTTGTAAAGTAGTAGACTGCGAATATTGTAAATAAAGCCGATTTATTCTACCGTAAAGAGACTCAAATATAATAAGGCTGTTTTAGTCAGGCTTAGCGATAGGGTTTATTTTTAATAAATGCGAATTATAGTTAACTACGGTCCGTTTAAATTCAATACGTAATTCATTAATATTAGAACTCGTCGAGAAAACGTTCCATCACAGAAGCATTCGTCTGGATGTTTAAAGACATCATATATTTTTTGCACTATTACAAATATAGCATCGCGTTTAGCTAACAATAAAATCAACTCGGCGTCAGGTGTACCCTCGTTATCCGAAGAATCAATTTGTTTCTTAGGCGGCATTATAGCTAAAGTTATACGGCAAAATATAACTGTAAGTGAGGAAAACGTAATCTATAATAAAATATGTGACTTCCCTATGAGGTCGAGTGACGTAGCGTAGTTAGTTCTATTAATGATGAACTTTATGAACTTTAAAATGTTAATTTGAATAGGAAATTACTAAATAAGGTAAATAAGGGAAGTAATTTAACAGTATAGTCTATAATTGTAATTAGAATTTGATGACGTAGTGTCATGCAACAAAGGGGATTAAAATATAGAAAAATATTCTACAATTATAGTTTTATAATAAGTATATATTGATGTCACTTATTAGGGCCGATTGCTCTATTCTAATAAGTGCGGAAGGTCAATACAAGGTCGAGTGACGACTCACTGTCACGTAACGCGAAAGGTTGAAATAGATATTAATCTACAATTATAGTTTTCTAATTAGTATTGTTGTCGCTTAATGGAACCTATTTTAGTGTTCTAATAAGGGCGTGAGATCAATAAATGTGAATAGTCTCAAAGTGGCCAAACAAAATGCGGTCTATAATTATGATTACTGATGTCATTTATTAGGGCCTATTTAGTATCCTAACAAGGGCGGAAGGTCAATCCAGCGAGATGTGACCACACAAAATGGACAAACTGGCCGAAGGACCAGTAAAATGGACGCGCCATTAACTTGAGTTCTTCAATAAAGATTTGTGGACTATAATTGGTACATACAACAAACGGAGCAAGGAAAGTGGATGAGAGTGGAATGCACGCACTAACCTTCTGAGGGACTGCGTCGCCTTCCTCCCGGGGCAAGCAGCACAGCAGGTCACCACGTGGGTCGGCGCACGCACTCTTAGATCAGTTCTAGGATTATCACACACTCCTTAACTCTCGGCTTATTGTAATCACGGAAAGCGCGTCACATTTGTGAAATTACAAGGACACTATGTCCCGCGATAATTGATATTAAAGCGGGGATCGAAGACGCAATTTCTTTCGTGCGGTGTAGTCGCGGGTATTGTTCGATTGTAACTAGACTGCCGCTGCGTGGCGATTGCGCCGCCTTCAACGGCTGTGCGTGCATAAAGAAAGGATAAGGGAAGGGATGGGTTAAAGTTGTGTACCAATCTTAGATCTATAAATTAAATTGTTAGCTGGCGTTACCACCAGACCCTCCAAAATATTTTTTTTTAATTCACAAAGAATATACTTTTGGCAATCACGAATTTTAATCATGTATTTATTGAGTAATTTTTAATAATACCTGCAAATCGCCAGACGAATGTAGCGGTTTTAAACAATTCCCAGATGTGAATAAAGTTTACAAATGAATACGACAAAAATGTCTTATGCGTAGCCATAAGTGCGATGAAGGTAGCTTATCGAAGCATGCCGACAGCGGATTGGGGCCTAAACTCCTCACGCTGTGATTAGTTAATAAGAAATATCTTTTTTTAAAGATTTTAAGATTAAATTCTTGTTTTGGGATTTAGCATGTATCATGCGCATATATGCCCATGTAAATATCTGTGTATATAGTTTGAATTATTTTTAGATCAGTGCTGTAATAATTTGTTGCTGTAACTCAAACGGTAGTTAATTAATTATGACGATGTAAATAATGCTCTATCGAAATTAGTACATTGGTTTAATGCCAACAATATGCTCTTAAACGGCAATAATACAAAGTGTATTAAATTTACAATACCTAAAACATTCGAAAACCAATGTGCTGTTAAATGGGGAGGAGTTGAGTCTTGTAGATACAACTGTTTTTCTCGGTATTACTATTGACGCGATACTTCATTGGGGCGCCCATGCATCTAAATTAGCAAGCAGACTTAGTTCTGCAGCATATGCTGTAAGAAAGATTAGAAGTCTCACAGATGTTGAGACAGCTAGATTAGTGTATTTTAGTTACTTTCATAGCGTAATGTCTTATGGAATTTTGCTGTGGGGTAATGCGACTGATATTGAAGCTATATTTGTTTTGCAAAAGAGAAGCCGTTCGTGCGAAATCCGTAAACACTGCCTATCCCTCTGGGTGAGAAGCGTGACAGTTTATGTTAAGTTACTCTATAAGATGATAAGGCCGGAAAATAAAAAAATTACCTTTACGAGGTGATACTGCTCTTTTTTTGCTTAGGACTACCCTCATATCTATTTGTAGCAGCAAATAATAGTGCGTTCACTGCTTTGTTTCATACTCAACACTTTTTCTTTGTTGACACTCAATAAGTTTTAAGATATACAAAAAGTATTCTAGATACTATTAATAAAGTTGACGTCGAGAAATGTCCGCTCCGTGAATCTTTTTGCCGACGTTGCGAGGTCTTTTCAATTTTGTCGGTAACTGTCCTTATGAGTAGACCCATACCGATGATTGCCTTTTATTATCCGGATCATATTGATAGATCCATGTCTCGTCACCAGTAACGATTTCTGAAAAACGCCTAGATACTCTGTTTTCAAAACGTAGACGCATTTCATAGCACCAATCCACACGAGCCTGTTTTTCGCTTTCGGAGAGCAAACGAAGGATCCATCGACAAAAAAGCTTTCTCACTCTAAGATGTTGATGTAGGATGGTATGAATGCTCCCTGAACTAATGCCTACAATCTTTTCGATGTCCGTATGTGTGATTCGTGGGTCTTCTCGCACCAACATTTCAGTAGTCCATACATTTTCTGCCGTTACTGCTGTTTGTGGGGCCCCGGTTCTTTGGTCATCTTTAAGATTAATTTTACCCCTTTTGAATTCAAACAAACCACCTAAAAATTGTTGCGCGTCATAGAGCTGAGTCTCCTAATGCTGATTGTAACCGTTGTAAACTTAATTGTTCGGTTAAACCGAATTTAAAATCATAATATATAATAGCGAGTAAATGTTCACGGTTAAGATCCATCGTTTTACATGAAAAGTGCGGGAAGAGTTGCAGGAAAATTAATATAACTTTGTTTTTTTTTAATATTGAGCAATTGGCTTATGTAGTTCTATTTTTAAATAAATTTGCTTTTTAGAAATATACTGGGTGGCGCCTAGGTTATCACGTTAAATAGCACAGCAGTTAATACAAGTTGATATATGTCTGTTAAAATAATAAAATAAACAATAATAAAAGAAAATAAAAAATGTATTTACTTATTTTGTAGTACATTTAATTATTTTGTACGTAGTTTAAAAGTATAAGTCAGGTAAATGGGGAGCCTGTTACTTTGGACTCCCGCACAACACCTCAGGGAGGAGGGAGCGGCTGAAAAACAGCTCTGTATGAGATCTCTATCTCGTTACAGACAAAGCTGAGCCGTCTCCTTTTGTCTCAAATAATTTCTCAAATAATTTATAATGTTCCTTTGTTTTAACGTGAAGGTAACTGTGTGTTTTAGAGGCAATAAAAAAATTATTATTATTCTTATTATTTTTCAAACAAAATAAATAGCGTAAAAAATTGACAAGAAATAAATCATCCTTCATAATATTAGTTGACTGACCTGAAGCGACCTGTAAAAGCGGCAACGTCGCTAAGTTTCGACACTCCGTCCCATTTATTGTCACTTCGCGCATAGAGAATTATGCCTTAAGTCCTTTATTTTTAGTAAATTTTTCGCTTGAATTTATTTTCACACACCCGCAGGGCACGGTCATTCCCATTTTCCCATTCATACATTTTTTCTTTATTTGAGTAATTCAAATTGGCAACGTTTAAACTACGTATATCGCCTTCAAATGCCATGGGTCTTTGACCTTCTAGTATTCATCAGGTGATATCTGTATGATGTTATTTAATATTAAAACGAAAAAATGCGTTTTTTCATTTAATGTGATAACTTTATCGTCACTCGGTATAATAGGGGTGCCTTCCATTTTTAAATTTCGAGCATCGCAAAATTTATTGAGTGACCTACGTAGTATGATAATAGGTGCACGCACCTATTATCATACTACGTAGACTTCAAACAACTTCCCGACTGTACCCGACTTCAAACAAAGAAGGCTCACGAGCCTTCTTTGTTTGAAGTCGGTTACAGGTGTCCATGGGTTGCACTAACCATTTACCATCTGGTGAACTGTTAGTTCGTTTGTCATTTCAGCTATAGAAAAATCATTTATTGTATTTATCTGTACATATTCATTCTCACTTTTATTGAATGTCCATAGTAGATAATGTTTACAAAGTTCATCATTTTATTAACTTCCGATGGGCTAGAGACACATGAACATACCTGAGAATCGGATGAGAATGTAAGAATATGAAAACTAAAAACCAAAAAGAAAATTTTATACTTTTAAAAAATTGTGTATCTCAATCTGCTTCAGACGGAGGGTGTTGGTGAGGATGGGGTGGCGAAAGCGGAACGAAGCAGCTCGAACATGAGCAACATGAGCAACATGAGCAACGTGGGCAACGTGGGCGGCGTGGGCTCGCCGCTGGGCTGCACGGCGCTGCGGCTGGCGGCCGCCGACGTGCCGCCCGCCGCCACGTAAAACCGCGCACGCCACTTGTTGAACATTTTTGTTGTTATAGAGTTTACACTATGAAAATATATTTGTTTTTTTTTGTAAATATTCGGTCGCGCCCCCAGCCCAATTCGAACGTTTTTAATTTCGGATTCGACGTCTGTGATGTTCTTTTAGTGTTAGAAATCAATTCCGGCTCGGCACAAAACTCCACATTGTGCACCCCGAGCATCGAAATATCGATCCGACATTTGTTCACAGGACCTGTTACCGCTGTATGAATAATGTAATAAAATAAAATTATGCATCTTTAATAATACAGTGATTAAATAATATTTTTGTTAAACTTGACATATTTTTATTATTACGATAACCACACGCATAAATATCACAAATGTGTTATGGTAAAATACATGATTACGCACCTATACGTGTAGACTGTCTGTCTCTCTCACAGTTGGTTGTTAAAAAGGCAAGTGTCGGTCACGTTGGGATCTAATGCAACTGTATATCATGGACGCTGCAATTATGCGTGAACTGTAAAAAATGTTATTGTGAAAGACTCGTTTGAATCGTACCATCCGAACTAAAATGATACATTTCCCTTAGCTTCACGTTACAAACGAGATAGTTTACACTATTTTTGTTTTATAATTAATAAAAGCACACACTTGGATGCTACGATTTGAAAGAAGTTTTATTAAATTGAGCCATGATAGGCTTTGACCACATCGTGTTGATTCTCGAGACTTCGCTGGTTTATAAAACCGAAGGGTCGCCGCAAATTGCAAAGCCGCTGTCCGTTGTTTTAAATGTCATAAAATAAAATTAGCCATGTAAATTGTTAGACGAGTCTGAGAAAAATCCAGAAATTATTACATTAGTTCCTTTAGTCACCACAAATGTAAATAGAATGTATGTATATGTATGATCGTTATATATGCGGCTCGATGAATACATAACGATGTACAAACTACATTAAGAACCATTTTGGCACGTTTTTATTAATTCGCTTTCGTGTGCCTGTTCGGGTCGAATTAAGTAATTGATTTTAAACTAACTTCCCAATATGATAGAGACTTGAAATGTTGAACTATGCTCAGAACTGGATGACAATGGAATGTAAGCTCAGTTTCTTGTCTATCTGTTTGTCGTATCTCGATCGATCGATCGAATCGACTTTAAAGTGACTTCGCGATGAGTTAGAGATTTGAAACATTAAAATATAGTTTAGGACTAGAAACGTGGTAAAAATGCTTGCCATGTTGAATTATAATTATTATTTAATTGGAAAAGTATTTTTACACGCAAAGCGGACGGCGCGCAATTGTGAATAATAGCGGCAGGTGCCATTTTGAGGGTTGCAGCCAACTGTGATCGTATCTAGACTTTCACTTCATTAGGAATAAATCAAATCATGTTGAACCGGCTGGAAACCGAAGCGTAAATTTAGAAATTATAATTTGGTTTGGTCTTGGTTGGGTGCACACTTTTTGATTCAACTGTAAAAGAGACGTAATGTGTATAGTTACCGAGATGTTGAAATTGGCCGGGCCTATTGTTAACGAGTCAACGTCATTTTTTTTTTCTCTTTGTAATGGACTCTTAGTGTTTTATTTTGCCAGTGTCAAGTAATAATTATGATTAATAATAATTTGTTTAAAAAGTTCTTCACAATTCGTTGATGCGTCACATTGCGAAGTTTATGCGCGATTTCGACGGCAGCTGGAGCCAGCGAACAGTCGATGACGACAGTATCCTAACGCGCGTAAGCAGACATATTATGATGAGGTTCACATATCACAATTGAAGCACTTGTTTCACAGTTTCTATCAATAGTTCACATGCGCACATTTAATACACAAAATCGCACCACTTATACGTATCATAATCCGCTTCAAACCATTAATTATTCAAGCAATCCGCGTGCAGTCAAGTTCCCGCCAAAACTTCTAAGTTGTCAGTTTAAATGGACATGTCGTATTTTGGTACGGTCAGACAAAAAGTACGCAAAATTGTGAAATATATTTTTAGTACTTCTGTATAGATCACGCTTAACTATTATTATTAAAAAAAATATTGAAATTAATAGTTACCGTTACAGCCTATTAAATTCTATTGCTGAATATGCATAGTTGCCACGCTTGGCAAGCGGGTTGGCAATTTTTTATTTGTAGTGGCAGTTGTTTTTGTAGTCAGATTTTAGGAAGACACTGCTGTCCATCTCCTGATTTGTTTTCCTCTGTCACGACACCCACGGGATGATATGGAGTAGTGAACACCGCCACTACACGGTAAGAAATTAATAGTTCCTCTATCTACTACCTAAAAATGGTTATAAAAGGGAGCAAAGTGGACTGTATAGTGTGATTATAATATAACCTTAAAAATGCGAGTTGCCTGTGAAAAACTTCACGACGTATGGACAAAAGATATAAAAATATGCAAAACACTTACCGTGGTCTCCAAATTCCTCGTCTTGGATGAATGTTAAGGCATCTTCGATAATTCTTAATAGGAATAGATAATTATTGCTTACTTTTTCTGGTCCTTTTGTAATAAATATCATAAAGTTAACTGTGACAAGGTTCTTGTTCGTTAACAATCGGTCCGGCTTACATTGGTAAAATGTTTTGTTTAATTATGCTCCATATATTGTATAGTACACTATTGTAAAATAATTGCTTCAATGGGAATGCAAAAATTATTATAAGTTGTGTTTAATTTTGTAATATTTTGAACGTGTATGTTTGCCGTAGATGCGACTTAGCTCGGTTTCGTTTGATCCGGTTGCTCCCGTTTGGGCAAAGCCCGAAAAGCTACAATTTTATTCTTTACTAAAAAAATCCTAACGACCTATTTTCTCCGTTTACAGTCGGATGTTTTTACCGTCCGAGAGCGTATTGTATCCATGTGTGACGCGGGGCACTCCCTATAACGTTCAAAACCCGAAATCTGCTAGTCTGCGCGCATATTATATATATATATGTTTTTTTTTGTATATTTTAAATTAATTTTGAAGTTTATATTTTTTTCTTGAATGTTATCTTTTATTCAATGTTAACTTGATTTTTACATGTCTTTTTGATAATATTTTCAATAAAACTGGTCATTTTGTGTTTTTGTTACTGTCTAACTTAAAAAAAAAATGCGTGGAATTTAAAGAAAGAATGTATTATATTCTTGGTTATGACCATAATCGTATAAATGTTAATATAATAACCTCAATATATTTTTCATTTTTATAATTTTAACTCCACTTAGCCCCGCGTCTTGCAGTGCACCAATATTATTGTATACACAGAATGTGAAAATTTTCATTAATATAACATAACACATATTATATTTTAATTGACAAACCTGTCGCCATAGTACTCGTAAGAGATGATGCGTCAACGTTTCTGCTGCCTGATGGTTTGTGAGCGGGGAATTGTTAGGTGTTGATAGGGGAGAGGTGGAACCAGTATCCGATGGATGGAAAACTGACGGCGGTGCTAGTATGTAATGCGGCACGCGGCCTTAGCGAAGCGGGTCTAAGCGTGTGTTTTATACTGTCGGAAATTATGATTAAAAAATTGTTCACTGTAAACTAAAAAAATAAAATAAAAATATAGACATCTTGTGGGGCGGGGCCATCAGCGCGTCGCAAGCGTAAACGAACGATCTAAATCACGCTACTGGAGTTTCCGAACGACGCTGCATATACTGTGTGGAGACGATAATACGATAATAGATGAAAACATTCATAATATTACATAATATACATACATAGGAGTATTTTGAAACTATCAAATGAATCCTAATACTGAAATTAAAAAAAATATATATTTCATTCAAACTAAAAAGCACAAAAATAGAACACCATTTATATATATTGGTTCACTAGCCTGTGTTACAAGTGGCAAGAGAGCGCTGTCATGTTACGACGTGATCTTTTGGTGTCATTATTGCTGAATATATGCCTTTTATATGCCTATGCAAGGTTATACGGGGTTCTTTTACCTGTCGCTGACAGCCTGGCGGGCGATACATCATGTACAAAATGTTAAATATGGAAAATAATGTCCATTAAACATAATTTTCCATTTTACTGGAAATAAGGCATTCCATCTTAGTCCTCAGGGATGACAACGTATCTGCATTTAGATTCTCCATTTTTACCATCAGATGGATTGTGTGCTCATTTGTCACCTTTATTCTATAAAATATTTCATTGAATTTGCAGTCTGAGAACAACATTAGATATACGAATTTTAATTTATTGTCGTCTCCACATTATACAGAACAATTGTGTGGCCCGGAGGGAGATCTCCCGATTTCCTCCCACGGCCAAAATTGTTTTTAAGTTTTCTTCACTATAATACATCAATTAATTGAACGCAATGTAAATATTAGTTTGTTCAATTGACAAGTGTTCAAAGCCGCTCGCTACGCTATGGTCACGTCGCCACGGAGCAAAGCTCTAAGTAACAGTAGGTTATATACATTATTGTTTGTGTACATTGCTGCAATTATTTGTATTTGTTATATTTATGTGTTGTACAGTCGGCGGCGTGTGCGCCGAGCGCTCAGCGTTCTAAACAAACGAAACACAATAGAATAAACAGTTGGACAATACGCCCGTGTTTCATTTCAGTTTTCGTTTTCTCGTGGACCGCTCGCAAGAGTGCATGTGGAACAAGTATTGTACTATGCTAATTACGAATAGACAAGGACACTGCTACAGGATAGAAAGTAATAACAAGTGTGTCTAGTTCCTCTAATTATTATCATTACGGAAAGTGAAAGGATTGTGACGTGTGTGTGAGTTACTGTGATTGGACGAGATTGGGGGCGCGGGGACACGGTACCAGCGTATCCCTCCCCCAACTAGCATCTATCTACAGCAAGATAATAATTATCCCCGACGGCTTCAGTTCAAATAAGCCTAATTCAAACCAAATTCGACCAAACTTCGAATTCGACAAATAGATTCAAACCTTAGAGTATTAAATACTCTAAGATTCAAACCGAACCGAAATTCGAGGAATGTCGAAACGAAGCATGCCGTGGTTGTTAATATGCCAAATACATTGGATTAAAAATCACAGTATGGCTGTGACCCAAATGTTCATGCACTATGACAAAAAAAGAAGCGAAGTTCGTCCGATTCCGACAGTGACAACCCAACTTTACACTCCAGTCGAAGATATAAGGGCACAGGCTGTCTGTCATCAAGTTTGTTAAATGAAACAATAATGCCTTCGGTGAGTAGATAAAATCTATGCATGGCCTTTTAAATGAGATGAAAGAGGAGCAGGAAGCGAACTGTCCAAATAAAAGCAGACGTTAGTGAAATCAAAAGTGAAATATTGGAAATAAAAATAAAAAATGTAGAGACTAAAAGCTATGGAAGATATAGAAAATAAGTGCACAAAAATAGGTCAAAACAAACAAGAATATATAGATTATTCAAAAAAAACAAGAAGATGTGCTAAAGGACTTGACACAAAAAAGTGCATACCTGGATAAATATCGTAAGTGGGTGAACGTTTGAGATTATTGGAACAAAAAGAGTATGATTTAGATATTGAACTGATTAATGTGGAAATTAAAGACAGATAAAATGTTGCAGAACTGGTGAAGGATATTGCCAAGAGACTGAATTTAAAAATGAGGATATTGTTAAAACTTGGAGAATAAAGGGAGAATACATAAATAATCAACCAAAACCTATAATTGTATCATTACAATCAAGGGAAGCACGTTTTATGTGGATTACAAACAGAAAGGCGGCGGCGATGTCTAATCACACGATATATAATAATAATAATAATAATAATCTACGTATATACATGAATGAACGGTTAACTCGCCAAACGTGACAACTATTTTGGTCTACTAAAGTGCAGCTTAAGGATAAGTTTAAGTATATTTGAGTAAAATGTTATTGCGAAAAAATGAGCATGAGAAAAAGTTGAAAAGTGTGGGATGTGAGATTGATATAAATTCAATTATTAAGAACCTAGAAAGTAAAAATACTGAGTAAGTCTATTAATTACTACACGTTTATACTGGATTAATGGACTTTCAAGATATTGAATATGAGAAATTTGAACACTTACAACTATCGAAAAGCTACTTAGTGAATAACCATACACACGCACATTCACACACACACACACACACAAACACTCACGCTTGTCACCCAGAGGGGTAGGCAGAGACTACGGACTTCCATTTGGCGCGATCCTGACACACCTCTCTTGCCTCCTTTACATCCATATATCTACGCATACACACTCGTCGGTTAAGGGTACTCCTAATCTGGCCCATTTTCAATGTATCGCCGATTTGGTCGATAAACCTTCGTCTAGGGCGTCCCTGCCCGACCCTGCCATTCACTTCTGCAACATATGTTTTCTTTGTCACTCTTTCCTCGTTCATTCTTTCTACATGATCAAACCACCGAAGCATTCATTTCTTAATCCTGGTCACAACGTCATCTTGCAAACCACACTTTTCTCTTATCACACTATTTCTCACCATGTCATTCAGATTCAGTCCTAGCATACTCCTTAATGACCGCATTTCTACAGCATTTATTTTACTCTCACGCTTCTTTTGCCAAACTCAACTTTCACTACCATACATTACAGTAAGGACTAACAAAGCATTATGAATTGCCACACGTGCCTTATTTGACACATTCTGACTCATAATAAATAAATAGAGCCCCATTCACTCTATTTCCTGCGTTCACTCGTCGTTCTATGTCCTTATCATATCTATCATCCCTGCAAAATAAACATCCCAAATATACAAACTCACCCACTTGCTCAATCAACTCTTACTTCTATTCTTATTTCATATAAGAATAGAAGTAAGAGTTGATTTATTTATTCTATTAGGCAAGCTTTCAGCGTACGGCTTATCTCCTGGCCTAATTGTCTGGGTGAAGGACTTTCTGAGTGAACGGTCTCTCCGGGTCGTCGTTGATGGCTGCTCATCCAATACTGTGGCGACTAACGCCGGTGTTCCTCAGGGGTCCGTTCTCTCCGCAACTCTCTTCCTGCTGCATATAAATGATCTGCTCATTCCCGGTGTCTATGGGTATGCAGAAGACAGCACAGTTGTGGAGAGATACCAACCAAGCGCCCGGGCCAGTCGGGATCAAATCCATTCAGAAAGAGAGGCTATGGTTGAGCGTGTGAGTCTCACACTACAGGCAGTCTCCGAATGGGGCGATGCCAATCTCGTGAGATTTAACGCCTCCAAAACACAAGCGTGTCTTTTTACCGCTAAAAGGAGCCCGCTCACCTTGGCTCCTACTTTCCGGAATGTATCCTTAGAGTACACTGACCGCCTTCAGTTGTTAGGGATTGAATTTTCTCCGAACCTAAACTTTGGGCGGTTCATTGAGTCCAGAGCCAAAGCAGCCGCAAGGAAACTTGGTGTCCTTGCAAGGGTGCGGCGGTACTTATCGCCGGGGCAGCTTCTTACCTTATATAAAGCCCAAGTCCGGTCGTGCATGGAGTACTGCTGTCACATATGGGCTGGTGCTGCAAAATGCCACCTGGCAGCATTGGACTCAGTGGAGAGACGTGCTAAGAGGCTCATTGGTGACCTTGATTTGGTTGAAACCAATTTTGTCAGCCTTGAGCACAGGCGCAGAGTAGCCAGTCTCTCGGTATTCTATAGGATGCATTTCGGTGAGTGTGCGCAGGAATTACACGCCTTAATTCCTCCTTCTCCTTTCCACCATCGGACAACCAGACGGTCGGCGGGTCTTCATCCCTTTGTTGTCGATATTCCACGCATTAGAACCAAACGGTTTGCTTCGTCTTTTGTAATGCGTACAGCAAAGGAGTGGAATAATTTGCCGGCGTCTATCTTTCCGTCCGAATACAATCTAGGCGTCTTCAAGGCAAGAGTGAATAGGCTTTTGTTACGATAAGACAGTGCGATTTATCATCTAAGGCTGCATCACCACTTACCACCAGGTGGGATTGTGGTCAAGCACTGGCTTATAATAAGTAAAAAAAAAATATAACGTTTTACTTTCTTCTCTTTCAAAAACCATCACTTTCGTCTTACTTGCGTTCACTTTCATACCCCTTTCTTTTAATGACCAGTTCATTAAAGTAACCATCATTTGCAACTCGGCCGCCGACGATGCAAATATGACTTGATCATCGGCGTACAAAGGCATTTGACGGTTAACTCACCCATTCTCAACCCACATTCTTCAACTTTCAAAGTTTGTAAACAACTGTCCATAAATAGGTTAAACAGCCACGGGGAAGCTACATAGCCCTGTCTGACACCTTTTTGATTGCCAAACCAGTCCGAGTAGACCCCGTTGATCCTGATACATAGAACTAGAGTCCCTATAAAGAGACCTCAATGTCTGTATCAAACCAGCGCTCAATCCAAATGAGTTCAGTGTTTGCCATAACCCATTCTTGTCCACTCTGTTATAAGCCTTTTCCAAGTCCATGAACGCACATTTAAACTTTCTGGTTTTAGACCAAAAACTTCTTAGCAATCATGCGCATGGAAAAGACTTGATCCGTACACCCTATCCCCTTTCTAAATCCAGCTTGCACATCCCAAATTTTCCAATTAATCACCTTAGCATACAGTTTACCCACAATGCTAAGCAAGCTGATACCACGGTAGTTTTTACAGTCCTGCTGCGACCCCTTTCCCTTATATATAGGGTCTATAACGGCTTTGCACCAGTCTTCCGATATCCGCGTCAGCTCCTAACATAAATTAATCAAGGTGTACAGTAGGCCTGCAACCACCCACTCCTCAGCCCTTAGCATTTCGAGTGATACTTGCTTGCGTGATCATGCTTTTCATTGCTTTCATTATTTCATCTACACTTATCTCCTTACCTCTCTCCATTTCTTTCGGAATTTCTATTTCACTTAATTCAGACGACTCTTCACTCTTAAACACGCTTTCAAAGTATTCCTTCCATCTCTTTAAATTCGAAACTTCATCATTCAGCATGCAGCCATTCTCGTCTTGTACAACATTCATTCTAGGCTGTTTTGAATTTCCCCTGGCAGTTCTTACGAGTTTCTAGAACATTTTAATATTTGCCTAGAAGTTATCAGATATCCTTCTATCATTCTTATTCATCCTTTCTTGCTTTTTCCTTTCGACAAATTCTTTTACTCTCTTATTTATACGTCTAAAGTCTGTCTTTTTTCTTTCAATCTCATCATTCATACCGCCTGAATTACCAGTTTGGTTGCTAGTAAATCTAGTCATGCTCTCTTCTTTGCTTCAATTTCCATCCGTACCTCATTATCCCACCACAACGTATTACTTTTCCTTTCGTTCTTTCTCTTACTTACACCACATACTTTGGTGGCTGCATCCACCAAAACTTTCTTAACATTATTCCGTACAGTCTTCAAGTCTAAATCATTCATACATAATTCATTCAAACAACTTATGTTTTCCCTCAGTCTACATTTATACTTCTCTTTCACAACTTCATCTTGTAACCTCTCTATTCTTATACGCTCTAACGCAGTGGTAGACACAGATGTCCGATGACGCCAACGTCTGAATAGAACATTAATTCGGCATAAGATCAAGTAATGATCCGTGCCTACGTTGGACCCCCGGTAAACCCTTGTATCTACCACTGCGCTCGTCATTCTTTCATCCACAATTATGAAATCTATCATGCTTCTATCATCCCCTCTCTTCCATGTATACATGTGAATCCTCTTAATAGGATAATCTGAATATCCATATTTCAATTAATTTCCTACATATAAATATTCGTTCGTTAAGAAAAAAACTTTAACGAACTCACTGTTATAAGTAATTGCTTGACAAACTGAAAAACGATGATGATGAACGAGATGTAACACGCGAGGTGGTGGTTGCGGAGCGGTGAGTAACGTCTTGCATCGACCATGTCTTTGTGCGTACTTCTACACTGGTAGCCTTGTAGGCTAGCAGTGTAGAAGTACGCTAAGCCTAGCCCAAACAGTCCGTTTTCGTATGTATTATTGTGCAGTGTGTCTGATCACTACCTAACCGGTCTAACGATGGTGGGAGGGAGACGGGACAAAGTCTCATTCCCCCGTGAAGTATTGAACAATAATGCTATAAAATGCAAACTACGTACTGTGGACTGGAATGAATTGGCTAAACCAATAATCATACTGATCAATATTATAAGCTCTGTGAAATTTTTAGCAACATTACGCAACTTCTAGAAAAGTAATACGTAACACGTCCCGTTGAACAGGCGAGTACTGAACTAGTTCTAATGATGGAACACAAAGATAAATTATTTAAAAAGTGAAAATCTAACCCAAAATCTTCAACTTTTCGCTTAGAGAGCACTACATATCGGAGTAGTTTGTCGGATGATTAATGTTGCTAAAAATTCACAAAAGCGGGAAAGTATTAGGGATTGTAATGGAGACATGCGTAAGGTGTGGAGCTGCTTAAATAATTAGTTGGGTAGGTCAATGTCAACTCCAGACCATGTCATAGATACTTTTTAAGAGATAATGTAACGATGGAACAGATCTTTAATAACTTTTGTTTAACTTTTACACAAGAAATTGAACAATTAAAATCGAACCATTCGTATCATAAATATTTCTTTGATAGAACTAGTTATGTCAAATATTGTAATGTAAGTTTTTGTTTTACCAAAGTTGAAGGGAAGGATGTATGTAAAGTTATTGACTCCATGGACTGCAACAGATCACCAGGTATTGACGGCATGCGGGTACGGGACTTGAAATATATATAGTATATCAGTCCTATTTTAGCTTCATTAATAAATAATTGTATTTGCGAAGGTATTTATGCTGATCATTTAAAAATGCGATCATCCGACCTATTTATAAGCATGGATCACACAGACTACACTAACTACAGACCAATTGCAATAGTAAATATTATAAATAAAATTGTAGAAGCGTGCTCGTCGCGACCCCTGCCAGCCCTTTTCAGAGCTGCAATTCTACTTAGCTGCGCACCCATGCCAACGAGGGTTAGGGCGTCCCCCCAAGGCGACGCACACCAGCTCGCCCCGTTGGTGTGGAATGCAGCGCGCAAAACGGCGATGGGGACCGCCACTCGTCACGCACAGCCCGAAACGGCGGAAGGTGGAGGACAGAGTGCAGAGTTGGCACGTGGAATGTTAGAGGAGGCATGAGAGATAAGACAATTGAGTTGATCGAAATAATGAAAGAACGAGAATTAGATGTCGTGTGTATGTCGGAGACCAAACGGAAGGGCAGTGGTACTGACGAGTTCCCTGACGGGGCGTTAGCTCTATGGTCCGGAGTCCCGGAGAGAGAGAACGCCTGCCAGGGAGTGGGGGTGCTGCTGTCGTCTCGGTTGGTCGATGTTATGACTGAATATAAGGTTGTGAACTCAAGACTTCTCTGGGTGCGCTTTAAATTGGGACTGACGAAGTTATTCCTTTTGGCTGTTTATGCGCCGGTAGCTTCGTCGTCCAGGGCTGAGCTGGAGGAGTTTTGGGAGAATGTAAGAGAAGTTCTAGATTTGGCTAGGGGAAACGAAAGAATTGTTGTATGTGGTGATTTGAATGGATGGGTTGGTACCGCTCGATCAGGGTACGAGTCGGTGCTTGGAAAGTTTGGCGATAAAAGGGTTAATGCTGCTGGCAAGCTTATACTGGCGGTATGCAAGGAAAAGGGTCTTCTTGTGACAAACACTATGTTTAATCACAAGAAAATCCATATATATATACTAGAGAAAGAAAGAATGAGAGAAGTATGATCGATTTGTTCCTGGTGGATGACCGACTGCGAAAACAGGTGATGGATACGCGAGTGTTCAGGGGTGCTGACTTGGGAACGGATCACTATCTAGTGGTTACTAGATTTAGGGGTCTGTTCGCGGGTTGGCGCTACCGGACGACAGTGACAGAACCACAGTCGGTCTGTCGCATCCGAAGCTGGAAGCTTCAGGAAGCGGATACTAGGGACAAATATCATGCGAGGGTAGCCGAAAAGCTTGACACCATCGATGGCAGAAAAGAATGTGTGGAAAGAACATGGCAGAACCTTAGGGATGGAATGGTAAGTGCAGCGGAAGAAGTGTGTGGAACAATAAAAAGAGGCAGTAGTAAAAGAAGAGATGCATGGTGGAATGATGAAGTGAAAGAAGCTGTAAAGAAGAAGAAGAAAGCATGGTTAGACTACTTGGCCTCTAGTAACGAATGATAAGGATATGAGAGAGAAGATGAAAGAAAGATATAAGCTGCAGAAAGTTCACACGAAAGCATTGATTGAGGAAGTGCGTGAAAGGTGTAGAATGGAAGCGGATGAAAGGTTGTCGCACAACTTTAAGGAAAACTCCAAACTCTTCTGGAAAGAGGTTGGAAGGACCCGAAGTGGTGCGACGGCCTTAAGAATGAACAAAGTGCTTTCGAGAACTAATGACGTCCTCTCAGAAAAATCGGACGTCATGCAGCGGTGGAGCGAATTTTATAGAGAAATGTATGCGTGTGATGATCTTAGTGAGGGATCCGGGGATGACGCCGTGACAGGTACGCCAGACCCGGACCTCGATGACACTGAGGTCATCAGTATGAAAGAGATTGAACGTGCGATTCGAAGTTTGAAATGTGGTAAGGCTGCGGGACTAGACAGAGTTACTGCTGAAATGGTCAACTATGGTGGGCCTCGCGTCTGGGACAGCTTTCATCTGCTATGCAATTTGTGCTGGCGGACGGGGGATGTCCCGGATGATTGGCGATTCGCAGTCATTGTGCCTTTATATAAAGGTAAAGGTTCACATTTTGACTGCGGGCAAGTAAAGTTTACTCGAAGGTTTTGACACGTAGGATGCTAGAGAAATCGGAAAGATTTCTAAGGGAGGCACAATGCGGATTTAGACCTGGAAGAGGATGCACGGATCAAATGTTTTCTCTCCGCATGATCACGGAAAAGCTTCTGGCTGCTAACCAGAAGATTTTCTGTGCTTTTGTGGATCTTGAGAAAGCATTTGATAAGGTTGTAAGGAAGAAAATGTGGGAACTGTTGCCGGGGTACGGTGTGGATGGTCGATTGCTAAGGGCTGTGCAGTCACTTTACTGTGACTGCCTGTAAAGCCTGTGTGCGAGTAGGGCATGACCTGTCACCCATGTTTAGCGTCCAAACGGGCGTAAAACAGGGTTGTGTCATGTCTTCCTGGCTGTTTATACTGTATCTCGACAGCTGTTTACAGAAGCTGAAAGATAGCTGTTTGGGTGTGAAATTGGGTGACATTAATGTAAATTGTTTGCTGTATGCTGATGATGCAGTGCTTATTGCACCATCAGAGGCAAAACTGCAGGCATTAGTCACGTGTATGAAAGAGGAATGTGAAATTAAAGGTCTCCGTTTGAATGCTAATAAAACTAAGGTTCTGGTATTTGAAAGGGACGAAGAGAGAACGAAGTGTGAAATATGGATAAATCAGGAATGTCTAGAACAGGTAAATGAAATTGTATACTTGGGGAGTGCTTTTAGCCGGGATGAAAGATGTGATTTAGATGTGAACAGGCGTGTCGCTGCCGGGAACAAAGTCAATGGTGCCCTGACTGCGTTAGTCAAAAGGCAAGGCGTAGTGAAGAGTGCACGCCTTACAATACATAACGCAGTGTTGGTACCGACTTTGTTATATGGCAGCGAAACCTGGGTATGCCAGAAGAAGCATAAAAGCAAGTTGAATGCAGTGGAGATGCGATCTCTTCGTAAAATGTGCGGCGTTACCATGGCCGACCGAAAGCGAAACGAAAAGATTCGCAATATGGCCGGTTTGAAAGATGATCTTATCACAAAAATTGATAAGGACGTGCTTCGATGCGATGGTTTGGGCACATTGAGCGAATGAGTGAAGACCGAATGGTGAAGAAAATATATAGCGCGAAAGTTAATATTAAAAGGTGTCGAGGTAGACCGAGACTAACTTTCGAAGACCATGTGAGCAAATTGCTCGAACAGGGGAGGGTCAAGAGTACTCGGATACCTAGACGTGCATGTATGAAGAAGATAATGAATCTGAAAGAAACGAAAGAGGTATGTAAGGATCGTGACACTTGGCGATCTGTTCTCTCTGGCTACCCCGTCAGGGATTGTGCGTGAAGATAAGTAAGTAAGTAAGTTCTATGAAAAACGTGATTACTTAATTCTGACGACTAAACGGCAACTTTTCAGCGATGTCTCTGTGATGCATGTTTAGAAACACGCCGAATCTACGGAACTACTAAAACGGAAATTCTAGTGGACTGATCCAGAATTGCGATGGATATTAGCTCGAGCTACAAAATCGTCTCCAGTGCCTAGTGTAGAAACTATATACAGACGGAGCAAAATATTGCAAGACTCACCGCAGTAGAACCCAAAAAATCGCTGATTACTCTTAATCTAATGGCTACTAGATGGAAAATGAGACTGCAGTCTTCAACTGATACGGTGGCATACAGACTAATAAACAGACACATCTACTGTATGTGGCGAACCTTACCTACGTAGTTTCATTACAACTCGTATTGAACAAGCAGTTGGGTGGAGCTAAGGCTCCAAAGTCTTCGCCGAAGATCTGTCTGCCTTAAAAAGCCAATTGACAAAGTTGCAGACCGTTAATGGCAACTGCATTTCCGAGGTTCGAGGATTTCGAGTGCGATGTTTTATCTCAATAATAATAATCAATATACTCAATAAAAATAATAAATCACCCATCGTCCCTCCGGTTGACTCCAGTAAATATGTCGCTGCGTTTCTTTGGAATTAATATAAATTGGAATATACCTGTTCGCGCCAAAGCGCTAATGTCAAGAATCGACGCTAGATGGCACTCGGCTCGGCGCGATACGGGATGAAGTTCGGCCGAGCGTGTTGAGCGGTGTGTGTCGAGAACGCGCCAGAAAACAGGGGAGTCCAAATTCAGCGCTGCGATAGGCGGCACGCTGTTTTTTTTGTCGGGAAGTCGGAAGCGGAATACGATACGCGCATCTAGGAAATATACGGTTTAGGATACGTAACGCGCATTCCTTGCTTGTTAGCTTCACCCGGGACTTATTGTGTCTAACTCAGAATCTGTATAAGTGCATTCGACAATAATAGCTAGTGCGGTATTTGATATTCTAGAAATAACTGTTGCTACGCGAAACGGTAGTGACCGTTGATCCGGTGTCGCGTGTGAAGCCTTATAACAAACGAGAGTTAGTGGCTTCTGTAAGGTAGTTAATCGTACGACAGAGTTACTGGACTGTCATCGAGACTAACGAAGAAAGTGACGTGAGGTGGAGAGGTGCTGAGGTCCGAACTGCTGCAGAGGGTAACGGTCTAATAAGGTCAATAACACTACCAGCCACACCCAGATACACATCACTGACCCTTACTTTCCTAGCACTATACAACCACATGCGACCTGACCGAATCCTGAGGGACCAGTCGCCTTGGATAGAGGTAAGTAAGCTCGGTTTAATAGAATAGAACGCTCCCCCCTGATTGTTTATTGTAATTAGAAACTTTCCACCTTTGGCCTGTAGGAGGCCCGACCTGCACTTGCTTGTAGGTTCTTCCGTTAATGGGCTGCGGAAGATCCTACTCCTGGGATAGGTAGTTGTAGGCCGTAACAATACCCATTTCCGTAATTGCTCTAATGTATCTTAATAAAAATAAATTAAAAATTATATTGGGCTACCCTAATACTCCCCATGAATGGTTCCGTACTATCGTAAAACGTGTTTACTATAGTACGGAACCATTCATGCGCGAGTCCGACTCGCACTTGGCCGATTTTTTTACTAAAACTACCTTTGTTTTTAAAAGGCCAAAGTTAATATATTTTTTTTTAATTATTTAATGCCATCCTTCACGGTGGTGCTACGCCGAAGGCGTGGAGTAGGAGTGTGGTAGTTTTATTCTTCGATAAAGGTGATACAACAGTACTGAAGAATTACAGACTGATATCCCTTCTGAGCCGCGTCTACGTGCTGTTTTCGAGTCATTACAAATCGAAAAAATATGCCAGATTATATTCCTCAGTCTTCTGTATAACCTGCCGAAGCGTTTTTTTATAACTGGCTTTACGGCTTTGGGTTCTAGCCCTTCTGAGCCTGAAGTTATAATGTATAATTATTAATTATCCTTCATAGTACACTGCTTCACTGTATGTTGATTCGTCACATTGTGCAGCCCTTGGGAGATTTTAACGGCAACTTGAGCCTGCAGTCAGCTGACAGTTGGCGATGGTATCTCAAGGCGCCTAAGCAGACAGACACCTTATCTTGATAATCACATTACCATCAGAGCACTTGTTTCATCGACATTTAATACACAAAATCGCACTACTTTTACATATCAAAATCTACTTCAAACCATTATTTAAACAATAATACAGGAGCAGCAATCCGCCGCCGGTCAAGATCCCGCCAAAACTCACTGCCGAAACGTATGTTATCTGTCAAAAAGTCTTTGATTTATTCAAAACTTGGGCGTTGCTAGTTTTATTTTTTTAGAAGAGGGGGCAAACTAGAATGCAGCTCACCTGATAGTAAATGTCGACCGCCGCCTATGAACAACTGCAACAGCAGGGGAATTGCAGGTGCGTTGCCGACCTTTTAAAAAGGAGGTTCTTTAAGGTTTCATGAAGGACCTTTTTACAGTTCCTTCAGAGGTGGGAAGTTGACAGTCGGTATAACGAGGTGCTCAAGTGCTTGTATAGTGACGCTACGATGTCTATCCGAGTTCACGAAAAGATTACGAAACCCATACGATTGCAGACAGATGTAAGACTAGAGATTGCAAAATCCGGATTTTTTGAAATGTCGAATTTCTGAATTTTCCTGTAATTAAAATCCGGATAACCCGGATTTTTCGAAGTTTTAAAGTGATTAGATAAAACGGAAATAAAACAGCATAAATCATTTAAAATCTGCATTTTCTCAGACACGACAAAATAAAATCAACTAAAATAAACAACAAAACACAGTCATAACCTAAACATAATATAAAATCAAATGAAACAAAACGTATTTAGGTATTTATCTTTTTTATAAGTTTCGAAAAAAACGAATGTTTAAGGTAACTCAGTTACAAATAAGAGAAAAGATAATTAATAAATTCTATTTTCATGACATTAATTTAGTACATATTATATTAATCAGTCTTTTTTAGAAAACGAGATCTTAAAAACATGAAAGCGTCAGGTGTCTCATCGTTTAAATGTTGTTAAACGTTAAACGTTTGAAAAAGCTCTCTCAGACACAACACTGGTACGGCGGTATGGAAAGCAACCTGTTCAGAACTTTTTTTAGGATTTCTGCACGACCTCTACCGTTTTCAAATAAAGCCATTTCAACATGAATCATTGAGGGCAAATCAGTTGCGCTGATTACACTCGTTGACTAGTGTTGATCACTACCCACATTTGCAAGAGAAAGTTGGCGATTGCGTTTTTCTTTAAAACTGAGCGGCGATGGATCAGAACTATCGCACAGATTTTCTGAAGGAGAGATCGTATTAGTCGACGTGGTCGTGCAATCGTCAACATCCAGGGATGCAGCTTGATAGAACACATTTTTAATTTCTTCATACGTAGGTTTTATAAATATATCTTCGTCTTCCTCAGTCTCATTTAAAAATTGATTAGGGTTGTGTAAGTATTGTAAGACGCCGACAACATTATAGAGTCGCCTCTCTTTAATTCTCCGTTTAAATGAAATTGCCAGTTGCCTGACAGACATCATGTCTTGGCTGTCTAATGATTTCATCAAAAATTTAAGAGCTGTATCCGCCGTTAGAATGTTAGCATCTTTGTGGCAGAGTACTTCCACAGTAGTTTCGATCATGTCCAAACAAATTTGCAGATTTTCTAGACATAACATTTCTATATCTGAGAATTTAATACCAGATTTCATATCAATCAATGCCTTCTGTATGCATAATTTTAGCTTTAAAATCGTTCCAGCATAACTGATAGACTGCTCCACCTGGTTTTGCAGTCTAGGAGTAGTTGTAACTCTTTTCCAAATACAGCTTGGACATATTTTTAGAGCGTGGCGTCGTTCTTTGTAGGTGGGTTTTTAAATATCTTCACCACTGACCGGACTTTTTTAATTATTTTCTTATATTCTTCACTCAGCACTCCGTGTCTCCGTGAATGCTCGACAATAAATCCGTCAACGTCATCAATGTCATTATCAGAGTTTTCATGTGAGTCAGAGCCTGAGCATGTTTCCGGATCTTCACGTGGTTGTTGATTTTTTTTGTATAAAACATCTTGTACAGCCAGTTGCACACCGTGTGCAAGGCATAATTGATGAAACGATATTGGCAGAATATGCCCAAGATTCGCCATGACAGCTGCGCTGTCAGTTGTCAATCTAATGATGTCTTTGTCCAAACCAATTCCGAAAGAATCTAATCTTATTTCTATGAGTGAAACACTAGCTTCAGCTCCCATAGACCCTACAATCCTTACTAATCCCAGATTTTTGCAGACATTTTCGCCATCATCATTTTGAAAATGAATATTTAAATTTAGGTATCGATGAGATTTAATTGAGGTCCACTCATCAAGAGTGATTGACCACTTGGTATTTTTAGTCTTCATAACTTTTATCTCTACATTAAGAGACAATTTTTCTGTATCACACATGTTCATTATCATTTTTTTTATTGAATTTGGTGACTGGGATGCCTTTTTTATAATTTTTTTTTCATTAACTGTCTGAGATCTGCCGACGAATAAAATACTTTTAGCGATAACCCGTCTAAAACGACCATTCTTGATATAAAGCTAGTTAAAGAGTCTTTGCTTTCATAATAGTCGGTCATTTTTTGCTTTTTAGCAAATGGAACACAACTTTTGCTAGTTGAAGCGATGGGTGTGTCTTTTTGTTGAGAATTGGTGCTGACACTTTCATTACTTTACATTAATGGAATGTTTCTTGTGTAAGTGGGTGTGTAATGTAGACGTGCTTCCACTTATTTTCAAAATGCTATAACAGTGTTTTTTTTCATTTTGCCTTTTCGTCCGTCGTTCTTAAAAAGTGATGCCATGCGCTGCTCTTGTCACTTGACTTTTTGGTATAATCTATGAACTCCATTTTTCATCAGGTTGATCTAAAAATAACAAGTATAAAATAAGTATATAATGTTTTATTAATTCATTTATGCATATAAATAGATAGACATCCACTATATATCAGGAGTTAAATAGACACTAACTAAATTAACAGTTATTGACCTGCTGCAGAATAAAACTTCATACAATTTAAAGTTAAGATGAAAAATTTATAGTATTGTAGAGGTAGGAGCCTTAAACTAAACATCTTGACTATAAAGCTAACTTATCTGCGAGTATAAATGGTGTGCACGAACCAAAGTTAATTGCTGACTTGTTTTCGCACCACTTCAAAGTTGATCCCTTGCCAACAAGAAATATACAGCAGTATGTTGCTATGCCCGTTGATATTAAAAGTACTGAGGAAGCTACCTCGTTATTCACACCGGATGTTGTAGAAAAAGTGGTTCAAAAAATGAAAAGGGGTAAAGCCCCAGGTTTTAATGGATTGAGTTTAGAACATATTTTATTTGCAGGTTTGAACATTTATAGTATTTTGTCAGAATTATTTACGTTTTGTGTCAATTCTGGATATTTGCCGAAAAATCTCATGCGAACGGTGGTGGTTCCAATCCCTAAAAATAAATCCGGTGACCTTTCTAGTCTTAAAAACTACCGACCGATTTCTTTAGGGATTATTATAGGTAAAATTTTGGAAAAGCTATTACACCCGAGTATAAGCAACAACATTAGGATTGACGAAACGCAATTTGGTTTTCGTTCCGGACTTTCAACGGACTCTGCAATCTTCAGTCTTAAATCGACAGTTAACTACTATATAAATAGAGGTACACCTGTGTATGCTTGCTTTTTAGACCTTAATCGTGCCTTTGATCTAGTTAACTATCAGCGACTATGGCATAAACTAATAGCATCAAATGTACCCAGAAAGACTGTGGATCTGTTGAGATACTGGTACGGGAACCAGACAAACTTTGTGAAATGGGGCGACGCCATCTCTAACAATTATTCATTAGAGTGTGGCGTACGTCAAGGTGGGCTTACCTCCGGATTTATTTAGCTTATATGTAAACGACCTGATTGAAGTCCTTAGAAGTACAAAAATTGGTTGTCACATGGGTATAATTTGTCTGAATAATCTCAGTTACGCTGACGACATGGTACTACTGAGTCCCTCAATCAGGGGACTTAGAAAGTTATAAGCCATATGCGAGCATTATACGCGGGATCATGGCCTGAAGTATAATGTTAATAAAACGCAGATGATGGTGTTTCGCTCGGGCAGAGGCCCGGAGAGGATTCCGTTAGCATTTCTGGACGGTGAATCTGTTGCAAGAGTGAGTCTATTCAAGTACCTAGGGCATATCCTGACTGAGGATTTGTGTGATAACCTCGATATAGAACGTGAAAGGAGGGCTCTGGCTGTTCGGTGTAATATGCTCGCACGCCGGTTTGCACGGTGCAGTCCCAAGGCAAGGCTGACCCTGTTTAGAGCATATTGTCAATGCTTCTATAATTGTCAGCTTTGCTTGGACAGTACAAAAAATGCACGTAGCAGCATTAGAGTGCAGTATAATAATGCATTCCGCATTTTGAAATAGAAACTTTTTTATTCAATATACTTACTTACTTACTTACTTATCTTCACGCACAATCCCTGACGGGGTAGCCAGAGAGAACAGATCGCCAAGTGTCACGATCCTTACATACCTCTTTCGCTTCTTTCAGATTCATAATCTTCTTCATACATGCACGTCTAGGTATCCGAGTACTCTTGACCCTCCCCTCTTCGAGCAGTTTGCTCACATGGTCTTCGAAAGTTAGTCTCGGTCTACCTCGACACCTTTTAATATTAACTTTCGCGCTATATATTTTCTTCACCATTCGGTCTTCACTCATTCGCTCAACGTGCCCAAACCATCGAAGCACGCCCTTATCAATTTTTGTGATAAGGTCATCTTTCAAACCTGCCATATTGCGAATCTCTTCGTTTCGCTTTCGGTCGGCCATGGCAACGCCGCACATTTTACGAAGAGATCGCATCTCCACTGCATTCAACTTGCTTTTATGCTTCTTCTGGCATACCCAGGTTTCGCTGCCATATAACAAAGTCGGTACCAACACTGCGTTATGTATTGCAAGGCGTGCACTCTTCACTACGCCTTGCCTTTTGACTAACGCAGTCAGGGCACCATTGACTTTGTTCCCGGTAGCGACACGCCTGTCCACATCTAAATCACATCTTCCATTCCGGCTAAAAGCACTCCCCAAGTATACAATTTAATTTACCTGTTCTAGACATTCCTGATTTACCCATATTTCACACTTCGTTCTCTCTTCGTCCCTTTCAAATACCAGAACCTTAGTTTTATTGGCATTCAAACGGAGACCTTTAATTTCACATTCCTCTTTCATACACGTGACTAATGCCTGCAGTTCTGCCTCTGATGGTGCAATAAGCACTGCATCATCAGCATACAGCAGACAATTTACTTTTATGTCACCCAATTTCACACCCAAACAGCTATCTTTCAACTTCTGTAAACAGCTGTCGAGATACAGTATGAACAGCCAGGAAGACATGACACAACCCTGTTTTACGCCCGTTTGGACGCTAAACATGGGTGACAGGTCATGCCCTACCCGCACACAGGCTTTACAGTCACAGTAAAGTGACTGCACAGCCCTTAGCAATCGACCATCCACACCGTACCCCGGCAACAATTCCCACATTTTCTTCCTTATAACCTTATCAAATGCTTTCTCAAGATCCACAAAAGCACAGAAAATCCTCTGGTTAGCAGCCAGAAGCTTTTCCGTGATCATGCGGAGAGAAAACATTTGATCCGTGCATCCTCTTCCAGGTCTAAATCCGCATTGAGCCTCCCATAGAAATCTTTCCGATTTCTCTTGCATCCTACGTGTCAAAACCTTCGAGTAGACTTTACTTGCTAAACTGGTCAAGCTGATCGCCCGATAGCACCCGCAGTCAAAATGTGAACCTTTACCTTTATATAAAGGCACAATGACTGCGGATCGCCAATCATCCGGGACATCCCCCGTCCGCCAGCACAAATTGCACAGCAGATGAAAGCTGTCCCAGACGCGAGGCCCACCATACTTGACCATTTCAGCAGCAACTCTGTCTAGTCCCGCAGCCTTACCACATTTCAAACTTCGAATCGCACGTTCAATCTCTTTCATACTGATGACCTCAGTGTCATCGAGGTCCAGGTCTGGCGTACCAGTCACGGCGTCATCCCCGGATCCCTCACTAAGATCATCACACGCATACATTTCTCTATAAAATTCGCTCCATCGCTGCATGACGTCCGATTTTTCTGTGAGGACGTCATTAGTTCTCGAAAGCACTTTGTTCATTCTTAAGGCCGTCGCACCACTTCGGGTCCTTCCAACCTCTTTCCAGAAGAGTTTGGAGTTCTCCTTAAAGTTGTGCGACAACCTTTTGTCCGCTTCCATTCTACATCTTTCACGCATTTCCTCAATCAATGCTTTCGTGTGAACTTTCTGCAGCTTATATCTTTCTTTCATCTTCTCTCTCATATCCTTATCATTACTAGAGGCCAAGTAGTCTAACCATGCTTTCTTCTTCTTCTTTACAGCTTCTTTCACTTCATCATTCCACCATGCATCTCTTCTTTTACTACTGCCTCTTTTTATTGTTCCACACACTTCTTCCGCTGCACTTACCATTCCATCCCTAAGGTTCTGCCATGTTCTCTCCACACATTCATTTCTGCCATCGATGGTGTCAAGCTTTTCGGCTACCCTCGCATGATATTTGTCCCTAGTATCCGCTTCCTGAAGCTTCCAACTTCGGATGCGACAGACCGACTGTGGTTCTGTTACCGCCGTCCGGTAGCGCCAACCCGCGAACAAACCCCTAAATCTAGTAATCACTAGATAGTGATCCGTTCCCAGGTCAGCACCCCTGAACACTCGCGTATCCATCACCTGTTTTCGCAGTCGGTCATCCACCAGGAACAAATCGATCATACTTCTCTCATTCTTACTTTCTCTAGTATACATATGGATCTTCTTGTGATTAAACATAGTGTTTGTCACAAGAAGACCCTTTTCCTTGCATACCGCCAGTATAAGCTTGCCAGCATCATTAACCCTTTTATCGCCAAACTTTCCAAGCACCGACTCGTACCCTGGTCGAGCGGTACCAACCCATCCATTCAAATCACCACATACAACAATTCTTTCGTTTCCCCTAGCCAAATCTAGAACTTCTCTTACATTCTCCCAAAACTCCTCCAGCTCAGCCCTGGACGACGAAGCTACCGGCGCATAAACAGCCAAAAGGAATAACTTCGTCAGTCCCAATTTAAAGCGAACCCAGAGAAGTCTTGAGTTCACAACCTTATATTCAGTCATAACATCGACCAACCGAGACGACAGCAGCACCCCCACTCCCTGGCGGGCGCTCTCGCTCTCCGGGACTCCGGACCATAGAGCTAACGCCCCGCCAGGGAGCTCTTCAGTACCACTGCCCTTCTGTTTGGTCTCCGACATACACACGACATCTAATTCTCTTTCTTTCATTATTTCAATCAACTCATTCATCTTATCTTTCATGCCTCCTCTAACATTCCACGTGCCAACTCTGCACTCTGCACTCCACCTTCCGCCGTGTCGGGCTGTGCGTGACGGGTGGCGGTCCCCATCGCCGCTTTGCGCGCTGCATTCCACACCAACGGGGACTAGCTGGTGTGCGTCGCCTTGGGGGGACGCCCTAACCCTCGTTAGCATGGGTGCGCAGCTGTGTAGAATTGCAGCCCTGAAAAGGGCTGGCAGGGGTCGCGACGTGCACGCTTCTACATAATAATAAATATAGATTATAAATAATACTTATTGAAAGTCACTCTTTTGTATAATTACCACTGGTTCGAAAAAAAACCTCTGTCCTGGGAAGAACCAGCAAGAAACCCAGCGGGACTTTTTTTAAATAACACTTACAATCATGTATGTTACACAAATTAACAACACAACAAATTGGAAATAGCTTGGTAGCGATCACCTCATTTCCAGGGGTTATTATCATCTATAAATTCTTTAATACTATAATAACCCTTTTTATACAAACTTAGTTTAATAAAGTTTTTGAACTTTGAGCAGGTCAAATTTTGTATATTTTCTGGAATTTTGTTGTAAAAGCGTATACATCGCCCCAAGAATGAATTACTAACTCGATGGAGTCGAGTAACTGGTACTACTAGCTTGTGTCTGTTCCTAGTATTTACAGAATGAATATCACTTATTTTTGTAAAACTACTTTTATTTTTGTGTACGTACATTACATTTTCATAAATGTATTGAGAGGCTAAAGTTAATATATTAATTTCCTTAAAATTTTGTCGAAGCGACTCTTTAGGCTTTAAATCATAAATTGCTCTTATGGCCCTCTTCTGTAAAACAAATATAATGTCAGTGTCAGCTGCGTGTCCCCATAGCAAAATACCATACGACATTATGCTATGGAAATAGCTAAAGTAAAGTAGTCTAGCTGTTTCAACACTAGTTAGACTTCTAATCTTTTTTACGGCATATGCTGCAGAACTAAGTCTGCTTGCTAGTTTTGATATATAGGGGCTCCATTGAAGCTTCGCGTCTAGTGTGATTACAAGAAAAATGGTGGTATCTACAAGACTCAGTTTCTCCCCATTTAAAATTACATTAGTATTTAATTGTTTGACATTTGGAGTCATAAATTTCATACATTTCGTTTTAGTGCCATTTAAATGCAAATTATTAACATTGAACCAATTTACTAATTTAGATATAGCATTATTTACTTCGTCATATTTTAGCAATTGTCGACTTAATTTTAAAATTAAAGAAGTGTCATCTGCAAATAATACTATATCATGGTTATCTCCTACTATGTAAGGTAAATCATTAATATATACAAGAAACAGAAAGGGGCCGAGAATTGAGCCTTGAGGCACGCCCATCTGTACCATCGGCCCGGAAGAACTCATACTGTTAATGACAACTTTTTGCGTTCTCTTACTTAAATATGAAATAATTAATTTATGAGCATCACTTCTTACACCGTAGTGTTGAAGTTTCCTGATTAATGTTTCATGGTGAACACAATCGAAGGCTTTGGATAGGTCACTAAATATACCCAAAGCATCCTGTGAATTCTCCCATGCAATAAATATATATTTAATCAGCTCAACACCGGCATCAGTTGTCGAGCGACCCCTTGTAAAACCAAATTGATTTTTATGAAGTAAATTATTTATATTAAAGAAATTTAACATTTGACCAAGAATATTTTTTTCAAAAATCTTACTAAGTGTTGGTAGTATAGAAATAGTATATAGTAGAGATATAATAGTAGGGAAACTTTTTTTCATTACCTCATTTATAAATTTAAACTTAAAGCCACTACATCGCGTCATTCACACCATACAGGCAAATTAAACACATAAAAATAGTAGTTAAAATTTATATACTTACATGTTTCTGTAGCGCGCGTCGCTTTGCACATGCACGCACACGAATTCACACGATAGACGACAAATAATTCAACGCAACCACTTCCTATGAAACTTGCTGGCCGACTAACCGAGCTGAGCAGCGGGGCGCGGAGCGCCGCGCTGGCGGTTCGCGGGCCCGCGGAGCGCCGCGCCGGCGGGGGCGCGCGTCTCACCGCGTTGCTCGGTTTATTGCCTTATATGGGCATAAACAGAGTCAATCACAGATTTCGCGCCAAATTCGCTCAAACAAAGTACCTATAGCCAAATACCTAATCCTACCAATTCAAATATTATTCGAATTTGCGTATTAGAGTAAGTAATACCTATCTACCTATTACTTAGAATGAAAATTTGTGGGAAATGTAAATTAATATCCATTGAACTCAATTTTGACTAAAATCTGAAAAAAACGGATTTGATTCTCAAAAACCGGATTTATCAGTTACTCGTATTTTCAAATTTCGAAGAGTCCGGATTGCAATCCTTAAGGGTGACGTTTTATCCCCGGAACTCTTTACTGCTGCATTGGAAGACGTTTTCAAGATGCTGGACTGGACTGGAAACAGCGTTAACATCAACAGTGAACATCACTCGATTTGCCGACTTTCAACAAATCATCGACAATAGTATTTATTGACATCGCTTAGCGTGCATTTGGCTGTAAGGAGTTTCAAGCGTATAAAAAAAAACATACCGTGTATCAAATTATCTATAGCACCAAGTGTATAAAAGTATAGTATTTAATTAGTGTGTGTTATAGTGAGCCGTGGTAGCTCAGATGGTTAGCGCTCGCTGTAAGCTTCACAGTGTTCGAGCAACCCGGGTTCGATTCCCGCCGGTACCAATGAAATTGTTAATTGCAATTTTAAGTACTGATTTACCACGTGCTCGGCGGTGAAGGAAAACATCGTGGGGAAACCTGCATGTCTGAGAAATAAGAAAAAAAATATTTCGAAGACATGTGAAGTTCGCCATGTGGGCAGCGCGGCGGACATTTCCTTGCCCTCAAACCCTCTCAGAAATGAGAGGAGGCCTGTGCCCAGCAGTGGGACGTAAATAGGCTGCAACTTTATTTAATAAGTGGATCATATCAGTAAAAACAAAACTTTTAAAATAAAATAAAAATAACGGGTGGATATAATATGAGAACGACGGACACTGTAATTTTCGATCGCACGACTATGTAAATTAGAATACACCAGCTGTTGCTGCGACAACAGCTGTGAATTACAGATTTTTCATGATTAATGATGATGATTTATTTGTACGTTTAATTGTCACGAAATCCTAGAAAGACAGTAATCTAATAAAAATATCTATTAAGTCAGCCAATCAGACAAACTAACGAACGAACACACAGACAGGTCCACAAACGAAACTATACGCTTGTGTTTCATTTGTAAATAAACAACAAAATAGCTGCAATAACCTAATCCACATATCACAATATGCTCCCGAATTTATATCGCCTCATACTCGTACCAATTATAGGTACCGTTACCAGTAGCTGTTCCCCGCGACTTCGCCCGCGTGTAATTTAGGGTTTTAACTTTTTTTGCGCAGAACCCTAATTATTTTTTCTAATATCAAAGTCCTAAGTTACTCCTTACAGCATCAGCTATCTGCCAGTGAAAGTCTCATCAAAATCGGTCCAGCCGTTTCGGAGATTAGCCGAAATAAACACACAGACAAAAATTTTGTAAATTGTGTTTTGTTTGTGTACCGTATATACTTTCATAGTGAAACGCTGTTATTTTGTCATTAAAACAGAACTTCAATGTTATTTTTTTGTATAGATATTGCCACTCATATTTAAAAAAAATATTCATTTTTTTAGTTGTGTCTATTGTGATAAATATTAATAGCAAGGAATTAAGTGCTAATTAGGTGCTGCAAGTACAGGCAATGACAAGGCGCCCTTTATAAATATAAAGTCGTTATTCAGAACAAAGCAGATGCAAAATTCAGGTTTTCTGAAAATCAGAATAGAATCAAAAATGCTTTTAGAAAAAGCCCAAATTAGGAGCTTATTAGGTGCTAATTAAGTACCAAGTTTAAAAAACAGTTGCTTTAAAATTTTCACCGCAACGAACGATTGAAATTTGCATTGCTGGCAAAACGTATCGCTAGCAATGCAATGACGTTATTAGATATACGATAAATATTAACAGCAAGGAATTAAGTTATCTAAGTGCTGATCGATTATTGAAACCCGATACAGATTAAGATATTATTCTGGGAATTATAGGGTCCACGACCACCATTACCTTACCATAAGGTATGAACGGCATTTTATGTTCCTTATCAGTGCCTAAAAATTAAGTGCTAATTAGGTCTAATTAGGTACCAAGTTTAAAAAAATTAGGTTCTTTAAAATTTTCATCGCAACGAACTGTTGAAATTTGCCTTGCTGGCAAAATGTATCGGTAACAACGCAGTGACGGTAATAGATATACGATAAATATTAATAGCAAGGAATTAAGTGCTAATTAAGTGTTGAAAGATTATTGGGGTCGGATGTAGATGACGGTAATATTCTGGAAAATATCGGGTCCAAGAATTATCAGGTCCACCACCATTACCTTACTATAAGGTATGAATGGCATTTTTTGTTCTTTATCAGTTATATATTATAGGTAGAGTCATTTGGGTCAAGTGTGCGCACTTTGGAAAATATTAGTTCACTACGCATAAAATAAAAAAGTTACAAATATAAAAGTCGGCTCTGAGATAAACCACATATTAACCTCTAAATTTAAATAGAAATAAGAAAAGAAAACTTGGTGTTTTTTTTTTCTGTAAGCATTTCGACGGTTAAAAGGTAATAGGGCATAAGCGACATTTTGGTCTAAAAAGAGTCTTGAATGCCAAGCTACTTAAAATTTTCCACTTTTTCGAATGCGCTTACTCCCATGGCTCTATAAAGACTTTTTTGTTGCTTATGACCAAACAAAAAATTGCGTTTACGAAGTGTCATTTCGGTATAACCGACCGAGTTTTAGGCCTTTTTTACCCTTAAGGCGCTTTTAACCCTGTAAAATGAGCATAACTTCTGGTTTAAAGTCGGTTATGTATTTTTACTTCTCACTGGTGTGTAGATTCTGGTCGCATACTGCTCTTTACCCTTAGCACCTGTTTTGAAAGTTGGAACTAATGCCCCTTTACCTTTGTCGTCACAAATATTAAGCGTCGCTTATGTCTTACTACCATTTACGAGTTTACCATTCAGTTGTCGCTTATACACAATTACTAAAATCTAATTTAATATTGAACAGTCGGTTATACCTTACTACTATTTACAAGTTTACCATACAGTTGTCGCTAATACGCAATTACTATAATCAAATTTGATATTGTAATATCGGTTATACCCTACTACCATTTACTATTTTAATACAACTATGTCGTTTATATCGTACTACTTTACAGTGATCATTTATTAATTGGTGCTTACGCCAATTTGTGTCACTTTGTTACAATCAAGTAGCTATTTAGAAAGTCGCTTATTCCAAAATCAGTCGATTGCGCGCAGTGCCTTAATTTTCTTCAAGTTATTGCGTACCAAAGACCTACTTTAATTAATTTTCAGGAAATACCTTATAAGGACTGATTAAGAAATTAATTGATTTTAATATTGATCTCGATTAGCTGAGAAGTTAGTCTGTGTAAACAATAGACCTGTTGTTATGAAGTCGATTTGTTTGAAAACCACTAAGTATTAATAGTTCCTTTAACCTTCCTACCCTTTATAATTATTTTGTTTATATTGGAGAGAGGGCAAACGAGCATGCGGCTCAGCTGATGGTAAGTGACTACCGCCGCCCATGAACAGTCGTAACACCAGGGGAATTACAGATGCGTTGCCGGCCTTTTAGAATCGCACAGTGGCAGACCGTCAATCATCCAGATGGTGTGGATGGTATCGGGAGTTCTGCCGCGATGTGCGATGATGAAATTGAGCGGCTGGAATTAGTCCGAACAATTCCTCAGAGCACTCCCCGTGGTAAATGCGATAAAATACGCAAAGAGATGCAACACCGCAGCACGCAGCAAGGCACGCAGTGCCAGTGTATCGAGCCGATCAGAAAGAACTCGATCGTCGACGATTCAAACCGCTCTGCGCTGGATGCGGTCAAGTGGAAGGAGCTGGCACCGGGGTGCCCCGGCCCAGAGATGAGACCAGTATTCCATGTGAGGCCGTATTTGCACTTTGTAAAGTTGCAAGCGATGTGCCCGCATGAAATACTGTTTCGCTCTGCTGAGCACGCCAAGCTTTTTAGAGGCTAATTTGGCCTTCCCTTCCAAGTGACCACGAAACTGCACACTATTCGATATGTCGACGCCAAGGATTCCGATACTAGCTGAGGCAGCAAGGGGACTGCCTTGAAACTGAGGAGATACGACAAAGGGCTTCTTTTTAGCGGTAAACGCGCAAACTTGTGTCTTTAGGGGATTGAACTGGGTTAGAATTAGTCGCCCCGAATCCGAGACTTTGTTCAGCAAAGACTCTACTTCAGACACAAGTTTGTCCCGGTACTCGGCGACGTTTTCTCGAGAAATATTGGCACGGCCGGTATATAAGGCATCACCAGTGCTGTCGGCTGTATAGCAATGAATGTTACTAGTTTGCAACATATCATTGATATGCAGGAGAAACAGCGTTGGTGATAGCATGCAACCTTGTGGAACACCAGCGTTGATAGGCTTGAAATCAGAGTATGCACTATCTACTACGACCTTGATGCTCCGATCAGCAAGGAAACTGGTGATCCATTTGCACAATTTCTCGGTAAGCCCATAGGAAGGAAGCTTCAAAAGAATTGCTTTGTGCCAGACCCGATCGAAGACCTTCGCTATGTCCAAACTAACGGCCAATGCCTCCCCCTTGGACTTTACTGCCTCCGCCCATCTATGAATCAGGTAGACCAGAAGATCACCAGCCGATCGAACCCGACGGAAACCGTACTGGCGGTCACTAAACAGCCGGTGATCCTCAAGGTACCTCATGAGCTGGCAGTTTATAATGGATTCCATTATTTTGGAGAATAAGGAGGTGATGGTGATAGGCCTGTAGTTGGACGGATCTGAGCGGTCGCCTTTTTAGGGATCGGGTGGACCAAATCTGTCTTCCATGAATTCGGGACAACGCCTTGGGAGTAAGAGTACCGGAAAAGACGCGTTAAAACCGGTATCAACTTCGGAGCACACGTCTTCAGCACAATGGGAGGGACTCCATCGGGCCCACTCGACTTGCTGACGTCCAGGGAGAAGAGTGCTTTACGAACCGAGCGCTGTGTAATGCGCATATCCGGCATGGAGTTTTCATACCGCGGGATGTTCGGCGGTGTATTCTTCCCGTCATCTAGAGTAGAGTTGGACGCAAAGAGAGAGCTTAAAAGATTGGCTTTCTCTTTTGCAGCATGGGCCAGTGAGTCGACCTCTCTGTGCAGAGATGGAAGAGATGGCTGACAGAAGTTCCCTTGGATAGCCTTGGCAAGAGTCCAGAATGCACGGGTTCCTGAAGGAAGGTGAACTAGCTTCTCTCCAATTCTGCATAGCACTCCTGCTTATAGCGTGATGCTATTTTACAGGAGCGACCAAACTATGGCTGGGATCTGCCTCCGATGGGCACCACAGAGGATGGAATAAAAAGTTCCATACCCTGAAGTACTACATCAGCAACAGAATCGGCAACAACGCTGGGATCTTCCGGCGAGAAGCAAACCCGCCCCCAAGGGTAGGATGCAAAAAAGACCGCATCCCGTCCCAATAGGCCGACCTATAGTGCCAAACACGGCGGCAAACTGCAGATCGCAACTGCGATGGGAGCGTGAATGGCACCGTACTCCGGATTAGACAATGGTCCGAAGAGCCCAGAGGGGCATCGACGGAGACCTGACATGTACATGCACAGGAAATGTACATGATCCTCCACATCTGGGATCCGCGTAGGCGATGTAACCAGTTGTGTTAGGCCATATGCCAAGGCAAAGTCATAAACAGATCTCCCCGCATGATCGGTTAAACGTGAACCGAGCCATTCGGCGTGGTGGGCGGTAAAATCACCGAGTATCACGATCTCTGAGGATGGGACCTGTTGTAGCACGGAGTCTGCAGCCATTTGGACGTGGTCGATGAGTCAGTCTGTGTCGGCGTTACGGCTATGGGACCTATAAAGGCACCCGTAGACACGGGGATGGTCGTCGCTGTCTACGCGCAGCCATAGGATGGACAGGTCCGTACCTTCAAGACTGCCGAGGCGTCGAAAACAGATGTCCTCTCTGATGTATACGCAAACCCCAGCCCGAGGCACAAAGGAGTGTTCTAATTTATACTCCGGGTAGGAGAGATATGAAGTATCAGCCGGAGAGGACACCTGAGTCTCGGTTAAAAAGAGCAAGGCCGGCTTCGCCGTCTCTAGATGGTAATGGACAGCGTTAAGGTTGGAATGAAGTCCCCTGATGTTGCAAAAATTGACGGATAACGTGACAGGGGTCGCCTTATGCTCCGCTTGCCCTGAGCAGTTTTAGTCGCGAGCGGAATTTTGCCTCCCCCCCCCCCCCCCCCCCGCAGAATACGCGGGGCAGCCTGAGCACCCACGCTCAGGAGTGGAGTAGTTTGATCGTTGATGCTCAGCGAGGGATTCTCCAGGGGTGCTGGTATCCTCCCGGGGTAGTCTTTTATTTAATTTCCCTACCATATTGTTGGGGGGGGGGGGGGGCGGGGGAATTGGTCCTCCGGCCACTTGCACCTCTAACATAACCTCGTCTTCACGCTGGTATTCTGTGAGGTCGTGGTACCACCCCGATTCGAGCAGGCCCATCCGTGCGACAGCAAAAGCAGCCGCGTGGCTCTACCACTGTTAATTATTTTTATCAATGAAACTTTCATCATAGAATAGAATAGAATAGAATAGAATAGAATAGAATAATTTTTTTATTCAATATTGATTATTACATAATTCTTATTGAAAGTCATTTTTTATTTACCACTGGTTCGGAAAATACCTCTGTCCTGGGAAGAACCAGCAAGAAACCCAGCGGGACTTTTTTTTTCAAACATATTTCACTTAACAATAATTTCATTTATACAATTTTAAATGATTTTTAATAGAACCAGCATGGTGGCGATCACCTTATTCCCAGGGGTTATTTTCATTCATGTATTCCTTGATATTATAATAACCCTTTTTGTACAGTTTTTCTTTAATAAAACTTTTAAACTTGTTTATTGATAAACTTTGAATATGTTCTGGGATTTTGTTGTAAAAGCGTATACATTGCCCCATAAATGAATTACTGATTCTGTGGAGTCTAGTAACTGGTATTACAAGCTTATGTTTGTTCCTAGTGTTTAAAGAATGCACATCCTTATTCTTATTAAAGCTATTTATGTTTTTATGTACATACATTAGATTTTCATAAATATATTGCGATGCCAAAGTTAATATGTTTATTTCTTTAAATTTTTGTCTGAGGGACTCTTTACAATTTAGGTTATAAATCGCCCGAACGGCTCTCTTTTGCAAAACAAATATAGCTTCAATATCAGTCGCATTACCCCATAGCAAAATTCCATAAGACATTACGCTATGAAAGTAACTAAAATACACTAATCTAGCTGTCTCAACATCTGTGAGACTTCTAATCTTTCTTACAGCATATGCTGCAGAACTAAGTCTGCTAGCTAATTTAGATATATGGGGGCCCCATTGAAGTTTCGCGTCAATAGTAATACCGAGAAAAACAGTGGTATCCACAAGACTCAACTCCTCCCCATTTAATAGCACATTGGTATTCGAATGTTTTACATTAGGTATTGTAAATTTAATACACTTTGTCTTATTGCCGTTCAAGAGCATATTGTTGGCGTTAAACCAATGTACTAATTTCGATAGAGCATTATTTACATCGTCATAATTAATTAACTGCCGTTTGAGTTTGAAAATTAAAGAGGTATCGTCAGCAAATAATACTATATCGTGATTGTCCCCTACAAGATAAGGTAAGTCATTAATATAGATTAAAAACAGGAATGGGCCAAGAATCGAGCCCTGAGGAACGCCCATTGATACTACCGATCCGGAGGAACCTTTACCATTTATCACGACTTTTTGAGTTCTGTTACTTAAATATGAAGTAATAAGTCTAAGCGCCAAATTTTTTACACCGTAATGTTGTAGTTTCCTGATTAATGTTTCATGATGAACACAATCGAAAGCCTTGGTTTTTATGAAGTAATTTATTTGTATTAAAAAAAATTAACAATTGATCCAAAATAATTTTTTCTAAAATTTTACTAAGAGTTGGTAGTACAGAAATAGGTCTAAAATTAGCGGGGTCCAATGTACTACCAGATTTAAATAAAGGTATTACTTTACTATACTTCATTAAATCAGGAAACACACCAGAATCGATACAAGTATTAAAAATAATAGCAAGATGAGGTGCAATTAAATCTATTATGGATGCAATAACTGTCACGGAAATCCCCCACAAATCTGCGGTTTTCTTTACATCAATGGTTTTGAAGTATTTTACAATATCTTGCGGTAATACTTTTTCAAATCTAAATTCTTTTAAACAGATATTAACATTCTGTTTGAGTAATGACTCGGCGACAGTTGGAGAAGAATTCAAAGACTCTGTTGTCAAAATAGGAATATCAGTGAAATATTTCTCAAACACCGCTGCGACTTCTTGATTTGATTTAGTCAATTCATTGTTAATTTTTAATTGATAGTTTGAGTTACGAGGTTTTTCATTACCGGTTTCGCTGTTAATTATACTCCACGTCATTTTAATTTTATTCTTAGCCGTCTTAATTTTGTTGCTAATATGTAACGATTTGGCTGTGGAGCAAACTTTTTTAAACATTTTAGAATAATTTTTGACATATTCTTTAAAAGTATCAGAAGGATTATATGATCTTTCATGGTAAAGGTCATATAACCTTCGTCTGCTTTTATGAATTCCCACTGTCGCCCACTCATTAAATACCTTGCGACTGTTTCCGGAGAATGTTTTAGAAGTAAATGTTTTTTTAAATTCATTGCTTATAAGGGTAAATAATTCTCCATATAAAAAGTCTGCATTGTTCTTATAAGAAAGCGATGGAAGGTTTTTTACCATATTACTTCTAAATCTCTCCAGGCGTTTTGCATTAATAGGAACAAACACAATTTTCTCAATTTCCTGTTTTTTGTGCATATAAGGTAATGAAACCAGTTGTCCACAGTGATCTGAACTAAGTTTTTGAATTATTGATTTGTTGATTGGTACAACACCTGTAAAAATATTATCAATACAAGTTGCACTACACCCTGCAATTCGTGTAGCTTCAAAGAATAAATTATCAAGATTATAGGATTTGAACAAAGAGCAAAATTTAATACTGATGGAAGAAGTTTCCAGGAGACTGATATTGAAGTCTCCACACACTACACTACACTACACATAGTAGCTAAATAAGTAAATGGTGAATGACTGAACAGTCACTGCGCATGATAATGCACGGTAAATATTTCAAGATAATTGGACGTAGTTATGCAAAAGGATCCAACCCGAGTTTGTGTCAAAAAATGTTAACAAAAATAATGTTTGTGATCCATACTATTATGTGATGTAACAATTTTAGCAAACTTAACACAAATAAGAAAAAAAATTACAAACAGACAGAAACCATACCGATAATTTGAGTTTATGATATTTGAAGTATGGATACTTCAAATATCATAAACTCAAATTAACTTAATGCGGGTTGGATCCTTTTTGCATAACTACGTCCAATTTTATTATTGTTACCTTGAATACTGTTATTATTTTATCAAAAATTATAATTACGCAGTGGTATGTTGTACTAAGTTTTATTTTTTTTTTATTTTTGGAAGTAAATTATATTGTTTCATTAAGTTACTTCTTTTTTTTTGTTACTATGCAGATACTAAGTACATCGTGAATACTACTTTTTCTATTATAATTGTTAATAAATTGGGAAAAAACGTATTTTGTTTTCATTTAATCACATCAAATATTAGGTCAGAGCATACTTAATATATAATATATAGAGCATTATTAATCTAGTTTGAATGATGATGATGATGGGTAACACTAACAGCCTTTAAATGAATGCAGTTACTTAAGTTTTATTTTAAAAGAGAATCATGTTGTTTGTTAATGTATTATTTTTAAGACGTGACGTTTAATTCACATTACCATTTGCCCACATCATACCGTATGTTGGATGTTCTCGTTTTCCTATTGGTATAGAAATCTTGATGTGTGGAAGTACCACGTTACCTTTTTTTCAACAAACATACAGTGTCGCTAATGTCTAACATCCTCACGATGTTTTTGCTAGGCACTGTTTCTTGTGCTCCATTACCTTTTCGCATAATGATGTGAATCGTCACGTATCCCTCTTTACCCATTTAACTTATTCTACAGTCATGTGACTTATGCCCTTTTACCTCTTGGTATACGGATATAAAATGTAGCTAAGTCTTCTAAACTCTTTGATTTTTCTCTGTGTAGATGTAACTTATGCCAAATTCCCTCATATGGAAAAAGGATCAATTGATCTAAGCGACATAAAATCAGATAAAACCACGTCGAATCAAATAAATAAAAATGTCAATAAATGCTTTTATTTTTGTTGATTTTAGAGCTGTTTATATTCTTACGTTATGACAATAAATAAAAAAAACTTATGTCCATTTTTCCGCAATTTAAAACTTTAAACTGCTCTCCTGAAAAATTTGGTTTTTGTTGCTTATACCCTATTACCTTTTAACCGTCGATTTAATTACATAAAATCGGAATGCGCTCACTTGAACCATGATGCGGGTAACTGTGCGCACCCGTACGGGGTAAGTAGACGCATATGGGATAAGTAGCGCATTCCTTGGATTAATCAAAATGTACCTACACAATATTCTTCTAAAGTTAAGGTTCTTTATTGTAATACCATTTAGAAAATATTTTATTAGTTATTAGTCTTTACATAAAAATAACAATTATCTCATAAAATTAAATTAATTTAACATTTATTTAAATTAAATTATAGAAATTTTTAATTATTAATATTTAGAGATTAACATGTATTAGTTGGGATTGTCTAATTTATTAGAAACAATATTAATTTGGTGATCATCAATTCAATTATCACAAACAAAAACACCTCTCTCATATGCAGTGCATCCTCATCAGATGGCATCATATCACCAGTCTTTGCATACATGCACTGACTCCATTCTGCAGTATTTGGCTCTGTATATTTTTGCTTACATAGAGGACAACAGTATTCTACTGTTGTAGCGGTCGAGGCCATAGAAAACTGTTCTTTCTCTTCAAGACGATGATGTCGATTTCGAATACAATACTCACTAATACCAATGGCACTTGCAGCAGATCTTTTGCTCATGCTCAATGAGTGCTTTGGCTCTAGAGATTTGTTCTTCAGTGACCGATGCAACTTCAGGTCTTTTTCTTATATAATTTCATGGTATGGTGATGAGAAACTGAAAATAACATAGAAGGGGCAAGTGTACGCATGCGCACACTTACCCGCGCACACTTTCCCCAGAACACCAAATTGCAATTGAAAGCTCATAAAATAAATTGAAAACAAATAAAACATGATTTTTTTTATATAAAATGTAGCGTAAACATATTGTTATTCAAAGAAAATACAACTTACCGTTGTGAAATCGATAACGCCGATGATACATTGTTTTCCATTAAACAAAAAATTTCGAATTTAAACATCATATACTGTTTTTTATGAAAAAAAAAGTTCAAAAAAAAAAAGTAAAAACAAGTCGCGACTAGCAGGGCACTCTGGCATCACTTTTCGACCTTAACAAAACCTCCCCTCCGTTCCCCGTTCGGGAGATACACTCACTGCGCTCACTTACCCACTGCGCTCAGTTACCCCGAATGACTCTAAGATAGGTCGAATCTGTACTAAAACCAAATCAAAACGCCCCGAATCCACGTAGTCGTATCTGCCCTACCCCTAGAGTTTTTGAAAAGCCGTAGGCGTGGAGGGAGAGCAGCCCCCGCCCGCTGTGGCAAAAAGCAGGCATTTGTGCGAGCCGTAGAGGCTGAGGCTGGTCGCCGAAAGCGACCAATAAGCCGAAGGCGACCAATAAGCCGAAGCTGCGGAGGTGAGCATGGGTGCTTGTGATTTGCTACGCAAGGCTGCACACCCCGCAGCGCCGAAGCCGTTGCAGAAGTAACTATTTTAATATTCCTGCAAGGTAAATTTCTACAGTTCTTTGGAGTGAAAATTTTAAAGCAACTAATTTTTAAACTTGGTACCTAATTAGCACCTAAAAAGCCCCTAATTTAGGCTTTTTCTAAAAGCAATTTTGATTCCATTTTGATTTGCAGAAAACCTGACTTTTGCATCTGCTATGTTCTGAATAACGACTTTATTTTTAAAAATAATTTTCTAAGGGCGCCTTGTTATTGACTATACATGCAGCACATAATTAGCACTTAATTTCTTGCTATTAATATTTATCGTATATCTAATAACTTCATTGGGCTTTTTAGGTGCTAATTAAGTAGAAGAACTGAGTTGCGATACTTGGTTTTTTTTTACAAGTTATGTTTTTGATGGCATAATTTTAATCTGGAGCTACCCGTAGTTAACTATGATATTGGGACGTCAAACACCTCAGCCCCCGTGACCATGGGTACTGTAAAGCGCTCGAAACGTCGGGAATATAAAATAAGTTAATATACGCGATAAAATCCGTAGAATTAGTTCTATTTAAATCTGCAAGTAATTGTTCCGGGTCTGGATGTTTGTTCTCGTGCAATCTATGTTTATAAACTGTCTCCACGATATAGGAGAAACTCCTAGTGTGGAGGTAACGTTTTTCAAAAAACAAAAAAGAAACTATTAAAATGTTAGCCTAATGTCAAAATACTCACAAATAGCTTTTTCTACCTTATGAATTATTAACAGACTTCCTGCTTGAAAATGGTGACAAAAAAACGATACAATGTTGACCATATTTTTATTTACTGAAACACATTTATCAAGTATTTCTACAATTTATTAAATAAAATAAACTAGTGCATTCTCTGAATAATATTGTAAAGAACAAATAATAATAAGATAAAATATATAAAGAAAGGGGTAAGAAGCATTCAGCTAATTATTTACATCTCATCTGGAAGTTATTGTAAAGGCTCCGATATTTAAAAGTTAAAATACTAACATATCTCCAGGTTTCGAGGTATAAATATACAGCCGAATCTACTCTTAAAGGATGTTTATATGTTCATAGGTTAGTGAATTTTTTCTTTTCGCATATCTCGTGAATCGTCTCCAAATAATTTCATTTCACGCTCAATTGCCTTGGATACGTGACTAAATTTTCATAGATATAAAAATATTTAATTAGATAGTTTAAAAAAGCCAAAAAGTGTAGGCTTAAAATTGATAGAATCGCACACAAACTAGAGAAGCCCTTCCAAACAAAAATTGTGTCCTACTCTATGTCTTCGCCCATGCGCGGTAGTAGTAGTCGCGCATGAGCGAAGACTTTAATTTGATATAAAATAAGATATTGATATAAAATAAATATAAGAATTTATTATAAAATATCTTCATTTAATCTAAACAAACATATTTCTAAATAAAATGTAATAATAATTATTTTATGGAATAAACAAATCTTCAATTTACACAATATTTAGTTTGTATGGACTGTAGGGACTGCACTACAGTTCAGTTGAATATAGTCAATGTTCGGAATGGCTTCTCTAGTACGTAGTACATATAACTCAATGCACACAAACCTTTATTTATTAAAAATTGGCTTACCTTTGTTATTTTCTAGACCATAATTTTAAATTAAAATAATTATAAATAAAACAAATATACATTATTTTAATAAATAAAAAATTAAATAACTTTATCATTGTATTACCAGCAGTAAACGACGAAGAAGAAACGCAAAATATTTTTTTATTTAACCAAAAAATATTTTTTTAACCTTATCAAATAGCTACTTCAATTGCAAATCTTTATTTCGTTTGACATCTTACATTAGGTTTTAACTCATTTTAACATTTAATATTTTTTATTAACCTCAAAGAGAAATACATATGTACATCGTAAGAAATTATGGTATTAATACAATATTAATAACAATTATATAGTACATGTCACAAATTATTAAATTAATAAAAACTGTTGTGTATGTAACTTAAAGCAGAAAAACAATGTTTCCTTTAATGTGTGTGTGAATACGAAGAACACTTGCCCATAAGATTTTAATAACCGTTTTAAAAACCACCAGTACGTAGTACGTAGTACTATTATTTATTTAATGCTAGTAGGTACAAATTGTATTTCCTCACTCATGACATCTAACATCTGACTGTGACTAATTGTGAGTGTAGTGTGAAAGTAGGGCTGGGCAAGGGAAAATTATATCAATATATATCGAATCCATATTTTTAAACGGTTTGGATATATGTCGTTGATAAATATCGATATATCGTCATTAGTTTTGGACGACGAAAAATAAAACGATAACCAACCACTCATGAATATTTTTGTACCTCCTTCTGTTGTTACATGTTTTGTCATTAGTACAACATTTTCACATATATCGAAATTGATACGAATTCAATACTCTAAAATAAATACCGATATATCGCAATTTATAATATCGCCGATATATATCAATATTTTTTGTCCAAGCCTATTTGAAAGTCGGTATTGAAGCGTGAGCGGCAGGCGGCGCGAGGGAACGAGGCGGGAAACGCATTTTGCACGGGTCTCAAGTTTAATTTCTGCGAGTTGTAATTTATTATAAAAAAATATAACTTCTTATTATTTATTGCAACAATAAAAATGACAATAAATATTTATGCTTATACATAAAACAGTAACAGAAAAATAATAACTACTATTAATATTTTAAATAAATATACACCGAACATTATTTAGAATTATTTCAGTTATTTTTTGTTTCTTTTTTGATAATTAAAACAAGTCATTAAATGAGCAAAACAATGTTATAATTACGTAAACTTGAATTTCTAAATAAATATTCTAAATAAATATATTCTTAACCTAAAATATAACATCTAGACTATAGAGATATTGCACAATACCAAATTTCATAAGCAAAATGGACGAAGGTAATATTTATTACAAGTCAGAAATATTGCGAGTGTATTTTTTTAGAGCTTATTAATTCTAGGGTTTCAAAAGTGGTGACTAATTCTAGAAACACAAATCCAACTTCTCAATTACATTTACAAAATTTCGCAAAGATAAAGGGACGATAAATCTGCTATGGGCGCACCAGCGTAATAATTCTTTCCCTTAATTAATGCTGATATTATGGTTTTGCATAAAACAAATCGACTAGAATCATAATACTTCTTTAAGTTGCATAAAATTTTCAAAAATAATTAACAAGATTTAATATAAGAAATAATTTTAAAATCAATTCAATAAAGTAACTAAGTAAAACTAAGTAAATAAATATAGTTAAAAATATTAACACATTTCTTAATCTCGCTCTTATTGTTACGGACATTCTGGTATTTTTATTTTCACGGGTCAAGTGACGATAATTTCATTTTAAAAGTAAATAAATAACCGACCTTAAGGTTAACAACAGCCATAAGATATTTTTTTTTACAAAATTAAAGAGACAAACGAACTGAGCTGCCACCTGATGGTAAATAACTGGCTAGTGGTCTAGTGGTGTCCATAGACCATAGACACCTACAACTAACTTTAAACAAAGGATGCTTTGTTAACTCTGACGACTATTATGGAATACCTCACAGCCTGTTGTTATTTGCTTGTCGGTTTTATTCGATTTCAAAACCATACAATTTTTAAACACGTGTAATTCAAATAAAAAATAAGTATAAACTTTCAAACAGTGATTTAATTTAAGAACCAATAACTAATATTTTTGACTTGTGACTGGCACTATAATCGAATACAATTATATTTTAAAAACTAATAAACTTTAAGTTTTCTTTTTATTATTGTGATAACTAATGATGAAAGTAAATTTTTAATTTAGTAAATGATTGTCGCTTATAAATATTCATATATAGTAGTATAATATGGTATCTTATGCATTATATATATTAATAATTAATGATACAATACAAAAAGTCACTAATTAACATTTGGTAAAATGACACTAATGGCTGAAGAGTAATCTTAAAATAGAAACTCGTGAAATAACGCTAGATCACAGTCTATGTAAAATACATTAGTAAGATAAACGTTTACCTATAAATAAATAATTTATAGGAGACACTTCGCCGTCCGAAATGACACGTTAATTAGATACTAGATAATATACCCTGTTCACTTTAGCATGAATTTAAACGAAAAAAAAAAATACAATCTTGAAAATAATTCCATTGATAAAGACTGCCAAATGCACAGAAGACAGTAGAAATAATATGTGTGAAATTATAAATGTATGGTAGTATAAAATCTCATGCTAAAATGAACACGCTTTATAAATTAATACAATGCACTTTAAAAGTCATCCAGCTGAACATGCAAGTGGTGATGTTTTTTCTATTTACATCTAATACAGTGTTAAATATAAAACTTTAATTGTTTCAAATAAATAATTGTAAAATATGCTTTTAATGAAAATTCATAAATTAAACCCGTATATTACCGAACCATCATAATTATTCGTTCCTTTTCTATGAAATTGTTTTGTAATCCTGACGACTTTCAATTTTTTTTGCATTAGACTTGACTTTTAGAATTCAAATTAATATCAAATAGAAGCTAAGCTACAAATCAACAAACGACCTTTAAAAGCAATGTCCTTCAAATCAACAAACGATCTACTTTTGAAGATCGTTTGTTGATTTGTATTTCCACTGTTGTTCCCGTTTTTGTTTGGATGGCTTTCGCTTCCGTAATGGAAATTTCGATCTCAACTCGACGAGCTCCGCAAGTGATCAAAGACTAAAGTAGATTAATACGGTATGAAAGCTTAAAGAAGCAGACAGAAAAAAGAGTCAATTGGTAAATTTGCGTTTAGTTTCAAGCACCATTTAGAACCATATTGTGACACTGGAGAACAACAGGAAACCTGCCTCAAAGGTTACGTTAATTTGTATAATCCGCACACGAACGCGAGAGGTTTTGATCGGGTATGAGTTTTGACTGTGATAGATTTGCTCCAAAGCTTATGCCTTAATTTTTAAGGCTTTGATATATATATTTCAAAATTTGCTTGATACAAAAATATTCAATAACGATACGATCAACCACCAGCATGTTCAATCGGGCGAGGTAAGTTGCCAAGTCTTCACTACACAGTTAAGTCTAATAGTAGAAATATGAAAGTAACTTTATTCACCGAACTAACTCAAAGCAGGTGCCGATTGTTCTAGTCGATAGATTTGGACGGCTTCACTTTGTCCTTTTTCTCTGTACTGCTCTGACTAGTCCTTTAAAAAAATATACGTTTTACATAAGTTGTTAGGTACTTTGTGCATTATGTTACATATAATATACATTACTATTTCATTAATAACTGAAAAATAATATGTAGGATACAATCTAAAAATTTCTAGAAGCAAGACCATGCAATTTATAAAATATTGTGACTAAAGATTCTATGGCAATAGAGTATGTGAACATAATTTCTTTTATAGGATAAGGGTGATAAACGAGCACGCAGTCCACCTGTAGTAAGTAGTTGCTATGACCCGTAGACATCTACATCTATCCTCGTTTGCGAATCAAAATGCAGATGCGTTGTCACCCGTGAGGACTAAGATGAAATGCCTCGTTTCCAGCAAAAGGGGTCTCCGGTTCTTTACACTCCCCATACGAAACACAGCAGCGTTATGCTACTATTTTACGCTGGTATTCTGTGTGAGCGTGGTTCTTCCCCGGTTCAGTCGACCCATTCATGCTACAACTATACGACTAATATAGCAGCAGCATGGCTTAACCACGTAAAAAATTCTTCCCATCTTGCCTGTCGGCATATTTTACTTTAATAGACGGCGAGAAAGATATGTCGTATACTGAGACGCATGTTAGCTAAGCTAAACAAATTTGTCGCCATAACTCATCTGTGGCCTTCTTTATTGGGAGTTAGCTGGGCTGGCCATATTACTTAGTTTTTTTTTTTAAATTTATTGTAAGGCAATGGGACTAATTCTTTTACGGCGTTCTCTACCAGTTAATCTTAGGAGAGGTAGAGAAATAAAAATTTGTTCACTATTCGCCACTTACGTGGTCTGGAAGCTCTAATTTAACATAAAACAAGTGAAATTAAAAAAAAGTATTAGTTTTTTTTTAATATACTACTCTTTTATATTTTTGCATTGTCCCCCAATTCTCAACTATGTATTAAAATTTCACGTCTAACTCATCAGGAATTTAGTTTATAGTCAATTAATAAATTTTATCCGAACGAATACGCGAATGCGAGTTAATAAAAAAAATGTGGTAATAGCAGCTTCATGCTGCTTTGTTTCGTATGGTGAGTGTAGAGAACCGGAGATCCATTTTACTGGAAACGAGGCCTTCCATGTTAGTCCTCACGGGTGACAACGCATCTGCATTTTGATTTTTAATTGAGGGTAAATCTATCGGCCACAGCATCTACCACCAGGTGGACTCTGAGCTCGTTTGTCACCCTTCTTCCATAAAAAAAATACACAGACCGAAAAACATCACAGGTGCAAAATAGTCTGACACTGCGAACGTCAATCCCAAGCGCGTATTAACTACGTAATGCCAAAGTTTTCATACTTATCTGCAAAGTACTTAAATATCTATATTATAAAAAAGTTGTTCTCACCAGTGAAAGCTTAACCGTCACAACATTTGACAAAGCCTGCCCTTATGTTTCGAAGTTTTGCTAGTTTGTGACGTCATTTCTGGCTCCGTCACCACGGTTGAATGGCTGTTCTTGTCTGTCAGCACCATCGTTTGAGTCTTCTCTTTCTCTTCGACCTGAGAGCTTGGCGCGTAGAGGGATCTGTAGGAGGCTTGAGTTTCATTTTGTTTTAACAACTATTCATTCTCTATAAGATTTTATAATATGGGTGTCAGTGAAAATTTTATGTATATTTGCGCACAAGTGAATTCGAGCAGTTTGCAGACTAATGCAAAGATATCAGAATTAGTAACAGCTATAAAATAAGTATTAATGTAAAATTACCTAGTGAATTTATTCCGAGGTGGCCGCGGTGGAAAGTTTCCAGGCTTTGGTCGTCTTAAGGAATAAGTTTTTTTTACAAGGGCCATGCTTGTTTCTGGTGCAGGTTTTGCGCAATTAAGTGTGGTAACAGTCAATTCAACATCTTTTATCGCTTCGTTTGATGCTGAAAACAAAACTATCAATTTGTAAATGGTTTTGTATTTAAAAATATCATTTTAATTAGCACCTTCACACATAAAACTTGAGGCCATACCACACTTATACTCGTCTGCCTCATAAAGAAAATAACACTATTTCAAACAAAATTTAAATGAATATATTGATGGTAATACGGTTTTAATGGGAGACTTCAACGCAAAACTAGACACAAGAGAGAACGGTGAGCTGAAGGTAAGGAAATTCAGGATATGGCGACGGATGAGTAAGCTCAAGGTCACTCAGCGCGCTATGAAGAGAGTTATAGTCAGGATTTCACTGCGCGATATACATAGAAATGAGGATATCCGCAGTAGAACTAGAATAACCGTCATAGCCCAACGGATTAGTAAGCTGAAGTGGCAATATGCATATTGCCACCGGCTCCCCACTAGATGGAGTGACGATCTGGTAAGACATGCAGGAAGTCGATTGATGCAGGTGGTTCAAGACCGTGCTTTATGGCATTCTTTGGGGAGGCCTATTTTCGGCAGTGGACTTGTGAAAAGCTGTAATGATGATGATGATGAATATTTTATGATTTTTTTGATTTATGAACGACAAAAAAATCAACATATCTTCAAAGCTACTTCGAACGAGCAATATGATAAAAACCTTATTTAAATAGCCTAAGTAGCAATAACTAAAAGAAAAATTAAACTCAAATCACACTGTTTCAAAAAAGAACATTTTTCTATTAATAAATGTTAGCCACACATGTATGTAATATTTTGTTAAGAATACCAAACAAATTTAAATCCTCACAGAATGTCTTCCAATAACTGTGATTTTACCTGTTTGTTTTTGACTGTTATAGTGACAGTTTTCTATAAACTCCATAAGCTGTCAGTTACATATGAAATCAAAAATTACATATTTTATCTGTATTTGACACAAATACTTAGACTACTTTAAATTTAAACGTCTTATACACGGTCCATCTTGACGTACGTCCCGCCAAGGTCATGCACGACGCACGACGCAAAATGACAATGAGTAGTCTTGACGTACGTCAAGCCTATTCATTCTCGATTTGCATCGTGCGTCGTGCAAGACCTTGGCGGGACGTACGTCAAGAAGGACCGTGTATAAGACGTTTTATATACATATTAATTTTAAGTAACCGTGTAGTGGCGGTGTAAGGATGTCCTTTAGACCATATCGTCCCGAGGGTGTTGCAAGAGGCGACTGAGGAAAATGAAACAGATGGGCGGCAGCATGTTCCTGACATCAACTAAAAATAACAAAAACTGCGGTTGCCAACCTGCTGGCCAAGCGTGGCAACTATGGCAAAATTCCCCCATGATTCAATCTATGGGGGAGGCAGGTTTCAGCAGTGGACTTTTATAGACTGTAATGGATGGATATCACTTTTAAGTTACATTCTATTAGAGAGATCTATTCCATATAAGAATATTATGTGTTTCAATCCAGGTTGTTCTTTGAAATACTTTCAAACATTCCTCATGACAAGAGTAAAACTGGAAATTGAATTGTTTATTTGGAATTTAACTCAACTACATTACAGTTTTTGCTAAGCTATTTGTACAAAAAAATAAATTATATGATTATCAAGTTACCTGTGAATTCCTCGATAGGTTTATCAATGGTATCATGATCAATCCAAGTAAGGCCCATTTCCACTTTTTCAGCAAGATCCTGCCACCGCTGCCTGTTCTCCATAGTTCCAGTGTACAAAGGCTGGATCCATGGAAACGTGTCTGATAGAACTTTGTAAAGCGGTAGGCAAATCATATCGATGAAACCTACTTGCATCTGTGGCAGTTCGTCTTTCTTCTCCCTGTAATATTAATAAACATGACGTACCGCTATACTATGATGTACCGCTATCTATCGATATTAATTATAAATAAAAGAAAATAAAATAAAATGAATTTATGATAGACTTTTGGTCCATAAGAGAGTTAGTACAAAATATGAACTTACAAACTATGTAAGACAGAATAAAAAAAAATGATGATGATCTATGCGAACTTGCTTAAGTAAGTTAAAGTTACAGCCGCACAGGCCTCCTCTCATTTGTGAGAGGGTTTCAGGGCAAGACGATCTTCATATGTCTTCGAAATATTTTTTTCTTATTTCTCAGACATGCAGATTTCCTCACGATGTATCCCTTCACCGCCGACCACGCGGTGAATCAGCACTTAAAACTGCAATTAACAATTTCGATCGAACCGGGGTTGCTCGCGTACTGTGAAATTTACAGCGAGTGCGTAGTCCCTGATTTACCACGGCTTTGTTTAAGTAGTGTTTATTAAATTTACAACGTGTACAAATAAAAAAAAAGAGTAAATGTCAATGGAAAGTTGCATGTTTTAAATATAAAATAAAACAGTGTTCCATTTTAAAAGAAAGTCCTATGATTAAAGTTACACGTTTTAAATATAAAAATAATACAGAGTGTTCCATTTTAAAAGAAAGAACTATGATTATAAAAATAATACAGCGTGTTCCATTTTAAAAGAAAGTCCTATGATTATAAAAATAATACAGAAATTTCCATTTAAAAAAAAGTCCTACAATTACACAATTTATCAATTATCACACATATTTTTCTGTTAATATAATTTTTTTGGTCGAAGAGTTTGAACAAACTTTTTGCATCTATCCAACATCCATATTGTATAGGATTTTTTTTTAATTACAAACAATTACTACAAATCATATTTAATTTAAAAACCGTGGTATCTCAGGAGCTAAGCGCCCGTTGTATATATTACAGTACGTGTGCAACCCGGGTTCTAATTCCGCTGCACCAATGAAATTGTTAATTACAATTTTAAGTGCTGATTTGCCACGTGCTCTACGGTGAAAGAAAACATCGTGAGGAAACCGGAATATCTTAGAAATTAAAAAAATATATACTTTCAAGTCATGTGAACGCATTAGAGCAGCGCGTTGGCCTTCTCTTAACTCAAAAACCTTCTGTGAAATGAAATTTTGACTTTATATTTAATTTAATTCAGCAATGACAAATTATCAATTTCAAGAATACCTGTCCATCATAGCAATCGGTTGCTGGTTCAGCTGCAATTTTTCCAAGTCACCTTGATCGAAGAACTCATCAGCAACTAACTTGGCTACTTTGTGTTGTACTTCCCAAGGCTTTGCTATCGCTGACACATCGCATGCTGTCATCATCATGCCACAAAGCACTAGAAAGTTAATGTTCATTATTAAAATATCCATAAAAATATATCTATACAAACAAATCAAATGGAAGTATCCGTTTGTAATGTCAAAATAAGAACTTTTTACTAAATGCATATGAAACTATATACGGTTAATCTGACTGTTTGTCTGTTTGTTCCGGCTAATCTCCGTAACGACTGGACTGATTTTGATGGGACTTTGATTGGCAGATAGCTGATGTTATAAGGGGTAACTTAAAATAGTTTTATTTTTGAAAAATAATTAGGGTTCCCTGCAAATAAAAACCCATGAAATCCAATCGTAATAAATTCCACAAGTTCGAAGTCGCGGTGAGTAGCCTGTTTATTATATAACACGAACTAGCATCGTTCATACTAAATAGGTGCTTTTAGTACCATGTAGTTTCGGTTTAAGAATATCCACTACCCCATATCATCCCGTGGGTGTCGTTAGAGGCGACAGAGGGAAACAAATCAGGAGATGGGCAGCAGCTTCTTCCTAATAATGGTTAAAAAGAAAAAAGACTGCGGTTGCCAACCCGCTTGCCAAGCGTGGTAACTATGGCAAATATACCCCTATGAGACAATCTATGGGGGATCATATCATGATATCCAGTAGTGGACTTTAATAGGCTGTAAAGGATGGATGGGTGAACCGTCAGTGCGTCAAAAATTCAATACATTGAATTACTCCTATAAGTTGTACCATTTACTAATGTACTGTTATCACTTACATTCTTTCTTTTCTGGGCTCTGCCAATCGAACTCTCCATTATCAACAAGCTCAAGAAATTTTGATTTCTTCTTGAAGTACATGGCTAAATCGGTCGAAAGTATTGCTGTTTCAACAACCCTCATCACATCTTTGTAGTCACATGGTGACAATGCCTGAAACGGAGCAAAATTAACAAGTTCAAACCTAATAAATAATTTGCTTTCCATCTCTGAGTATTTGCACAGACACAACCTACGATGTTACACCAGGAACTCGGTCTGTAATACGGTTTCGTGGATCGGAAACTGCTTATTATAAGTACTTGACGGAAGCCATGCTCGAAAATGACCGCGCCAGGCTCTACTGGGACCGGGCCATCATCACAGACAGCACAACCAAGGATATTTTTGGTCGACATTACCATTCCGTATGACAAGAATCACGTGAAGAGGCAAAGTGCATAAGGCATGTGGAGTGATTTGCCAACTGAAATTATGTCTATAGTCGTTTCTGCGATCAAGCCAATTCCGATCAGCCTCTCGGGTCATCTGATCCGACTGGGACTCCGCGATGGACTGCTCCGGGCTCAAATGCAGTAGGCGGTGCTCCTTGATACCACCGTCTGCTGGCTTCTTTCTCTTTCCCATTAACCTTCGACCGTCTGGTCTCCCCTGCCGAGTGCTTCCATCTGGTTGGGTTTTTATTAATTTATTTGTTAATTTACTATTTATTTATATATCTAATGTATAGTGTTATATTCAACATATAGTTTATTTCATATAATTCATCATTTTAATATACATTTTTACAATATAACTAAATGAAAAATTTAATAAAAATTAAATACCCCAATAATAATATCTAATTTCTTTAATCACTGCAACAATTTTATAATTTTCCTAAATGTCATATTTTTTTTTATAGGATGAGGGTGACAAACGAGCACACAGTCCACCTGATGGTAAGTGGTTGCTGCGGCCCATAGACATCTACATCTATCCTCGTTTGCGAATCAAAATGCAGATGCGTTGTCAGCCGTGAGGACTAAGATGGAATGCCTCATTTCCAGTAAAAAGGGCCTCCGGCCACCTGCACTCACCAAGCGAAACGCAGAGGTAAACCTCTACTTCACGCTGGTATTCTGTGAGGTCGTGGTACCACCCCGGTTCGAGCCGGCCCATCCGTGCGACAGCAAAAGCTACCGCGTGGCTCTACCACTGTTAATTTCATATTTTATTTTAATTTTATTATTTAATTCTTATTTACGTCTTAAAACAAACTTTGATGTGACTTGCCAGAAACAGGGGAAAAGAGAGACATTTTGATACGCATCGGTTACCTTCTTTTTTTATAGGATAAGTGTGACAAGCGAGCACACAGTCTACCTGATGGTAAGTGATAGACATCTACGTCTATCTTCGATTACGAATCAAAATGCAGATATGTTGTCACCTGTGAGCACTACGAGGGAATGCCCCGTTTCCAGTAAAAAGGGTCTCCGGTTCTCTACACTTACCGTACGAAACACAACAGCGTTAAGCTGATATTCTGTGAGAGCGTGGTCCTTCCCCGGTCGAGCCGACCCATTCGTGCTACAGCTATATTACTAACATAGCTGCAGCATGGCTATACTACGTAAAAATGTACCAACTAGTTCTTTCTTTTAACTACTAATATGCTAGGTGGTTGGACGCCTTTTCTGTCTAAAAGTACGTCTGGGTAAGTACCACCCTCTTCTATATTTGCCGCCAAATATCAGGGCCTGCACTGCTTTGAAGGTAATTTTTTTGTTTCAGATTTCGCTGTAGCTATCCCTGAACTGCAGTAAACACTTATCATCTGGTGGACTGTGATTTTAAGTTACTCTGGATATAAAGAGGAAAACGGCAGAGGTTTAAAACGTGTGTGATTACTAAATACTTCTTTCTTTTTTTTCTTTTTTCTTTAGAAAAACGTTACCCCCACACTAGGATTTTCTCCTGTGTCGTGGAGGCAGTTTACAAACATAAATTGCACAAGGACAAACATCCATAAAAATACTAATCCACATGATAAGCTTTGGCCGCCGAAGGAAAACGGGAGATCTCCCACCGGTCAAGGTGTTCGGCCCGGGGAGCGGCTAACGCTCCGTAGTATGGTAGTTCGGAGCTGTTCTATATATACCGCATCTATATGACTGCCTCGTTGGTCTAGTGGTTGTAGTAGTGCGACTGCTGATCATGAGGTCCCAGGGTTCGAATCCCGGGTCGGAACAAAAATCAGTTATTGAGTTTTTCCATCAAGAAATTCTCAGTAGCTGCCCGGAGTCAAGAAGTTGGCGGTGTTTCACCCCCGTGCCTCGGAAAGCACGTAAAGCCGTTGGTCCTGCGCCTGATCTCTCTCCGGTCGTGTCGGTTTACCGTCCCATCGGGCTATGAGAGTGAGGGAATAGAGAGTGCACCTGTGCTTGCGCATATACTTGGGCACTATAATTCTGTCCTGCGCCGATGGCTGGTCTCTGTTGAGACTGGCCGCCGTGGCCGAAATTCGGTCTGGAGGACATTATTATTATATATACCGCAGTACTTCAGAACTTTGATAGTGTGATTTAGGCTTCGGCGATGACAGCGCCAGCCACAAAGCTATATTTAATAATTATAGCTTTTAACAAAAAGTAAAAACCGACTTTAAAATCGCTAAAAAATAAATTATTGATTTTATGGGTGAAATTTTTTCTCATCGAAATTGGTTCAAAATCTGCGAAGATATCGCGTTTTAACATACATAGAAAAAAAAACATTCACACGAATTGAGAACTTCCTCTTTTTTGAAGTCGGTTACCAATACACTGTTTATCGGCTAAATCAAAAGTGATAATACTAACCTGAAATATATTACTACTCTCATTATTCAATATCATTACACATTGATCAAAGTGATGGTGTTCCATTGTAGAAGTCGAATATAAAATTGCGAGGGGACTTTCCGTCTTAGTTTGAAACGCGTTGTTCGTTCCTCGATGGTCAAGATCGTGGCAAAGGCAAGCGACTAAAAGTCCCAAAATCTCGAGATCGGACATGAATCGCTCCATTTTGCCGGTTTTGAGCATTGCGAACATCGTTTGAGCAACATTAAGGGCGTGTCGCCAGTTGTGATATTTCACTGGTCGATAGTTTTTCTTCACACTTAATGTCCATCGGCAGAGTACCTGAACAAATTTAAAACAATATTCTATACATTATAGTATTTAGAAGTGGAATAAGTTGCAGTGTAGTGGCGTCAAAGTGGAATTCACTATCCCATATTATCCTGTAGGAGTCGTAGGAGGCGAAATAGGAAAATAAAACAAAAAAAAAAGAATCAGGAGATGGGCAACGTGTATGAATATGTGTAATGTTAGTTAAACCTTATTTTTATATTTATATCCTTCTTTGCGAATGCGTTGGTCATTACTGTCACTGCTCATCTTTCATAAGTGTTCTACTCAGGTTCTCCAGTATGGCCGTAGGAAGGAAAAGGGAAAATCTCCCGCCGGGCAAGGTAATCGGCCCAGGGAGCGGCCAACGCTTCTTGTGACACGGAGCTATTCTATATATACTCATTGCGCTTCGGAACTTTGATAACATGATTTAAGTTTCGGTTCGTTTCGCTTGTGGCGTGACTACAGCCCATTTTCATTCATTCATTCATTAAAGCCTATCAAGTCTCCATTTTAAACACAGGCTTTCCCATATATTGTATTATAGGGGAGATATTTGCCATAGTTCCTACGAGAAGAGTTCCTAAAAGAGATAAACATATACATCTATAGGATTTAGTCTACGAAAGAAAGAGATAGAATACAGTATACAGCACTGACAGTGTTTCCTATTATTTCGGTCTCTTTTCACTTTAGTGAAACCTTCAGAAAAAGAACAGAACTGCGCACATGTTTTAATAAGAAGAGGCTGCCTTGCCTGGCTGATTCTGAATTTAAAAAAAATCTCGCTGTATTTCTTGCTGGTCAGACACCCAGGACAGGCTTTTTCCGAACCAGTGGTAATTAAACAAAAGAGTGACTATACAGGATAAGTGTTAACTAAAGTTTCTGTTTCTGATTAATATGTTATTTACGAGTATATTATTATTTATATGCTAATGGAATAAATAATATAAATATAATAATAACCTATGGAATATTATTAAATTAATGATTTATATATAATTATAGCTGTTGCCCGCGACTTCGCCCGCGTGCAATTTAGGGTTTTAATTTTTTTGCTAGGAACTCTAATTATTTTTCTAAAATAAAATTAGTCTAAGTTACTCCTTATGACATTAGCTATCTGCCAAAATCGGTCCAGCCGTTTCGGAGATTAGCTGGAACAAACAGACATACAGTCAGACAGACAAACATTTTAAATAGTGTTGTTTTGTTAAAGTACCATTTATACTTTCATGTGCATTTAGTAAAACGTAATTACAAACATACACTTCAACTATAAAGTTGATTATAAAAATTGATTTTTACAAAAATATAATTATTGTAAAAATCAAAATTATTTTATAATCTATATAAATAGATTATAAAATAATTTTGATTTTTACAATAATTACATTAATTACTGACATTTTTCTTTTTTATATCTCATCGTCATCGTCATTGTCATCGATATAGTCATCGTCATCGTCTTCTTCATCGTCATCGTCCTCGTCGTCGACGTCATCGCTTTCGTAATCGTCATGGTCATCATCATTGTCATCGCCAACGTCATCTTCATTGTCATCTATATAGTCATCGTCATCATCTTCTTCATAGTCATCGTCCTCTTCGTCGTCGTCATCTATTTCGTAATCGTCATCGTCATTGTCATCGATATAGTCATCGTCATCGTCTTCTTCATCGTCATCGTCCTCGTTCTCGACGTCATCGCTTTCGTAATCGTCATGTTAATCATCATTGTCATCGACAACGTCATCATATTTGTAACCGCCATCGTCATCGTCATCGTCATCGATATAGTCATCGTCATTGTCATTGTCATTGTCATCGTGCAACGTGTTGGCAGACAATTGCCTGTCAATTGTTGGCAAATAATTTTAAGGTGTTACGTTTAACGCTTGTTAAATAACCTTACATTATTGGAACCCTGGCTCAGACTGCCTCAGAATTCTTAGATCGTGAGCATCCAAAAATCGATCCCAGCTAGCTACATTGAAATTGATTCTACGTGGTGAATAAATCGACGTAAAGAAAACAAGGAGATGTGAATTTTGTGAACGGGGATTTGGAGGGCGGAAGATCCTTCGTAACTCCAAAACCTTCTCATAATAAGCGGGAAGGTCTATTCACAGCACTGTAACGTATATAGGAAGTCACTTTCAGATTATTGACTACTTACATCGTAAGGTATGTGAAACTTCTCAACGAGGTTGCATTGCAGGAACATACGCAACGTTGCTCTACAAGTGTCTTCGTCCGATAAATCAAAATCTGAAACAAAATTTTATATAAACTACATATTTTATATAACAACCACAATCGACTGGGCCTAAATGTAGTCAACATAGATGTATCCCCACTTCGGCTTTTAACCGTATACTGTTACCGTTACACAGCCACTGGTGAACATAGGCTTTCCCTCTTATTGCTTTGTATTGCCTCATAGGGGGGATATTTGCCATATTTGCCACGCTTGGCAAGCAGGTTGGCAACCTTTTTTTTTATTTTCAATCGTTATTAGGAAGACGCTGCTGCCCATCTCCTGATTTGTTTCCCTCTGTCGCCTCTTACGTCACCCACGGGATGATGTGGGGTAGTGGATATTCGTACACTGCCACTGCACGGTAACCGTGTATAAAAAATCTCAAATAACGATTTACCATGAAATTTAAAGCTGTATAGGTTGTAGCTGTCTGCTGAAGGGATTACGTCTTGACTCAATTTATTTGTGTCCTCGGCTGACGCTGTTGCGTGGTACGACAAACATTCCAATGCAACCTGGAATAAGTAATACATTTCAAAATAATCAACAGTTTTCAAGTTATTTATTTATTATTAAAACTAGCTGATACCCGCGACTTGGTCTGTGTTGCTTGATATATCAGAAAGGAGAAACATCAGAAAGATCGCAAGCAAAAATATACTTTGCTTACAAAATTTATTTGTAAAAATCTTATTAATTGAATATAATGTTCACTAAACACGTAGTGCTTATAAAAAACGTTGTTTCTTAAAACTTTCATAACTTTATGTTAAATGAAGATATCTCAATAATTTTTTTTTAGTTAAGGGCCAAGTGTCTAAGAAATAAAACTTAGAAAACCTAATTGAAATCTATCCAGTAGTTTTTTTCGCGCACAATTGCAAACCTCCATCATTTTATTTATATAGATTAAAATATATTAACCAAGAGCCAAGGAGGCCTTCAGCCGGAATCACATTCACATTATCAATAATAAAGTACTTTAAATTATTTGATAAAAATCAACAATTTTTTTGACAATTACGCTTTAATCTATCGCAAAATGTGATGGATGCTTCTGCATTGAACGCTTTCACGAACAGATTGGATAAAATCTCCCAACATTAAGATGCACACGCATCAACTTTTAGCTGCTAGCGTGTTTATTAATTTATATTAATAATAATAATTAATAATTACCTTCTGCTTCGCCATAAGTTTACAAGCGTTTTCGTACATTTGGGTGTTATGAATTCCCAGACCGCAGAAAATAGCAAACGCTTCGAATATCGATATGTCGCCATCCGTGAATTGCGAACCATTTTCCTGTAATTAGAATTTATAATCGTTGAATAAAAATAATTTATTTTCTCTGTAATCAAAGGCAATGAAACACGAAATGTTGCAAGTGACGTCGTTCTGTACAACTGTGTCTTGACGCACAGTATACGTGGTTATGCGGAGGAACCATTGACTACTTCCATATGTAGAATAAAACTAATTGAAATAAAAAGACGAAAATGTAAGAATATAACATCATCATCATTCATCATTACAGCCTTTCACAAGTCCACTGCTGAACATAGGCTTCCTCCAAGGAATGCCACAAAGCACGGTCCTGAGCTACCGGCATCCATCGACTTCCTGCATGTCTTACCAGGTCGTCACTTCATCTAGTGGGGGGTCGCCCTACACATCGCCTACCGGTACGAGGTTGCCACTCAAGAACCTTTCTTCCCCATCGGTTGTCCGTGCTTCGAGCTATATGGCCGGCCCGCTGCCACTTCAGCTTACTAATCCGTTGGGCTACGTCAGTTACTCTGGTTCTACTGCGGATATACTCATTTCTAAGTTAATCACGCAGAGAAACCCCGAGCATAGACCTCTCCATAGCTCGCTGAGCGACCTTGTGCTTCCTCATACGGCCAGCAGTGAAGGACCACGTCTCAGATCCGTAAGTCATCACTGGCAACACGCACTAGTTGTACAATTTCGTTTTAAGGTTTTGAGGTATGTCTGACGAGAAGATGTGTCGTAGTTTCCCGAACGGTCTATTTGTCCCAGGTAAATATACTCGTCAATAACTTCGAGCTTAGTGCTCCCAACAACTACCGGCATAGGTGTGACATGGACGTTAAACATGATTTTTGTTTTGTCCATGTTCATCTTAAGACCTATCCGTTGGGAGACACTATTGAGGTCATTGAGCATAGTGCTTAGGTCCTCCAGCAATTCTGCCATAAGGACTATATCGTCGGTAAATCGAAGGTGAGTGATGTACTCGCCATTGATGTTGATACCGCATCCTTTCCAGTCCAGCAGCTTGAAAACGTCTTCTAATGCAGCGGTGAAGAGTTTCGGGGATATAACGTCACCCTGTCTTACACCTCTCTGCAATTGGGTGGGTTTCATACTCTGGTTCTGTACTCGGATAGCCATCGTAGCTTTACTGTACAAACACTTCAGCATTTTGATATACCGACAGTCAACTTGGCACCGCTGAAGGGAATGCAGCACCGCCCAAATTTCGACAGAATCAAAGACTTTCTCATAGTCCACATACGCAAGGCAAAGTGGCAGATTATACTCCTCTGTCTTCTGTATAATGTGCCGAAGGGTGTGTTTGTAGTCTATGGTACTAAAGCCTTTTTGGAAACCGGCTTGTTCAGGAGGCTGGAAGTCGTCAAGTCTGCGTGCGAGACGATTCGTAATGATTCCCGAAAACAGCACGTTGTCGCGGCTCAGAAGGGAAATCGGTCTGTAGTTCTTCAAGAGAGCGTTGGTTGTCGCCTTTCTTGAAGAACAATACCACTACACTTCTGCTCCACGCCTCCGGAGTAGTGTAACCATGGAGGACGGAATTAAAGAGCTTCTGAAGGGCTTCAAGTATCTGTTTTCCACCCGCTTTTAAAAACTCCACTGTAATTCCATCCTCGCCCGGGGACTTTCCGGTTTTAAGGTACTGGAGAGCCATTCTAATCTCGCTCAGACTGACGTCCGGGATATCTTCGGAATAGTGTCGGATAAGACTCGCTCTTGGATCGCATTAATCACACTTGCGTGTGGCTCCAACGATGACGTGTACAGCTGCCCATAGAACCTCTCAATCTCACTCAAAATCTCAGGTGCCCCGGAAACGACGCTGCCACACTCGGTCTTCAGCCTTGACATTTGGCTCTTTCTGGCAGACAGATCTCTGGCAAAGACTTTGGAGCCTTGGTTCCGCTCGATCGCTTCTTCAATACAAACTGTATTGAAGTTGCGTAAGTCCCGCCGTATGCATTTGGAGATCTGTCTGTTTAGTTGCCTGTATGCTGATAAATCTGTTGAAGACTGTATTTTCATCTCCCGTCTAACATCCATAAGATTAAGAGTGTGATCGGAGAGTTTTTGTGTTCTTTTGCGGCGAGTCTTGCAGAACTTAGCTCCGACCGCATGGACAGTTTTCACGAGCTTGTCATTCATATCGTCCACTTCATTGCAGTCTTCTAGGCACTGAAAACTGTTTTGTAACTCCAGCTGAAAGGTTTCAGGACTTTGGAATAGAGCATGAGGGGGACGGAGAGTTGACTTCATTAGACGAGACCTCTCCAACTCAACGTTTAGGTTCAGTGTGCATCTAACCATTCGGTGATCGCTACCAGTTTTCACCCTCGCGATCACGGAGACATCACTGAACAGTTGTCGTCTTGTCGTCATAATGAAGTCAATCTCATTTTTTGTCGAACCGTCGGGGCTCGACCAGGTCCCATCCTGTGGGACCGCTTCTGGAAGAAAGAGTTCATCATAAAGAGTCCCTCTTTCTGCATGAAGTCGGCCAGCTGCTGGCCCCATGGGTTCCGTTGCCCTATTCCAAATTTCCCTACTTTCAACTCACCGTTCTCTCTTGTGCCTAGTTTTGCATTGAAGTCTCCCATTAACACCGTATAGTGGGTTTTGGAGGAATGCATGGCTCTAGAGATATCGTCATACATTTCCTCCACCTCCTCATCGGGGTGTGTCGAGGTTGGTGCGTAAACCTGTATGACCTTCAGCGAATACCGTTTGGTGATTCTGAGTATAAGGTACGCAACCTTCGCCGACACACTCTCAATCTTTACAACGTTGTTAACGAGAGACTTGTGGACGATAAATCCGACACCTCCTTGGGACAGATGGTCGCCCTCCCGATGATAGAGCAAGTTATTCGAGGATTACCGTGTCCTCCCCCTCTCTTCGGACCTCGGATAATCCTATAATATGCCAGCGCTACTTGTCTATCTCTTCTTCCAGCTCCACGATCTTCTCGTCAGTACTCAGGGTGCATGCGTTGTATGTTGCCAGGTCGAGTGCACCCCCTGCCCCACCGTTACCATGGTCGCCACCGTAGCCAGTAATAGCGGGGCCGCCGGGGACTGGGGCCGTCTCTTCGTAACTTTCATGGTGGGTATATTGCCATAGTTGCCACGCTTGACGAGCGGGTTTGCAACCGCAGTTTTTGTTTTGATTTTTTGCTGTTATCAGGAAGATGCTGCTGCCCATCTCCTGCCTGTTTCCCTTTGTCGCCTTTTACGACACCCACGGGAATATATGGGGTAGTGGATATTCTTAACCGCCACTACACGACTAAGAAATATAACATAAATATTATACATTTAATATTTAAAATAAAAACTTTTTTAATGTGCCTATCAAAAACGTTGCGCGGGAATTTTAGTTACTTAAAAATAATGTCTAGAATTGGCACATATTTTGAAATTTTTATACATTGGTACATATTTTTTCAATGAAACCATAATTGTGTAACTAAATATCGGATTTTATCGCATTTAATTCATTTTAACTTTTATAATTCCCGATGTTTCGGGCACTTTCCAGAACCTACATCCATATTATGTTTCGGGTTATTGTTTGCCTCCTTATATTTATAGTTTCTTATCTACCATGACCATAACATTCTTTTACTATCTCTCGTTTCCTTCAAACTATTAATTTATACCGGTATATCCATCCTACAAGTTAGTCGTCTCTATATCTAGGCCTGACGTCTAGATTTTCGACCCGAAATTCATCCTGTTTCTTAAATAAATTCAAATTCACATTCTTGTGATATGATTCCAAACTTTATTTCAAACTGTAAATGTCCTTGTTTTGGAAATACAAATACCATAAAGTACCTCTGCATGATTGCAGACAAGAATCTAACCTTCAAAGAACATACTGGGTGGCGCCCAGGTTATCACGTTAAATAGCACAGCAGTTAATACAAGTTGATATATGTCTGTTAAAATAATAAAATAAACAATAATAAAAGAAAATAAAAAATGCATTTTTCAAACAAAATAAATAGGGTAAAATATTGACAAGAAATAAATCAGCCTTGATATATAGGTTACTGACCTGAAGTGACTTCCAAAACGTCGCACGCGCCAGAAAAATAATAATTTATATTAACACCCGATTCCATTTCTTGTCACTTTGCGCGTAGAGAATTATGCCTTAACTTCATTATTTTAAGTAAATTTTTCGCTTGACTTTGTTTTCACACGCCTGCAGCGTGCGTTCCCTTTGTTTTTAATTTCGCGCATAAAATTATGCCTTAAATTGTTAGCCGTAAGTGCAGTTTTTGTTTGATTTTTTCTTTATTTGAGTAGTTAGGTTTGATAACCTTTAAACTACCTATATTCGCCTTGAAATGGCATGGGTCTTTGACCTTCTAGAATTCATCAGGTGATATCTGTATGCATTTACATGATGTTATTTAATATTAAAACGAAAAAAATGCTACCGCGGCTAATGTATTAATTGTTATATATTTTTTTAGTTGTGTATGTTTAAAGAAATTTATATAGCATACGTCTTTTCATTTTATGTGATAACTTTTTCGTCACTCGGTATAGTTCAAAAAACTAGATATCCCGCACATTGTAATTTAATTAAAACTTAGTATGAATCAATACTTTAAATATTTTTGTTTATGGAGTAGGCATATGTACATCGTTGGACTTCAAAGTCTGTTGTGTGAATGAATTTTAATGTAATAAGCGATGATATATTAATTTATTAATATAAAAAAATCAAATGCAATTAACTAAGTTATTTTAAATAAAATAGAATGAAAATGAAACGTGCTCTATTAAATTAAAAAAAAAAGAAAACTGACAATCCATACCAGTTTATAGGATATTTTGGCAAAATTACGTTGCTATTTATAATCGATTGTAAAAAAGCTAATATTGTTACTACGTCACTGATCCCCGCTATCGAAAAAACTATGAACTATCCGGCACAAGACAGTCGTCACGCAAATAGCTATATTTTTGATGTTACGGCATCAAATACCTCTTTCTAGGAAACCACGCAATTTTGTTAATAGAGATAACGTTATAATAACGTTATTCACCGCTTTATTACGACCGTCGTGTATTCAGAGCTTTAGAGGTGACAACATATCCTTTTTTTCATTAATTAATTCATTACAGACATAATGAGGAAAGGAGGATATATATATATATATATATATATATATTTAATAGGATAAGGGTGACAAACGAGCACACAGTCCACCTGATAGTTAGTGGTTGCTGCGGCCCATAGACATCCACATCTATCCTCTATTACAAATCAAAATGTAGATGCGTTGTCACCCGTGAGGACTAAGATGGAATGCCTCATTTCCAGTACAAAGGGCCTTATTTGTCACGCTTGGCAGGCGTGTTGGCAACCGTAGCCGTTAATTATTTTGAGTTATCAGGAAGATGTTGCTGCGCGCTCTTGTTTCATTTCCCTCTCGTGGTCGTGTAGAGTTCGGAAGATGTTTGACACTTATTCTTGTTACACTTTTTTGTTTAAGCAATTTTTGTTGGTTACTTTTTAAAATATTATTATACCTTATTAATTAACTGCGCTACACCAATCACATCTTTATTAGCATTAACAATGGGCATGCACAACATCGTCCTAACGTTTACAGCGTCGTCCGCTTCAATGTCCGCAACGATCATGTTTTCTTTTCTCCAGTCATCGACGTCTGATATATTTAGAGCTTTATTAGACTGCGCCACCTGAAAATTTACAAATTATTAACAAATATAAATCCCTGTGCTGCTGTTAAAGTTACAGCTTATATACGTCCACTGCTGGGCAAAGGCCACCCCTCATTTCAGAGAGGGTTTAGGGCAAGGAAGTGACCGCCGCGCTGCCCCAATGCGTTGCATGCGTTGGCAACTTCACATGTCTTCGAAATATTTTTTTTTATTTCTCAGACATACAGGTTTTCTCACGATGTTTTCCTTCACTGCCGAGCACGTGGTAAATCAGCACTTAAAATTGCAATTAACAATATCATCGGTGCCGGCGGGGATTGAACCCGGTTTGCTCGCGTACTGTGAAATTTACAGCGAGTGCTAACCATCTGAGCTACCACGAATCCATGTATGTACATGTACCCCTGTATATAACCCTTTTAGAAATAACGAGGAGATAATAATACTAATAATAATAGTAAGGCATAGGGAAGTGACGACCCCACCGCCCGCTGACGTAACGGTTATGTAACAAAACTGCAGTCAGTCAGCGCCTTGCCATGAGGTGTTAGCGCCGTTCCTTGGCAAAACTGAAGGTGGAAAGGCCCACTTGTGCACATGGCCTCACCATGAAACGGTGTGGCTCTGGGCATCTCCCGTTAACTGAAGCCCATTACATGGATGATGGAATTCAGGAATGCGCGCAAAGGGCCGCTGAATGGAGGTCGCCAGGGCGCATCTGGAGCTGGCGCTGAACGCGACAGCATGCGAACCGCCAGTCCAATACGAGTAGCTGCACGATAACCCAGCAGCCCCTCGTATCCATCATCCCCACCAGCTGGTTAGGTCTTTGCGGGCCCAGCAATCGGAATCCACCACTGGTGGAGTACGCCGCATGCGATGGACAATGCAAATGAACAGCAACTCATAACGGTCTTATTTTAGGGCGAAAGGGGGAGAAGTTGGAGGTTTTGCGTACCGGACTAGGATGCATCGACCTTTTGCTGAACTGGAGCAATCTATAACCGTCACCGAGCAAAACCTGGCAGACCGAGTTCGGTATATTTTGCGCTCAAACATATTTGATGGTACCGAACTCGAACGGCTACGACGTGAGGCTGTTTCCCCATCGGATGAAATTACTAAGGCTGAGAATGCGAAGCCACAAGTTGCAGAGCAACCAGCACACGTGGATGCCACCGTGAATCACCAGTTGTGGTTGATTCAAACGATGATGAAACAGTGCCCAGGAAATAGAACTGGAGCAAATGAGGAGTACATTGGAAGATGTGATTCTGGAAACGCGTAGTACGTCTCTCGAAAATAGACTGCGACTTCCCCGCATAGCCTTAAGCAAGCGGGATCGGGCTGTCGTGAGAGCTTTAAACCCAATGCAGGTGACCTATTTGGAAGCCAGCCGGGACCTTTGCAAGACGGAATCAATTCTTTTTGGTGTCGCACTGGCAGTATGCCATATTATTGGCGCCAAGCTCCCCACGGCTGGACGTACTACAGCGCCATCCCAGTCTGGAGAATAAGATTTGGGGAACGTATCACAAAGGCTAGGGCCCTTATCGGCAGACTGATATGCTTCAGGTCAGACAATAACAGGCCAAGGATTATGCGCACCGTCAGAATGGCGTTTGCTGGGACAAATGTCAGTTTGTCCCAGCCGGATATAACGCGCAAAAACTGACGTAGCGCATAGGCGACCTGAAGCAGAGAATTGCTACTTGGGGAAAGTTGATTCGGCGATATACCGAGAGGTCGACACGGTTCAACCAAAATCGTCGCCTCCAGAGTGATCAGAAGAGGCTCTATGAATCATTGGAGCGACCAATGGTACGTGGAACGGGCCCAGAAACGAATAAGGCCGACACTGTTACATTCTGGGGTGCCCTGTGGTTAGAGCCAGTAAACCACAGAGAAGGCCCTTGGATAGACGTTGTGGCGAGTCAGTGTGAGAGTGTTACGCCCATGGACCCCGTCATCATATAACGCCGATTGACGTAGCTGAGACGGTCCGTAGGGCCCCGAACTGGAAAAGTCCGGGACTCAACGGGCTGCATCACTATTGGCTGAACGGGTTCGTGGTGTGTCACGCTGCGCCCGCCCGATAGTTTCAAGAGGCTCTCGACCAAAAGTCACTAACAAGCCTCTTCACTACTGGGATCACTTATTTGGTGCTTAAAGTAAATACCGCCCATTACGTGTCTACCCACCATATATAAGACACTGACATCCATTTTGAGTACGCGAATCATTGGACCTGGACACCTGGACTTAAATCAGGTGATGTCGCGTGCTCAAAATGGATGTCGGTGCGGTGCTCGTGGAAGCAAGGAACTACTCCTCATTGACGCGGTCATTGGCAAAGTGGTTAAACGCCACCGTCATAAATTCCCCGCCGCCTGGATAGATTATAGAAAGGTCTCGGTGCCCCATATATGGCTAAAAAGGGTCCTCGGGCTGTACAAAGTTGACTGTACAGTAAGGGGCAGTGAAGTATAATCGTTTGTCATCTAGGCGAGCGGATGATGGATGCGAAAAGCCGCATCGGGACGATATGAGGTAGTGGATATTCTTAGATCGCCACTATACGGTCAACATAGCATGTATATATTTTTACGTTTTTGAGTTTTGGGTAGATAACTTTGATAGTGTCCGTCCAACCACAGGCCTATCACCATCACCTCCTTGTTCTCCAAAATAATGGAATCCATTATAAACTGCCAGCTCATGCGGTACCTTGAGGATCACCAGCTGATTAGTAACCGCCAATACGGTTTTCGTCGGGATTGATCAGCTGTTGGTCTTCTGGTCTACCTGACTTATAGATGGGCAGAGGCAATAGAGTCCAAGGGGAGGCGTTGGCTGTTAGTTTGGACATTGCGAAAGCCTTCGATCGGGTTTGGCACAAAGCGCTTCTTTCGAAGCTCCTTTCCTATGGGCTTCCCGAGAAATTGTGCAATTGGATCACCAGCTTTCTTGCAGATCGGAGCATCAAGGTCATTGTAGACGGTGCATGCCCCGACTACAAGCCTATTAACGCTGGTGTTCCACAAGGCTGTGTGTTATCACCAACGCTGTTTCTTCTGCATATCAATGATATGTTGCAAACCGGTAATATACATTGCTATGCGGATGACAGCACTGGTTATGCTCTATACACCGGCCGTGCCAATATTTCCCAGGACAACGTCACCGAGCACCGGAACAATCTTGTGTCTGAAGTCGAGTCTTTGATGAAAAAAATCTCGGATTGGGGGCGACTAAATCTAGTCCAGTTTAATCCTCAGACGACACAAGTTTGCGCGTTTACCACTAAAAAGAACCCCTTTGTGGTATCTCTTCAGTTTAAAGGCGCTCCCCTTGTTGCCTCAGCCAGTATCGGAATCCTCGGCGTCGACATATCGAGCAACGTGCAGTTTTGTGGTCACTTGGAAGAGAAGACCAAATTGGCCTATAAAAGCTTGGCGTCCTCAGCAGAGTGGAACAGTATTTCATGCCGGCACAACGCCTGCAACTTTACAAGGTGCAGGTTCAGCCTCACATGGAATACTGTTCCCACCTCTCCAGTGCCAGCTCCTTCCACTTGACCGCATCCAGCGCAGAGTGGTTCGAATTGTTGACGACCAAGTCCTTTCCGATCGGCTCGATTCATTGGCGCTGCGAAGAGATTTTGCATCCCTTTGCATTTTCTTTCTCATTGACCACGGGGAGTGCTCTGTGGAATTGTTTGAATTAATTCTAGCCGCCAAATTTCACGAACGCACATCGCGGCAGAACTCCCGATACCATCCACACCATCTGGATGATTGGCGGTCCACCACTGTGTGATTTAGAAGATGTCTTCTTTCTCGCACAACTTTCTTGTGGAATCGATTACCACCAGCGATTTTTCCGGACCGATACGATTTAGGGACTTTCAAAAATAGATCCTACTCCTTTTTAAAAGGCCGTTAACGCATCTGCGATTCCCCTGGTTCCCCTGGTGTTGCTGTTGTTTATGGGCGGCGGTAGTCACTTACCATCAGGTGAGCCGCATTGTCGTTTGTGCCCTCTCCTATAAAAAAGTGTGATTTAGCTTCGGTTGTTATCCCTTCCATTTCAATCGTCAAACAAAAATTTCGTTAAGATATAATTTGTTAAAATCCGTCAGGAGTTACGGGCATACATATAAATAATATACATACGCATATATTATCAAGTCATATTATCAGTCATGAAGTTTAATATAATAATTCCTTCAGATTGATGTTGGGACTCCTGGGAGTTTGCAGTGTATCTGGGATGTTTGCGCAAGCGCATAGTGACGGCTTTCACGCTGCCTATGCAAACGAGTCTCGTCTCTTATGCGCACAGTACGAGGGTTATTGTTATTAGTGATCAGACAGTAGACAGACTGTCCAGTCCTGAGGCACTGGGTATACTCCAATACGCGTATGTACCAAGTGTCACAAACTGACCCCGAAAATATTAAAATTAATGCCGTAATGTAGTTTCTTTCTCAAATGTGTTAATAAAAAAAAAATTGTATTAACACATTTATGGAACAAAAGTCTGAAATCAATTTAATTTAATTTATTTTAGTTATTATTTTATAATAAGTTAAATTATCAACACAAACTGATTTTGCAAATTCGTTAACTAGGGATCCTTACACTGAATTTTAGAAGACAAACAGAACTCACCGCAAGTGCTATAGAAGCTAACGTAGATCGATTATCGTGGCGAGGTGTCAGCGTAGTCTTTGAATGTTTAGCTCCTAACTCAAAGAGTGTGTGAAACCGTGTCGGTAATGGTGGCGGCAGAGCTAATGTGCCACTTCGTTGTCCCCCAGGTCGTTGAACTATACGCTCCAAATGACTCTGGAGAAAAATTAAACAGAAACTTATTTCACATATTATTGTTACAAAGAAGTCAAATATGTATTGAATAATTTATTCTTTACTGTTACCAGCAGAGCTCCTGATTTCTGTTACATAAGTTTAATTCAATTTAATTATTTAACAGTTAACAGTAAATAGTTAACAGTGGTAGAGCCACGCGGCAGCTTTTGCTGTCGCACGGATGGGCCGGCTCGAACCGGGGTGGTACCACGACCTCACAGAATACCAGCGTGAAGTAGAGGTTTACCCCTGCGTTTCGCTTGGTGAGTGCAGGTGGCCGGAGGCCCATTTTACTGGAAATGAGGCATTCCATCTTAGTCCTCACGGGTGACAACGCATCTGCATTTTGATTCGCAAACGAGGATAGATGTAGATGTTTATGGGCCGCAGCAACCACTTACCATCAGGTGGACTGTGTGGTCGTTTGTCACCCTTATCCTATAAAAAAAAATTACTTAATCATATAATAAGTCATTCTCATCTCTGTGGATTACGCAAATGATAAGGATTTTTTAATAGAAGGTGATAAGCGAGCACACAGTCCACCTGATAGTTAGTGGATGCTGTGGCCCATAAATACCACCATCCTTCATTAAGAACCATAATAAAGATGCGTTATTACACCTGAAGACTAAGATAAAATGCTTCGTTACCTACAATAAAAATGTGTTTTCGGTTTTTTTTCACTCAGCACACGAAACACTGCAGCATTGGGTTGCTGTTTTCTGTGTATTCTATGACAGTGTGATCCAATGCCAATCCATTCGTGTCGCAGCCACAATAAAGCTGCAGCGTGGCTCTACCATGTTTAAATATGGTTTGATTCATAAATAAACTTCTATTTCTTCACCAACCTATTCTAGTAGTATGCTGTACATGGGCTTTTCTCATTGTACGGAGAATTTGTCAGATTAACAATCGATTATGTCACTACAGCTGACTTAAATGAGATATTTGCAGCGCCATCTATCGAAGACAATGAGATACTTCCGTCTTTCCCATATTTGGCATTTGGAACACCCACGGGACGGAAAGTGCTAAAGAATTTTCTCACGCCACATCCACACAGTGAAACTACGGAAAATTAAAAGCGTTAAAAATTAATTTATTCAGTTCCGCGCAATGAAATAAAATGATGTGTGTCACCTATGGCGCGATCGCGGAGCAGGAAGTTTCAAATTATTGCAATTCATACAAATGTGAACTTTAATATCTTGAGGATAAACTCGGCTTTCAAATCACAAATACTGTTCAAAAGGTCCTAAAACTACCTTAGTTGCAATAGAAATAAAACTTTTTATGATGGGAATTAATTTTAAAAATGCAAAGCAATAAAAAAAATTCTGCTCCGCGACCGTGCTTTAGTAAGAAACAAGCGGTCAGCTATCGCAGAATCGACTTCACCTGAGGATGCCTTGTGTAGAGGCGAAACGTGTCGAGAGTAATGGTACAGCAGTTAAGGGAGGGCGGGCGGTGCTCCTCAAACTAGGTGAGACACATCATTTTGTTTTATTACGCGGAACTGAGCAACTTAATTTTTGACACCTTTAATATCGTGGATTTCCGCAAACTAGCGCTTGGTTCTATCAATTAAATTACGAAAGTAAAACTTACCGATTCACAATGGTCTGTGTCTAATAAGAAAACTGCGCATCTTTCACATTTCAGCAATTCTCGTGCCTCTGTCATAATTTTAGTCACCAAGCATTCCAAGTTACTTTGTTCCTCGAAAATACTTCTAGCCAAAGCTAGAAGAATCTGATTCCTTTTATACTCGAGCACTGATGACTCGAACAGCTGAGCGTTTTGGATCCCGATACCACAGAATGTAAGGTATCGTCGAAACACTTCAACATCTCGTGCAGAAAATTCTTTCGATCCTGCAATAAAAAATCTTGTAACGTGTATTTCAATATGGTAAATTCTACTTTAGCTGGCAAGTTACAATTAAGAACAAAAAAAAAACGAAAGTGGATCCGAGAACCGAATATTTAAGTGTAAAACTTCTTTAGCCGCAATTAGAGATTTTTGGTAGGGTAAAAACTTAGTTTCGCGTTACCGATGACCTCGACATCCTAATGTCTACTACACGTCGACGCGTAGTATAGCGACCTGTGTACATGTGTACGCATATATCATTGAGCTTTCACTTCTGTCGACAGTACTTACGGCTGCCTTTGTTTTTTTCGTCATTTTTTGATCTTTAATTTTGTAATCGGGTTTCATAATATATTCATTTTATAAGTCGCAATAATACTTTAATTTTACAGTTTATTAAAATTCGTCAAGTGTATCCTTTGGGGCTATCTCAAAATATGGATTCATCCGATTGAACTTTTGTATAGAATAGAATAGAAAAAACTTTTATTCAATATATTGTATATATTATCTACACTGATATTATAAAGAGGAAAGATTTGTTTGTTTGTTTGAATTGAATAGGCTCCGAAACTACCGGACCGATTTGAAAAATTCTTTCACCATTAGAATCCTACATTATCCCTGATGAACATAGGTTACGTAATATTTTCAAAAAAGTTAGAGATCCCTATGATAACTTCGTTAATGTAACCCAAGGTCTGAAAAAATACCAAAAAGATCTTTATATCGCGTACGCTGCGGAAACTATTGATAATAGAGCAATTTAATGTACTTCAGTTTTAAAGAGGATATCAATATCTACAAAAAAGCCTGCGATACCATATGTTTAACTATTACAGTTATGTCACAATAACTACTTTTTCATGTTAAAATATGAAATAGTAACGCCGGTACAAACTAAGCGACATTATTCGTATTCAAGGCTATATCAGTACATGTACCATGCATAACCACCAATTACGTTAACCATGTAATATTAGTAACATATTTCACTTTTTAAATCTTCGTTAATTCAGCAACCGTCCGTCGCGATGTCTCTCTCGAAGTTTGCATGTCGCAAGGCGTAGACGGGTGATATGCGCGGGTGAAACCACGGGGCACAGCTAGTCTACTTATAAGTAGATTACAAGAATACTAATTGAATGTCATTAATGTTTTTACCTTTGGTTCGGAAAAAACTTTCCGTTCGAAAACGTCTTGGGAATGTTTTTAAACATTAATTTATAACATCCTATATTGCACAATTAAAATATGAAATAAGAAACCTCATGGTAGCAATCATATCGTATACTCTTTATAACTTTTTTTAATTATCTATCTTTAAGGTATGTCAGCCTTATCGTACCATACCTTGTTCCTGTTACACAAATCATAAGTATTTATAAAAGGGGAATCAATGTGGTAATAACATAGAAATTAATGATTTTGATATCGCTGAGTGTAGCTCCGCAAGTATACGTACTCAAAAGCTAATACGTTTCACCCAAATTAATATTAAATTTTTGCACCAGATTCTCTCTTTCCCTTTGATATTTGACGCATTCTACTAGCATATGTTGGGCAATAGTAATTTAAATTGTAAATGTTAATTATTACTTTTAAATTTAACACGCAAGAAAACATAAAACATTCTATTTATGTACATACTCCATATTTATCTTATTGCATTAAAAACATTATTTTGTCTATGAAATGAATCTTTAAAATACCGACCAAATACCGATTGGAATCTCCTGTTACGCGATCTTGAAGATTGTTGCTTTATATTCAGATCACGTACTTTGGAATCGCGTACTTCTGGATTCAAGTGAGGATTTAATCCGCATTTCATGGTACAGCGAAATCAAGGAATTTTTTTATAAGCCCAATCAACTTTGGTTGTATAAAGTTTAAAATGTACAATAGTATTTATTATGATACTAATGCAAAATTTTGAAGTATCAATTAACACCACCTTTCTAAGGAAGGATATTTGTATTAATATATATCATTTATATTTAAAAATGAAAAATAGTAAGTTTGTTTTGGACAGAAACTTAAATTTATTTTTCACCTTCATTTATCTTCTAAAATGAAGTCAGTGACTTCGGCTTTATTTTTATTGTTTTCAAGAATTCTATTCAACTTTTATACACATAATTATATTTAGTTTAGATTAGTTTTTACCGATATACTACTTTCAAAGAAAATTTCACTCTTACCGTCCGTTTTGTTTATGATTTGGGCAACTCCGACAACATCGCCTTCGTAGTTGCAAATCGGCATACATAGTATGAGCTCAGTTTTATACCCAGTTCGAGCATCGATTTCGCTGTTAAACCTGAAATCGAAAACGTATTTTTAAAGATCGAAACATAAGTTTTTTTTACTTACTTTTATGACATGATTTAAAGATTAAATTTAGCTTTTTCATCTTTATCCACTCGTAACAGTTCTCAGCCACTGCCACTAAGCGCTCGCTCTAAATTGCACACTACGCGAGTGTCCCGGGTTCGATCCCCGCCGGTTTCAATAAATTGTTAATTGGAATTTTAAGTGCTGATTTATCAAGTCCTCGGTGGTGAAGGAAAACATCGTGAGGAAACCGGCATGTCTGAGAAATAAGAAAAAATATTTCGAAGACATGTCGCATTGGGGCAGAACAGCGTACATTGCCTTGCCCTAAAGCCCTCTCAGAAATGGGAGGCTGTAACTTTAACTTAACTTTTAATATTTCTCAACTGGACACATCACCTTTTCCATCGTAAGGATTCGGAATAAGAGAAAAGATTTTTAGATCAGATTTTCACAAAGCTGAACTGAGATTGAGTTTTTTTTATAGGATAAGTGTGACAAACGAGCACACAGTCCACCTGATGGTAAGTGGTTGCTGCGGCCCAAGAGAAAATCTACTCGTATCTATTAAGAGAAATAATTTAATGATATTGTTGTCTCCAAAAGTTGGTATACTACTTATTTACCAAGTATGAGTTATCCAAACTAATATCAGGGAACATAATCAAAAGCAAGATGTCTTGCAAATCCTTACTAATGTATTTTTTTGTATCAATACGCCTAGATTTGGCCTTGTCGTCGACTACCTATACAATTTATTCTCCGTCATTCACATTGACGGCTCGAACCGGGGTGGTACCACGACTTCACAGAATACCAGCGTGAAGTAGAGCTTTACCTCTGCGTTTCGCTTGGTGAGTGCAGGTGGCCGGAGGCCCAGTTTACTGGAAATGAGGCATTCCATCTTAGTCCTCACGGGTGACAACGCATCTGCATTTGGATTTGTAATAGAGAATAGATGTAGATGTCTATGGGCCGCAGCAACCACTTACCATCAGGTGGACTGTGTGCTCGTTTGTCACCCTTATCCTATAAAAAAAATTGAAGTACAATATAGTTATGGTTTTGGCTATATGTCAATGTGCAATAAAAAAGTGCAATAAAATTATTAGGCTTGTAACTATTTGAATTGTGCTTACCTTGGATCGGCGTAAGCATTTTTTATATTGATTGGATGTTTAGTCTGCGCCGCCAATCCCGCTACACCGACACCAAAAGGTATTCTGATTTCTTGTGTTCTAGCCGTCCTCAATGCGTCGTACAGCTCTGGAAAATGTTTTTATAATCAAAGTTATGAATAAAATGGCAATTTACTCATGGAAAGGGGTGAAAAGAGAGCATTCAAACCACATTGTGGTGAGTAGTCAACAGGGAGCCGATATATATAAAATTTTCATTAAAAAGGCCTATTTAATCAATTTCTGTACAGAAAATACCGCATAGCTCCAAATCATTTTGATGGTTGAATAATTTATAGCATTTGTTTTAACTTAAAATGAAATCTCGAAGTATGATTTGTCTTTGACTAAGGGTATTCAGCATCGCGGTGGAATACTTAATCAGGGCTACCTTCAACTTTTAATTATTATTTATAAACCAATTTACGCAAAATGAGCTTACAGTAATTCAATTTCTGCGTCACTCTTGAATCTAACAAAACCCACGAACTGCGTGAGTTTTGTTGCCTGCAGTAATAAACTCTGATGCTCTAGAAATCTTCTTACTGACTGTGACAAACGACTTGAGTTTTGACTCATATTTAAAGTTAAAAAAAAAAGAAATTCAATCAATTAACTTTTTTTAATAGAATAAAGGTGACAAATGAGCACACAGTCCATCTGATATTAAGTGGTTGCTGTAGTCCATAGACATCTACATCTACCCTCGATTAAGTATTAAAATGCAGATGCGTTGTCACCCCTGAGGACTAAGATGGGGTTTATGCGGTAGTTTATAGTAAAATGAGTCTCCGGTTCCTGGAGGACATTATTATCGTATTATTATAATGCTCTCCCATATTTCACAACATAAATAGCTTCCTGAAATCTTTAGACAGTACACTTCACAGCACACTGGATAGGTATTGTGTCATGGAGGCGGGAGACTTAAATATCCACCTATTAGCTTGTGATACTGATATGCAGGTATTTGATTACCGTTACAGTTTATTAAAGTCCACTGCTGAACATAGGCCTCCCCTATAGATTGTCACAAAGGGGGATAATTATCTTATGCCTAATGGCTTTCCTCAGGTTGTTGTCAGCTCTTTTAAAGCCTAATGGAGGAAATACTCGTTAAGACCACATTTATAACAAACTTCAAAAAAAAGGAGGAGATACTCAACAATAACAATTCGATTTTTTCATGTGTGTTACCTCATATTTTTTGTAGGTGAACCGATTTTAATGGTGGTTTAATGGATTTTTATTTGAAAGCTGATGCTTTTCATGTTGTCCCATATAAATTTGATCAAGATCTGACCAGTGTGTTTTGAATTATCCTTAATAATGCGTAGTTAATTGACTTCGACTACATTGATGACGTTCTCATTTTATTTTTTATTTCACGTTTTTAATTTTAGTACTTGTTGTCAAAATTTAAAGCTGTTATTTGTACAGCTGCGTGGAAATATTCCTTGATTGATTTGTCTATAGTGGATGTTAGATTGGTTGAAAATAAACCTAAATCGTTTGCCAGGTTCCACAAAAAAGCAAAAGCGCTGAGGAACATTTAAAAACTAACGATGACATTAAGTTATCATTAAATCTTCTAACAGTGGTAGAGCCACGCGGCAGCTTTTGCTGTCGCACGGATGGGCCGGCTCGAACCGGGGTGGTACCACGACCTCACAGAAAACCAGCGTGAAGTAGAGATTTACCTCTGCGTTTCGCTTGGTGAGTGCAGGTGGCCGGAGGCCCTTTTTACTGGAAATGAGGCATTCCATCTTAGTCCTCACGGGTAACAACGCATCTACATTTTGATTTGTAATAGAGGATAGATGTAGATGTCTATGGGCCGCAGCAACCACTTACCATCAGGTGGACTGTGTGCTCGTTTGTCATCCTTATTCTATAAAAAAAATTACATACTTTTGAATTTTTAATCACATTTTAGAGAAGCAGATAATGTACATAGGTAATTTTGTGTGTCACATCCATTCGTCCATATAACGTAATAAAAGTCCACTAAGGAGCATAGGTCTTCCATATAATTTGTCTCAAAAGAGGAATATGTGCTATAGTTGCCACGCTTGACAAGCGGGTTGCCACCGCAGTTTATTATTAATTAATTATTAATTTAGGTATCTAGGAGGAGGACAGAGTCAAAAACAGAAAGTCGTTTACTATAACTAATATAATGAAAAAAAAAACAACAAACAAGCTTCGAAAAATTAAGTAAAAAAAATTAACTACAATACACAATCGACTAAAATATTTACTATAAATGCAACTGTCAAAATGGCGTCGTAGCAGCACCCTTTTGGCCCTTTATTATTTGGTTGAATGATGAAGAGCTATCGTATTATACAACCATCCATGCAAACAAGGCCATCGTTTTTGAGTTATGAGAAAGTGACCATATTAACCGGATGACCATTTTACCCTCACGTATTGAGGTTTTTTCAGAAACATGGTGCTGCCCATCTTCTATTGTATTCCCCCCCCCCCACCCCTGACATCTCTTGAGACACTCACGGGATTATGTGAGAAAGTGGATTCGTTAACGCGGACAGTACACGGCGTTTTGTCTGTTATTATATTACTAGCTGTTCCCCGCTAATTCGCTTGTATGGAATTTATTACGATTGGATTTTATGGGTTTTAATTTTTTTTTACATGGAACCCTAATTATTTTTCTAAAATATAAGTAGCCTTAGTCACTCCTTATAACATGAGCTATCTGCCAGATAAAATCCCGTCAAAATCGGACCAACCACTTCGGAGATTAGCCGAAACAAACAGAAAGACACCAGAAACATTTATAAATTGTTTTTGCACATTTCTAACGCGAAGTGGAGAGGTTGTGCTCTACTTTAGAATTTTTTAAATCACTAGTTTTACTCACATTGAGTCGTGTTTAGAGCTGGAGCTCGTTCCTTTCGATAATCACTTTGTAATCCATTTCAGTCTTTTTTAGTTTCTTTTCTTTATTTTTTTTTATTTTTTATAGCTGTTCCCCGCGACTTCGCCCGCGTGTATTTAGGTTTTTAAATTATTTGCGCGGAACCCTAATTATTTTTCTAAAATAAAAGTAGCCTAAGTTACTCCTTATAACACCAGCTATTTGCCAGTGAAAGTTCTATCAAAATCGGTCCAATCATTTTGGAGATTAGCCGGAACAAACAGACAGACAAATATTTTCAAAAATTGTGTTTTTGTTATAAGTACCGCATATACTTTCAAATGTATGTAGAAATAAGCTGTTAATTTGACATTATAAACAGGCACTTCAATTTTATTTATTTGTATAGATATAGATATAGAATAAGGCCAAAAACATCTACATCGATCCTCAATTAAGAATCAAATGGGGCATCGAGGTATGCACTTTTGGATTTTCGAAATATTTAATATAAGTGCCGTTTAAACTTCATTTAGTAAAAAGCTGTAATATTGAAATTACAAACAAATGCTTTAATTTTGTATATTTGTATAGACGTTTCAGCGGTTGGTTTCAGCCCACTTTAACATGATAATAATACATAACGTACGTCAGTTGAATCAGAAAACCCATTACTTACAGCGGAACTGCATTAAATCCAGATAATACTGCTTAACCTACATATTTATAAAAAGCCTGCAATTAGGAACTAGCGCAGCCTCATAAACGATATATAAACCGAGTATTTTTAGATATCATGCCAAGTTTAAGCAGATATGATGCTTACTGTAAATGTTTGTCGTGTGTTTTCTTCGGCAAAAGTCCACTGTTAAACATAGCCTCCCCTCCATAGATTGTCGCATATGGTGAATATTTTCTTTACCACGCTGGTAGGTGGGTTAGCAACCGCAATTATTAATTATTTCAATTGTTATCAAGAAGATGGTACTGAACATCTCCCGTTTCATTTCCCTCTGTCAAGTCTGCGTTATACGTAAGGGCGTTGATGTGGTATAGTGGATTTTCTTACGTGTCTACTACTTTGTGAAGGTAAAATTATTTATCTTATTTCTTACAATTAATCAATTTTTTAAAAATAAAAATATTGGCGACCCGCCTCGGCTTCTCAAGTGTTGTTTCCTTATCTACCTGCCGAATCCAAATGTGAATTGTAACCATCTAGGGACCCATTCAAACACACACAAAACATTTCATCAAAATCGGTCGAATCGTACAATTCGACTGTATGTTTTTTTAATGTGTGTTACCTCATAACTTTTTACTGGGTAGACCGATTTTTATGATTCTTTTTTTATTTGAAAGCTGATAGTTCTCGTGTGATCCCATATTGTTCAAGGTCTGACCAAAAGTTTTTGAGTTATTCTTAATCATTTATATTGTAGTTTATGAGTTTTAGCGAGACTAATCGACAGCAGTTGATTTTTATATATTAAATTAAATGGAAAACATAAAGTGTACGTCACGTATTAAGTGAAGTAATTCAGACGGATTTTGGGTCAGCGCGACTAGTCGCCACGAGTGCAAGAATAGGTGCGGAAAAAAGATCAACATCAAAGGTGCGAGACGTTTGGTATTAAGATCAGATTTATACACCTGCTGAGCGAGAGTTATTAAGACAAAATGCTTCTGACTATCGGACAGGGTTGTACCTCACCTGTAATGAGAGAAGTCCGTATTTAGTAGTACACTTTCCAGGTTGTTAGAAAAAGATGTTGTTAAAGCGTAAAGGGGAATGAATAAAATGCCAATCTTATCTGCGCGTGTTGTAAAGCAAAGAAAGAAAGAAAAGAAGAGATATTTATTTGGCCTATTCTTATCAAATTGATGCTGGCAACTCTAGAAATATAATATTATATATTGTACTATACTAACTGTCAGCAGTTGCTTTGGAAACCAACTGATCATAGAATAAATGCATAAAAAAAGTACACACTTTCCCTAACTCTCATAGTCCTGGACGTCATGTATTAATATAAACATAATTTATGTTAATAAAACGTTCCAACAACGCAACAAAACTACAAAAAATAACTAAAATCAAATTGCCTAACAAGTTCCAAGTTGGTCTGAAACTTATTAGGTCCCTTGTTTATGTAGGTCTTATAACAAAAGAAAGTGTCAACTGTGGTGCGTGCCTAGCATGTTCACAAAGCCGATAAATGGCATATTGGTTTTGAGATAGTGTAGGCGATCGGCTAGCTAACTGTCAGTTCATTCGCAATTTTCTATATGTATATACCAATATTTTTTGGCTTATTGTTGTCTAAGTACGAGTAGACAAGTAGTAGTAAACTTCACGTCACTGAGATGAAAATGTTTCGTTGGTCTGCAGGAGTTTCTAGAATGAATAAAATAAGAAACTATTTTATTCGTCGAGAAAACCGTATGCGTTGGTACGGACACGTGATGAGACGGGATGATGACTATGTTACTAAAAAAATTATGAACATAAAAGAGGGGAACAAAGGCCGTGGACGACCACCAATAACCAGGTTGAAAACTCTAAAAAACAATCTGAAATCTATTAACATGCCAGAAACGACAACCCACAATCACACGATGTGGCGCGAGATTACTAGGAGAGCTGACCCCAATTAAATTGAAACAATAGCCAGGGAAAAGAAGAAAGAATATTGTTGTCCAAGTAGCTTGCTGCTCTTTGGGCTGTTCGTATCCCCTTGAGGATAACATGCGTGACGCTATTTTATTATTAATTTCAATTTCATTACAACCAATAAATGTTCACTGCTAAACGTAAGCCTCCCCCATTGATTGACTCATAGCGATTCTGCCATAGTGGACATGCTCGACGAGCTACCCGCTCATCGAGCATGTCAACCGTGGTTTTTATTATTTTTAATAGTTATCAAGGTGATGCTTCTATCCATTACAAGTTTCAATTTCCCTCTGTCGCTTCTTACGACACCCACGGTACAATGTCACGTACTGTTACAACATTTTACAAAAAAAAAAACTAAAACTAGAAACTAAATTATCATATAGTCCTACTCCCCGCGGTATCGTGCCAAGAACGCTGGCTGCGTTTCCCCGCTGGCTATACTTAGCCTTTGAGCGAGAAAAGAACCAGCCCTCTTATCACCAGCAGCAACGACCAGCCGCAGATGGAGTTCCTTTAGGAACTTCATCGCCCGTGGCCCCACGGACCGATAGTCTCTACAGCAAATGGCACAAATATGTAGTCATCTCTTAGAGACTTATATTTGCGCCATTTACCCAGTTCAGCTGCTTCTGATGCCGCCCCAGTTCTAAACGAGGTACCCCTGAGATGAGAGGCCGCCAGAGTGTCTACGCAAGTAGCATCCCACACTAGGGCTTTACCTCTCTCCCAAGGGACCAATGTCGTACCGTCGGGTCTCCTGCCATCGTCTCTAAATATTCCACAAGGCTCTAAAACCGAGGGAACATTTATAGAGACATCGTACAAAGAATTTAATTTAATTAATTTTTTTTTGATTTAATTAAAATTTACTTATGGATTTTATTATGCATATATATTAATCAATTAATGTAACAACAAATTGTACTTTCCTCTTTTATCACTAGTTCCATTTCATTTGAAGACATGCTTTAAGCGCCGGAATTGTACTTGGCAATAAAATACGGGTAGTCTGAAAAATAAATTGCTACGGTTGTGTACTTCAAAGCAGTAAAATTTACCTTTCTCCGTTTTTATGTGTCACTTCGATTTTCATTCTTTTTTATTATTGACAGAACTCTAACATTTACTATTGTATCAGTTTCAGTATATATAAAGGTACTCTGTGCTATTGTATATTTAATACAAAATGAGACGTCATTACACATCTCGTTTTGAATTCAATCAAAGAGACTTAAATATAAGTATACTATTACTACTAACAGATTGGTTCTGAACTCCTCTAAAACCAAGCTGTTACACATAAAGTCTCCTTATATCAAGTGTACTTTATCCAAGCACATTGTTGCTCACAATCATAATTTAGAATAGAATAGAATAGAATAATTTTTTATTCAATATAGATCACATGTGTAATTCTTATTGAAAGTCATTTTTTACTTTACCACTGGTTCGAAAAAAAAAACCTCTGTCCTGGGAAGAACCAGCAAGAAACCCAGCGGGACTTTTTTTTAAAGCAAATTTCACAATAATGGTTGTACTAACTAGTACTAGTAGTACAACCATTACTTTACAACACATTACATAGTACTAACTACTAATTGCCTTCACTCGTCTTGTAAAAACACTTGCAGTTGCCCCTCTATAGATCTCGTCAATACCCAGACATATCTCGGAATGCAGATCGATAGTAAGTTTACTTGGCATAACCACATCGAGTGTGTTTGTAACAAATTAAGACAATTCTTAGCTAATATTATAATAATGAAGAACAGAATTCCGTTCCCAGTTAAGATGATGTTATATAACTCTCTGGCAGAATCTTACATACAGTATGGTTTAGGTAGCTATGGTTGTACATTTAATACTTATTTAAACAAAATATATAACCTCCAGATAAGAATCCTTAAAAACATTGTAACAGACAAAATTCGACGTCAATTTCATGATGACGATAGTATGGTCTTTAAGCACTGCAATATACTACCAGTTCATACACAAGTCAAATATTTACTTTTAAAAAAACACTTTTTTAATGAAGAGTTGAAATTAGAAATTAAGCACCCCGTGTGTACGTGCTCCGTAAGCAGCCGCAAGCTGCAGACGAGCCATGCAAACAATATGTACGGGGAACGAACGGCAAGTTACATTGTTCCACGACTTATAAATATACACCCTACCCCCAGATTTCCGCGATAACTTAAATATAAAAAACATTAAAAAAAAACTTAAATTGTACTTTTTGAGTAATTTATAAAAAAAAATACTACTTAAAACAGCGTATAATATGCGTTTGCTCAGGTCCTAATTAGGCTGTAATGTTTCCTTTTTACAAACTATATTAATTATACTTAATGTAACGTCGACTGTGGTCGACGCGACCACAAACCTTAGTGGTTTTCTGTATGCGACTTTTTAGTATAGTTTTTTTTTATGCTTTGTAATATGGTAAATAAATAAAATAAAAAAAAAATAAAAAATACTATGTCTTTGAATTCAATATAATGAATGATAATTTATATTTTTCGCTGCGTTACCCTTGGTGAGTGCAGGTGGCCGGAGGCCCTTTTTACTGGAAATGAGGCATTCCATCTTAGTCATCACGGGTGACAACGCATCTGCATTTTGATTCGCAAACGAGGATAGATGTAGATGTCTATGGGCCGCAGCAACCACTTACCATCAGGTGGACTGTGTGCTCGTTTGTCACCACCACCATAACAAAAAATATTATTTCATTGTTTTAGGGCAAGGAAATGTCCGCCGCGCTGCCCCAATGCGTACAGGCGGACTTCACGTCTTCAAAATTCTAAAACAGAAATGAGAGGAGGAATGTGCCCAGCAGTGGGATGTATATAGGATGTAACTTTAACTTTAACTTTTAACTTTATTTAATGTATTTATTCAATTGTTATTGACCGTAATATTATATTAAGTATAGATAGAATAGCTCGAACGCTACACATTTAAATGAAACAAAGTTTTACGGATTTTAACAGATCATTGGTTGTCGGTTCTTCGAGCTATATGGGCGGTCCATTGCGAGATATCTACAAAATAGTTTCGGATTAGATTCGCTCTTGAATCGTTACTCACACTTGCGTGTGGCTCCAATAATGACGTGTACAGCTGCCCATAGAACTTCTCAATCTCATAATGATTTCTTATATTTACGCGAACACTACACATTTAAATAAAACTAATTTTACGGATTTTATCGCGTGTATTAACTTATTTTACATATACATACAGGATCGCCCCCGTCACTACATTAGATTTGATAGACCACAAATCCTCGCTAAAGAACACCGATTCCTTCCAAGGATGATTCGCGAGGCTATTGAAATCAAGAAACATCCTAATTTCAATAGAGAAGATGGCTGGGTGCTACCATCTGCTGGGGATCCCATAATTAATAAAATTAAATCCCAACCCTAGCATACAACTGCAAGACTTCATGATACTGTAAGTTCATACTGCGTAGATCGGATCAAAAATTAATAATTTTTAATCTGGAGGTAGCCGTGGTTAACTATGACATTGGGACATCATACACCTCAGTCCCCCCCGTGACCATGGGTGCTGTAAAGTGCTCGAAACGTCGGGAATGTAAAATAAGTTAATATACGCGATAAAATCCGTAAAATTAATTTCTCAATCTCACTTAAAATCTCAGGTGATTGAGAAACGATGCTGCCACACTCGGTCTTCAGCTTTGACAGTTGGCTCTTTCTGGCAGACAGATCTCTGGGAAAGACTTTGGAGACTTGGTTATTACCTTGACATATGGCCATGACCATCCGTAAAATTTAGTTTCATTTAAAAGAATAGGTCAATTAAATGCAATGCATTTCATATAAGTCAATCTTCGGGTTGTTACTGACATAGCATAAGCGTTGAGTGTAAAAAAATGGAAATCAATTAACTTATATTTACATATACCAGCCGGCTTTTGAAACCGCGAGGAAAAAATTTGGGTGCATTAGGTGTACGTGACATGTAATCTTATTTTACATTTTCGCTGTCAATGTAATTGTTACGGCAATATTAAATTTTGCTCGTAGCACTTGTATTTCCTGCTTAGTTATAACTTTTCGAAAGTTGCTACTGTTTTCGTTATCGGTCAAAACAACTTTATCGTTATTCTTATTATCATTTTAAACTGGCTTCAAGTACCAGTAAGATTGTAGTATTTTTAAATCGCTTCTTTACATAACATTCAAATATTTGTTTTTATAGAATAAGGATAAAAAGCGAGCACAGCCTGATAATAAGTGGATACTGTGGTCTATAGATATTTAGATTCATCTTTGATTAAAAATCCAAATGCAGGTGCGTTGTCACTGCTGAGGACTAAGATGAAATACATCTCCTATCCAGTAAAAAGGGTCTTTAGTTCTCTACACTCACCATACGAAACACAGCAGCATTAAGCTGCTGTTTTACGCTGGTATTCTGTGAGAGCGTGGTTCTATCCCGGTTGAGCCGACCCATTCGTGCTACAACCATAATATCTAATATACTATAATAGAAAAAACGAAAACTAAGAACTTAAATTATCGTGCAGGCCTACTCCTCGCACAAACTTCATCGCACGCGGACTTCACACACAGTCTCTAGAGCAAATGGCACAAATACGTAGTCAGTCTCAGAGACTCATATTTGCGCCACTTAGTTCAGCTGTCTCTGATGCCACCCCGGCTCTAAACGAGGTACCCTTGAGATGAGAGGCCGCTAGAGTGTCTATGCAAGTAGTATCCCACACTAGGGCTTTTTCTCTCTCCCAAGAGACCAGTGTCATACCGTCGGGTCTCCTGCCATTGTCTCTAAATATTCCACAAGGTTCTAAAACCGAGAGAACATTTATAGAGACAAGAGCCCTTTGGATGACATTGTTCATAATAAATATTATTCTATTCTGTTTTATTCTATTGATACGTTACAAATTAAAAAAGTGATATTGTCATCAACTCTATTATTCACAAGGCTGTAAAATTGATAATAATACATTTTGTTATTTAAAAAAAATCGCATGATCAACCATTGAATAAACAATTTGGTTTACATAATTATGTTAAAATAAATATAAATGTTATGTATATTTTATAATATTTATTAAATAATTTTAAAATTTAAATGAAAAAAAAAACAATGAAATGAGTCACTATTTATTTGTTTGAAAGATTGCCAGGTCATTATTTAAAAATGTACATAATAAACAATAGTTATTGTATATATATATATATATATATATATATATATATATACGAGGGTGGATTGAAAAGTACTCGGCCTAACACAGATCCATTCAATTCTAAAAATCAAATCTACCCACATTATTTAGTTCAGTTCAGACTAGTTCATTGTGTGAAGTTCGAAACGTGTGCGATAATTAGTTGTGATTTTATAAATTTATTAACAAAGTAATCGGATTTAAATAAAACTAATTTTACGGATTCTATCGCGTATATTAACTTATTTTTATCTTCCCGACGTTTCGGGTGCTTTCCAGCACCCGTGGTCACGGGGGACTAAGGTGTTTGACGTCCTGCTGTCATAGTTAGCCCGGCTACCTTCAGTTTTTTAATATTAATTTTTGGTTCGATTTACGCAGAATGAGCTTACAGTATCTTGAGGTCTAGCAGTGGTATACTTGGGTTTGGATTTTATTTTATTTTATTTTATTTTATATTATTAGGGATAACAACAGCCTTCATTCTGTGATACATAATTCTTATATAATATGTCTTTACATAGGGCCAATAACAGTCATCCACTTTTTACAATTTAGCATGAATCAGAAGTAAGAAAAGAAAAGTAACAAAAACTTTGATCAAAAACAATACTAAGTTTGTCATGGCTGATCTAGGAAAATATTTATGCTTTAATAAGATAATATAATATATATATATACACATACAAATACATACACACACATACAAATATGTAAACATACATCAACATCACATATAATCAAATTTATTTAAATACTTATGCATATAGGTAAACATATATATACAAACATAAAATAAATAAATATACATACAATATACCCACGTACACACACATACTCACATTACACACATATACACACATTATATAAAATTCCTTTTATTTGAATTAGCGAATAGGACATCTAAATTGAGATGCTACACGGATACCAACATAAACAATAAAGATTAATTGTCTACTTCTGTCAAAGCATGTACTATCTTTAGTTTAAATGTATTTTTTGAATGGATAAATGGGTCAATATGGGAGAATTTACTGTTAAATTTACTGAACGGTGATTCAGCAAAAACGGTTCGATTTACAAATCATAAATAATACCATAGACAATTTGTCCAGTAAGTTAAAGACAGTTTTAACGACATTTGATTTTAATAATTGCATTGAAACTTTAAACAAACGCGAAATATCGAAATATAATGAATGCAAAGACAAACATATAGAAAAATACCAAAAATTAACTATCAAATCAAATGCCAAACATCCATGTCAACGTAGAAACGAAACGCAACAACCGTTGACCACAGACGCAAACAATAAACAACGCACGGTCTATAATTTGTCAAAAGAAACACTGGACGAACCTACAATAAAAGTATTGTCGAAAGGCTTGAATTTTGCTATAACGCCGCAAAAAATCCCGTACGAGGAAATTATCTGCAGCGTAGAAAATTGTCTGTTTAAAAACAATATCGGTAAACAGGATTTAGAGGCTATACGTCAAGACATTTCGTCCTTGTTACGTCGAAGTTCCGCGCCGAAACTAAACCTCCCCAAAGACGAATTTAAAGCGTTGTACAACTTACGCAACAGACCAGAGCTCACGATTCTCCGCGCGGATAAAGGAAATGCTACGGTAATAATGGACACGTCAGAGTATAATTCTAAAATACAACAACTTTTATCGGACGTAAGTACATACAAAAAAGTCAAAATAGACCCTACAACTAATACACTTAAAACAACTACTGATTTAATAAAGAAATACTTCGAAAAATTAGATCTCGACGTGAATTCGACAATACCATCATGTGCCAAACCACCGAGATTGTATGGGTTACCGAAAATACACAAACCAAACGCTCCACTACGTCCTATAGTAAGCCAGATCGATTCACCAACTTATAAGTTGGCTCAACACTTGGCAAAAATACTGTCACCACTAAGAGGACATACCAGAGCGCACACAAAGGATTCATACCATTTTGTTAGTGAGATAAAAGACCTACATCTCGCTGACAATGAAACTATGGTCAGTTTTGATGTTCAGTCACTATTCACATGCCTACCTATTGAAGACTGCATCTCAATTGTTACTAGAAAGCTAGAAGATAACAACATGCCCACAGAATATGCAGTATTACTCAAACACTGCCTTACATCTGGCTATTTATTGTGGAAAGAAGAGTTCTACATGCAAGTAGACGGAGTGGCAATGGGCTCACCTGTATCTCCCGTAGTCGCCGACATATTCATGGAGGACTTTGAGGAGAAAGCCCTTCTTAATGCTCCTGTAAATCCAAGATTCTACAAGCGGTACGTAGACGATACTTTCACAATTTTACCATCTGACAAAGTAACTGCATTTTTAAACCACTTTAATTCCATAAACCCTAAAATACAATTCACAATGGAATTAGAGGCAAACAATACTTTAGCTTTCCTAGATGTTTTAGTCATCCGAAATCCTGATAACACTATTGGTCATACTGTGTACAGAAAAAATACCCATACCAATCGATATCTAAATGGTGATTCGCACCATCATCCTTCACAGTTAGCTACCGTGGGAAAATCTTTGTTTCAGAGAGCACGAGGGATCTGTGACAGAAAACATCTGGCCGCCGAGCTTCAGCACGTCAAGCAAGTATTGCAAGACAACAAGCTTCGGGTCCCGCGCCTACGTCACAGTGACCGAGTGAAGCCAGCCACAGTCGAGCGTGTGCCTGCTGTACTACCCTACGTCAGAGGAGTCACAGACAAGGTTGGCTACATCTTGAAGCGAGCTTCCATTAAAACATACTTCAAGCCGCTGAAGAAGATTGGTCAATTTTTACCATCCGTCAAGTGTCATATCCCTCTACAAGATGCAGGAGTGTACAAGCTGGATTGTGAATGTGGTCTCTCGTACATAGGACAAACAAAAAGATCTATAAAAACCCGCGTTAAAGAACATATAGCTGACGTGAAGCACCGACGTATCGGGAAGTCTGCAGTTTGTGAACATGTTCAAGATCGTCCCCGCCATTACATTAGATTTGATAGACCACAAATCCTCGCAAAAGAACACCGATTCCTCCCAAGGATGATTCGTGAGGCTATTGAAATTAAAAAACATCCTAATTTCAATAGAGAAGATGGATGGGTGCTGCCATCTACTTGGGATCCCATAATCAATAAAATAAAATCCAAACCCAAGTATACCACTGCTAGACCTCAAGATACTGTAAGCTCATTCTGCGTAAATTGAACCAAAAATTAATATTAAAAAACTGAAGGTAGCCGGGCTAACTATGACAGCAGGACGTCAAACACCTTAGTCCCCCGTGACCACGGGTGCTGGAAAGCACCCGAAACGTCGGGAAGATAAAAATAAGTTAATATACGCGATAGAATCCGTAAAATTAGTTTTATTTAAATGTGTAGTGTTCGCGTAAATATAAGAAATCATTATGTAAACCAGTACGGACTGGTAATTGCAAATAAAATTCGCCGATTAGAAGATCTCATGACCAAGCGCGCAAGATATTTAACATCATTGATTTTCTTGAAGAGGTGCCGCGATCACAATCTCATACCTACGTGTGTCAAAATATCCACTAAAAAGGACATTCGAGGAAGCGCTAAGATCTTAAATCAGGCAAGTAAAAAGTTGTTACGAACGGTGATTCAGCAAAAACGGTTCGATTTACAAATCATAAATAATACCATAGACAATTTGTCCAGTGAGTTAAAGACAGTTTTAACGACATTTGATTTTAATAATTGCATTGAAACTTTAAACAAACGCGAAATATCGAAATATAATGAATGCAAAGACAAACATATAGAAAAATACCAAAAATTAACTATCAAATCAAATGCCAAACATCCATGTCAACGTAGAAACGAAACGCAACAACCGTTGACCACAGACGCAAACAATAAACAACGCACGGTCTATAATTTGTCAAAAGAAACACTGGACGAACCTACAATAAAAGTATTGTCGAAAGGCTTGAATTTTGCTATAACGCCGCAAAAAATCCCGTACGAGGAAATTATCTGCAGCGTAGAAAATTGTCTGTTTAAAAACAATATCGGTAAACAGGATTTAGAGGCTATACGTCAAGACATTTCGTCCTTGTTACGTCGAAGTTCCGCGCCGAAACTAAACCTCCCCAAAGACGAATTTAAAGCGTTGTACAACTTACGCAACAGACCAGAGCTCACGATTCTCCGCGCGGATAAAGGAAATGCTACGGTAATAATGGACACGTCAGAGTATAATTCTAAAATACAACAACTTTTATCGGACGTAAGTACATACAAAAAAGTCAAAATAGACCCTACAACTAATACACTTAAAACAACTACTGATTTAATAAAGAAATACTTCGAAAAATTAGATCTCGACGTGAATTCGACAATACCATCATGTGCCAAACCACCGAGATTGTATGGGTTACCGAAAATACACAAACCAAACGCTCCACTACGTCCTATAGTAAGCCAGATCGATTCACCAACTTATAAGTTGGCTCAACACTTGGCAAAAATACTGTCACCACTAAGAGGACATACCAGAGCGCACACAAAGGATTCATACCATTTTGTTAGTGAGATAAAAGACCTACATCTCGCTGACAATGAAACTATGGTCAGTTTTGATGTTCAGTCACTATTCACATGCCTACCTATTGAAGACTGCATCTCAATTGTTACTAGAAAGCTAGAAGATAACAACATGCCCACAGAATATGCAGTATTACTCAAACACTGCCTTACATCTGGCTATTTATTGTGGAAAGAAGAGTTCTACATGCAAGTAGACGGAGTGGCAATGGGCTCACCTGTATCTCCCGTAGTCGCCGACATATTCATGGAGGACTTTGAGGAGAAAGCCCTTCTTAATGCTCCTGTAAATCCAAGATTCTACAAGCGGTACGTAGACGATACTTTCACAATTTTACCATCTGACAAAGTAACTGCATTTTTAAACCACTTTAATTCCATAAACCCTAAAATACAATTCACAATGGAATTAGAGGCAAACAATACTTTAGCTTTCCTAGATGTTTTAGTCATCCGAAATCCTGATAACACTATTGGTCATACTGTGTACAGAAAAAATACCCATACCAATCGATATCTAAATGGTGATTCGCACCATCATCCTTCACAGTTAGCTACCGTGGGAAAATCTTTGTTTCAGAGAGCACGAGGGATCTGTGACAGAAAACATCTGGCCGCCGAGCTTCAGCACGTCAAGCAAGTATTGCAAGACAACAAGCTTCGGGTCCCGCGCCTACGTCACAGTGACCGAGTGAAGCCAGCCACAGTCGAGCGTGTGCCTGCTGTACTACCCTACGTCAGAGGAGTCACAGACAAGGTTGGCTACATCTTGAAGCGAGCTTCCATTAAAACATACTTCAAGCCGCTGAAGAAGATTGGTCAATTTTTACCATCCGTCAAGTGTCATATCCCTCTACAAGATGCAGGAGTGTACAAGCTGGATTGTGAATGTGGTCTCTCGTACATAGGACAAACAAAAAGATCTATAAAAACCCGCGTTAAAGAACATATAGCTGACGTGAAGCACCGACGTATCGGGAAGTCTGCAGTTTGTGAACATGTTCAAGATCGTCCCCGCCATTACATTAGATTTGATAGACCACAAATCCTCGCAAAAGAACACCGATTCCTCCCAAGGATGATTCGTGAGGCTATTGAAATTAAAAAACATCCTAATTTCAATAGAGAAGATGGATGGGTGCTGCCATCTGCTTGGGATCCCATAATCAATAAAATAAAATCCAAACCCAAGTATACCACTGCTAGACCTCAAGATACTGTAAGCTCATTCTGCGTAAATCGAACCAAAAATTAATATTAAAAAACTGAAGGTAGCCGGGCTAACTATGACAGCAGGACGTCAAACACCTTAGTCCCCCGTGACCACGGGTGCTGGAAAGCACCCGAAACGTCGGGAAGATAAAAATAAGTTAATATACGCGATAGAATCCGTAAAATTAGTTTTATTTAAATGTGTAGTGTTCGCGTAAATATAAGAAATCATTATGTAAACCAGTACGGACTGGTAATTGCAAATAAAATTCGCCGATTAGAAGATCTCATGACCAAGCGCGCAAGATATTTAACATCATTGATTTTCTTGAAGAGGTGCCGCGATCACAATCTCATACCTACGTGTGTCAAAATATCCACTAAAAAGGACATTCGAGGAAGCGCTAAGATCTTAAATCAGGCAAGTAAAAAGTTGTTACGAACGGTGATTCAGCAAAAACGGTTCGATTTACAAATCATAAATAATACCATAGACAATTTGTCCAGTGAGTTAAAGACAGTTTTAACGACATTTGATTTTAATAATTGCATTGAAACTTTAAACAAACGCGAAATATCGAAATATAATGAATGCAAAGACAAACATATAGAAAAATACCAAAAATTAACTATCAAATCAAATGCCAAATATCCATGTCAACGTAGAAACGAAACGCAACAACCGTTGACCACAGACGCAAACAATAAACAACGCACGGTCTATAATTTGTCAAAAGAAACACTGGACGAACCTACAATAAAAGTATTGTCGAAAGGCTTGAATTTTGCTATAACGCCGCAAAAAATCCCGTACGAGGAAATTATCTGCAGCGTAGAAAATTGTCTGTTTAAAAACAATATCGGTAAACAGGATTTAGAGGCTATACGTCAAGACATTTCGTCCTTGTTACGTCGAAGTTCCGCGCCGAAACTAAACCTCCCCAAAGACGAATTTAAAGCGTTGTACAACTTACGCAACAGACCAGAGCTCACGATTCTCCGCGCGGATAAAGGAAATGCTACGGTAATAATGGACACGTCAGAGTATAATTCTAAAATACAACAACTTTTATCGGACGTAAGTACATACAAAAAAGTCAAAATAGACCCTACAACTAGTACACTTAAAACAACTACTGATTTGATAAAGAAATACTTCGAAAAATTAGATCTCGACGTGAATTCGACAATACCATCATGTGCCAAACCACCGAGATTGTATGGGTTACCGAAAATACACAAACCAAACGCTCCACTACGTCCTATAGTAAGCCAGATCGATTCACCAACTTATAAGTTGGCTCAACACTTGGCAAAAATACTGTCACCACTAAGAGGACATACCAGAGCGCACACAAAGGATTCATACCATTTTGTTAGTGAGATAAAAGACCTACATCTCGCTGACAATGAAACTATGGTCAGTTTTGATGTTCAGTCACTATTCACATGCCTACCTATTGAAGACTGCATCTCAATTGTTACTAGAAAGCTAGAAGATAACAACATGCCCACAGAATATGCAGTATTACTCAAACACTGCCTTACATCTGGCTATTTATTGTGGAAAGAAGAGTTCTACATGCAAGTAGACGGAGTGGCAATGGGCTCACCTGTATCTCCCGTAGTCGCCGACATATTCATGGAGGACTTTGAGGAGAAAGCCCTTCTTAATGCTCCTGTAAATCCAAGATTCTACAAGCGGTACGTAGACGATACTTTCACAATTTTACCATCTGACAAAGTAACTGCATTTTTAAACCACTTTAATTCCATAAACCCTAAAATACAATTCACAATGGAATTAGAGGCAAACAATACTTTAGCTTTCCTAGATGTTTTAGTCATCCGAAATCCTGGTAACACTATTGGTCATACTGTGTACAGAAAAAATACCCATACCAATCGATATCTAAATGGTGATTCGCACCATCATCCTTCACAGTTAGCTACCGTGGGAAAATCTTTGTTTCAGAGAGCACGAGGGATCTGTGACAGAAAACATCTGGCCGCCGAGCTTCAGCACGTCAAGCAAGTATTGCAAGACAACAAGCTTCGGGTCCCGCGCCTACGTCACAGTGACCGAGTGAAGCCAGCCACAGTCGAGCGTGTGCCTGCTGTACTACCCTACGTCAGAGGAGTCACAGACAAGGTTGGCTACATCTTGAAGCGAGCTTCCATTAAAACATACTTCAAGCCGCTGAAGAAGATTGGTCAATTTTTACCATCCGTCAAGTGTCATATCCCTCTACAAGATGCAGGAGTGTACAAGCTGGATTGTGAATGTGGTCTCTCGTACATAGGACAAACAAAAAGATCTATAAAAACCCGCGTTAAAGAACATATAGCTGACGTGAAGCACCGACGTATCGGGAAGTCTGCAGTTTGTGAACATGTTCAAGATCGTCCCCGCCATTACATTAGATTTGATAGACCACAAATCCTCGCAAAAGAACACCGATTCCTCCCAAGGATGATTCGTGAGGCTATTGAAATTAAAAAACATCCTAATTTCAATAGAGAAGATGGATGGGTGCTGCCATCTGCTTGGGATCCCATAATCAATAAAATAAAATCCAAACCCAAGTATACCACTGCTAGACCTCAAGATACTGTAAGCTCATTCTGCGTAAATCGAACCAAAAATTAATATTAAAAAACTGAAGGTAGCCGGGCTAACTATGACAGCAGGACGTCAAACACCTTAGTCCCCCGTGACCACGGGTGCTGGAAAGCACCCGAAACGTCGGGAAGATAAAAATAAGTTAATATACGCGATAGAATCCGTAAAATTAGTTTTATTTAAATGTGTAGTGTTCGCGTAAATATAAGAAATCATTATGTAAACCAGTACGGACTGGTAATTGCAAATAAAATTCGCCGATTAGAAGATCTCATGACCAAGCGCGCAAGATATTTAACATCATTGATTTTCTTGAAGAGGTGCCGCGATCACAATCTCATTCCTACGTGTGTCAAAATATCCACTAAAAAGGACATTCGAGGAAGCGCTAAGATCTTAAATCAGGCAAGTAAAAAGTTGTTACGAACGGTGATTCAGCAAAAACGGTTCGATTTACAAATCATAAATAATACCATAGACAATTTGTCCAGTGAGTTAAAGACAGTTTTAACGACATTTGATTTTAATAATTGCATTGAAACTTTAAACAAACGCGAAATATCGAAATATAATGAATGCAAAGACAAACATATAGAAAAATACCAAAAATTAACTATCAAATCAAATGCCAAACATCCATGTCAACGTAGAAACGAAACGCAACAACCGTTGACCACAGACGCAAACAATAAACAACGCACGGTCTATAATTTGTCAAAAGAAACACTGGACGAACCTACAATAAAAGTATTGTCGAAAGGCTTGAATTTTGCTATAACGCCGCAAAAAATCCCGTACGAGGAAATTATCTGCAGCGTAGAAAACTGTCTGTTTATGAACAATATCGGTAAACAGGATTTAGAGGCTATACGTCAAGACATTTCGTCCTTGTTACGTCGAAGTTCCGCGCCGAAACTAAATCTCCCCAAAGACGAATTTAAAGCGTTGTACAACTTACGCAACAGACCAGAGCTCACGATTCTCCGCGCGGATAAAGGAAATGATACGGTAATAACGGACACGTCAGAGTATAATTCTAAAATACAACAACTTTTATCGGACGTAAGTACATACAAAAAAGTCAAAATAGACCCTACAACTAATACACTTAAAACAACTACTGATTTAATAAAGAAATACTCCGAAAAATTAGATCTCGACGTGAATTCGACAATACCATCATGTGCCAAACCACCGAGATTGTATGGGTTACCGAAAATACACAAACCAAACGCTCCACTACGTCCTATAGTAAGCCAGATCGATTCACCAACTTATAAGTTGGCTCAACACTTGGCAAAAATACTGTCACCACTAAGAGGACATACCAGAGCGCACACAAAGGATTCATACCATTTTGTTAGTGAGATAAAAGACCTACATCTCGCTGACAATGAAACTATGGTCAGTTTTGATGTTCAGTCACTATTCACATGCCTACCTATTGAAGACTGCATCTCAATTGTTACTAGAAAGCTAGAAGATAACAACATGCCCACAGAATATGCAGTATTACTCAAACACTGCCTTACATCTGGCTATTTATTGTGGAAAGAAGAGTTCTACATGTAAGTAGACGGAGTGGCAATGGGCTCACCTGTATCTCCCGTAGTCGCCGACATATTCATGGAGGACTTTGAGGAGAAAGCCCTTCTTAATGCTCCTGTAAATCCAAGATTCTACAAGCGGTACGTAGACGATACTTTCACAATTTTACCATCTGACAAAGTAACTGCATTTTTAAACCACTTTAATTCCATAAACCCTAAAATACAATTCACAATGGAATTAGAGGCAAACAATACTTTAGCTTTCCTAGATGTTTTAGTCATCCGAAATCCTGATAACACTATTGGTCATACTGTGTACAGAAAAAATACCCATACCAATCGATATCTAAATGGTGATTCGCACCATCATCCTTCACAGTTAGCTACCGTGGGAAAATCTTTGTTTCAGAGAGCACGAGGGATCTGTGACAGAAAACATCTGGCCGCCGAGCTTCAGCACGTCAAGCAAGTATTGCAAGACAACAAGCTTCGGGTCCCGCGCCTACGTCACAGTGACCGAGTGAAGCCAGCCACAGTCGAGCGTGTGCCTGCTGTACTACCCTACGTCAGAGGAGTCACAGACAAGGTTGGCTACATCTTGAAGCGAGCTTCCATTAAAACATACTTCAAGCCGCTGAAGAAGATTGGTCAATTTTTACCATCCGTCAAGTGTCATATCCCTCTACAAGATGCAGGAGTGTACAAGCTGGATTGTGAATGTGGTCTCTCGTACATAGGACAAACAAAAAGATCTATAAAAACCCGCGTTAAAGAACATATAGCTGACGTGAAGCACCGACGTATCGGGAAGTCTGCAGTTTGTGAACATGTTCAAGATCGTCCCCGCCATTACATTAGATTTGATAGACCACAAATCCTCGCAAAAGAACACCGATTCCTCCCAAGGATGATTCGTGAGGCTATTGAAATTAAAAAACATCCTAATTTCAATAGAGAAGATGGATGGGTGCTGCCATCTGCTTGGGATCCCATAATCAATAAAATAAAATCCAAACCCAAGTATACCACTGCTAGACCTCAAGATACTGTAAGCTCATTCTGCGTAAATCGAACCAAAAATTAATATTAAAAAACTGAAGGTAGCCGGGCTAACTATGACAGCAGGACGTCAAACACCTTAGTCCCCCGTGACCACGGGTGCTGGAAAGCACCCGAAACGTCGGGAAGATAAAAATAAGTTAATATACGCGATAGAATCCGTAAAATTAGTTTTATTTAAATGTGTAGTGTTCGCGTAAATATAAGAAATCATTAAAGTAATCGGACATAATTTCCGCGAATGGAGCAAATCGAGCAGCGTGCCGTCATTAAGTACCTCCATAAGAAGGGGCTATCATCAAAAGCCATCCATGATGACATGGTCAGTACATTAGGCGATTGTGCTCTGTCATATTCATCCGTCAAAAAATGGACAGCAGAATTTAAGCGTGGTAGAGAGAGTGTGAAAGATGAACCCCGCTCTGGAAGGCCTTCGACGTCAACTACTGACGAAAATATTAAAAAAGTACTTGATTTAATAATGGGAGACCGCAGATTAAAAATTAGAGAGATAGCCGAGATTATAGGCATCTCTTATGAACGAACTCAAAACATCATTGTCAACGAGTTGGGTTTCCACAAGGTGTCTGCGAGGTGGGTTCCGCGACTGCTTTCAGTTGAACAAAAAAGGACGCGATTGACTATTTCACGCGACTGTTTGGAGTTATTTGGAGCCGATGCAGATGATTTTTTGAATCGTTTTGTTACTATAGACGAAACATGGGTTCATTACTGTACACCGGAAACAAAACAACAATCAAAACAGTGGAGAAGACCTGGTTTACCACCCCCTAAAAAGGCTAAGTCGATTTTGTCGGCAAATAAGGTGATGGCTTCAGTATTCTGGGACTCGAAAGGTGTGATTATGATTGATTATCTTGAAAGGGGTCAGACTATAAACTCTGATTACTACTGCACCTTACTACGTCGTTTACGAGAGGAAATAAAAGAAAAACGTCGAGGAATGCTCAGAAGAAAAGTCCTGTTTCATCAAGATAACGCCCGTGTTCACACGTCAGTACAGTCAATGGCTGAAATTCACAACTGTGGCTTTGAACTGTTACCGCATCCGCCGTATTCACCTGATCTGGCACCATCAGACTTCTTTCTCTTCCCTAACCTAAAAAAACCCTTGGGAGGTCAAAGATTTTCGACAAACGACGAGGTCAAAGCAGCTGTAGACGCATATTTTGACTCTAAGGAAGAATCATTTTTTTTCAACGGTCTAAATGCTTGGAAGGGGAGGTGGCAAAAGTGTATTGAACTTGATGGTGATTATGTAGAAAAATAAAAATATAACTGATTTAGTATGTGTTTATTTTCTTGGTTAGGCCGAGTACTTTTCAATCCACCCTCGTATATATGTCATAATTAGATTTCCAACATACTTAACACTTTTCTCTAATTCTATATCCACTTATGTTTTGTTTACGTTCTATTTTTTTATTATTTTTTTAGGTACTTTAAATGATTTACAAAACTATTGTACTTCGTATGCCAGGGTAGGACATTGTTGAACTTGATTATATAACGATGTATCTAACATCTATGTAATACCTATGATCCACAAAATAAATTAATATGATTATAAATGTTTTAATTGATAGTTATGGGATATTGAGAGCCGGGAATTGCATACTTCATTGCATGATATTTTGGTTTAGTAATAATAATGTACATATGTTCTAGATTGCAAGAGTTATGAATTTTCAAAGGTATATTTTTTTGTAGGTACTTGTTGTACTGTACTATTTTTAATCTTATCACCATTAACTTACTTTTAACAGTGGTAGAGCCACGCGGCAGCTTTTGCTGTCGCACGGATGGGCCGGCTCGAACCGGGGTGGTACCACGACCTCACAGAAAACCAGCGTGAAGTAGAGGTTTACCTCTGCGTTTCTCTTGGTGAGTGCAGGTGGCCGGAGGCCCTTTTTACTGGAAATGAGGCATTCCATCTTAGTCTTCACGGGTGACAACGCATCTATCTTTTGATTTGTAATAGAAGATAGATGTAGATGTCTATGGGCCGCAGCAACCACTTATCATCAGGTGGACTGTTTGCTCGTTTGTCACCCTTATCCTATGAAAAAAATTAAGCTGACCGGCTTCGTCCTACGGCATCATAATTGTATATAGCAATTCTGGATCTTTTTTTATAGGATAGGGTGACAAACGAGCACAAATTCCACCTTATGGTAAGTGGTTGCTGTGACCCATAGACATCTACATTTATCCTCAATAAAAAACCGAAATGCAGATGCGTCGTCAACCGTGAGGAATAAGATGGAATGCCTCTTTTCCAGTAAAAAGGGTCTCCGGTCCTCTACACTCACCATACGAAACACAGCAGTGTCAAGATGACATTTTACGCTGGTATTCGTGAGAGCGTGGTCCTTCCCCAGTCGAGCCGATCCATTCGTGCTACAGCTATACTACTAATATAGCTGCAGCATGGCTCTACCACGTAAAAATTTATTAATACAAAATAATGATGAATGCATCTAAAGATTTATTAATACAAAATGTCTTTAGATGTATTTTCATACGAGTGAGCTTAAACACACTTTAATCAGGTTTAGAAATGCGTCGATTCACTACTATTAATTTGATGATCTCTGGGTCTATTCATCTGTAAGTTTTCAAACCCAGTAGAACTTTACAGTTTGACGAAGCCTTTATATTTCCCCGTGATGGAAATTAATATAATAGTTTGTAGGCTAATTTACCTATCATCATCATTACAGCCTTTCACAAGTCTACTGCTGAACATAGGCCTCCCCCAAGGAATACCACAAAGCACAGTCCTGAGCCACCTGCATCCATCGATTTCCTGCATGTCTTACCAGGTCGTCAGTCCATCTAGTGGGGGGTCGCCCTACACTTCGCCTACCAGTACGAGGCTGCCACTTGAGAACCTTTCTTTCCCATCGGTTGTCGGTTCTTCGAGCTATATGGCCGGCCCACTGCCTCTTCAGCTTACTAATCCGTTGGGCTATGTCGGTTACTCTGGTTCTACTGCGGATGTACTCATTTCTAAGTTTATCACGCAGAGAAACCCCGAGCATAGCCCTCTCCATAGCTCGCTGAGCGACCTTGAGCTTCCTCATACGGCCAGCAGTGAAGGACCACGTCTCAGATCCGTAAGTCATCACTGGCAACACGCACTGGTTGTACAATTTAGTAGTTTCCCGAACGCTGCCCAGCCGAGTTGAATCCGTCGATTGACTTCTCGGTCGAAGTTGGACTTACCTAGTCGGACTATTTGTCCCAGTTAAACATGCTCGTCAACAACTTCGAGCTTAGTGCTCTCAACAACTACCGGCATAGGTGTGACATGGACGTTAAACATGATCTTTGTTTTGTCCATGTTCATCTTAAGACCTATCCGTTGGGAGACACTATTGAGGTCATTGAGCATAGTGCTTAGGCCCTCCAGCGATTCTGCCATAAGGACTATATCGTCGGCAAATCGAAGGTGAGTGATGTACTCGCCATTTATGTTAATACCGTATCCTTTCCAGTCCAGTAACTTGAAAACGTCTTCCAATGAAGCGGTGAAGAGTTTCGGGGATATAACTTCACCCTGTCTTACACCTCTCTGCAGTTGGATAGGTTTCGTACTCTGATTCTGTACTCGGATAGCCACCGTAGCTCTACTGTACAAACACTTCAGCACTTCGATATACCGACAGTCAACTTGGCACCGCTGAAGGTACTGCGGCACCGCCCAAATTTCGAAGGAATCAAAGGCTTTCTCATAGTCCACATACGCCAGACATAGTGGCAAATTGTACTCCTATGACTTCTGTACAATTTGCCGAAGGGTATGTATGTGGTCTATGGTGCTAAAGCATTTTTGGAAACCGGCTTGTTCGGCAGGCTGGAAGTCGTCAAGTCTGCGTGCGAGACGATTCGTAATGACTCTCGAAAACAGCACGTAGACGCGGCTCAGAAGGGAAATCGGTCTGTAGTTCTTCAAGAGAGCGTTGTCGCCTTTCTTGAAGAACAAGACCACCGCACTTCTGCTCCACGCCTCCGGAGTAGTGCCACCATAGAGGACGAAATTAAAGAGCTTCTGAAGGACTTCAAGTACCGGTTTTCCACCCGCTTTCAGAAGCTCCGCTGTAATTCCATCCTCGCCTGGGGCCTTGCCGTTTTTAAGGTGCTGGAGAGCCATTCTAATCTCGCTCAGACTGACGTCCGAGGTATCTTCGGAATAGTGTCGGATAAGACTCGCTCTTGGATCGTTACTCACACTTGCGTGTGGCTCCAACAATGACGTGTACAGCTGGTTATAGAACCTCTCAATCTCACTCAAAATCTCAGGTGTCCCTGAAACGATGCTGCCACACTCGGTCTTCAGCTTTGACAGTTGGCTGTTTCTGGCAAAGATCATGCTTCCGCTTGATCGCTTCTTCAATACAAACTGTATTGAAGTTGCGTAAGTCCCGCCGCATGCATTTGGAGATCTGTCTTTTCAGATGCCTGTATGCTGTCAAATTTGTTGAAGAATGTAGCTTCATCTCACGTCTAACAGCCATGAGATTAAGAGTGTGATCGGAGAGTTTTTGTGTTCTTTTGCGGCAGGTCTTGCAGAACTTAGCTCCAACCGCATGGACAGTTTTCACAAGCTTGTCGTTTATATCGTCCACTTCATTGCAGTCTTCTAGGCACTGAAAACGGTTTTGCAACTCGAGCTGAACGGTTTCGGGACTTTGGAACAGAGCAGGAGGGGGACGGAGCGTTGACTTCATCAGATGAGACCTCTCCAACTTAACGTTTAGGTTCAGTGTGCCTCTAACCATTCGGTGATCGCTACCAGTTTTCACCCTCGCGATCACGGAGACATTACTAAACAGTTGTCGTCTGGTCGTAACTTGTCTATCTCTTCTTCCAGCTCCACGATCTTCTCGTCAGTCCTCAGGGTGCGTGCGTTGTATGTTGCCAGGTCGAGTCGTCTTAGGTGGCAACCGAACCTCCACCGAAGATTCCTAGCACCCCCTGCCCCGCCGTTACCATGGTCGCTACCGTAGCCAGGAATAGCAGGGCCGCCGGGGACTGGGGGCCATTTAATAATGTCATTGCTCATGGGGGGTATATTGGCATAGTTGCCACGCTTGGCGAGCGGGTTGGCAACCGCAGTTTTTTTATTGTAATTTTGCTGTTAACAGGAAGATGCTGCAACCCATCTCCTGCCTGCTTCCCTTTGTCGCCTTTTACGACACCCACGGGAAGATATGGGGTAGTGGATATTCTTAACCGCCACTACACGGCTATTTAACTATATGACCGACTAAAAAAAAGAAAATTGTAAACTTTGAAACCCCCCCCCCCCCTACCCTTCTTCCTAAAAATACTAAATCACCCAGTGTTAATCTTAAGATTGTTTAAATATTTACCCTTTATTAAAATACTGTTACTGTAGCGATAACATTTATGATACACTGTGGTACAGCAATCGTAATTAATTTATTCAGAAAATTTATACAAATAAATAAAATTGAAATGTCTGTTTGTAATTTTAAAATAACAGCTTTTTACTAAATGCATATGAAAGTATATACGATACTTATAACAAAAAACAGAACTTTTAAAATTTTGCTCTGTGTGTTTGTTCTGGCTAATCTCCGATATGGCTGAACGCTGGACTTATTTTAACGGGACTTTCACTGGCAGATCTCTGATGTTATAAGGAGTAACTTAGGCTTCTTTTATTTTAGAAAAAAATTAGGGTTGCCCGCAAAATAATTAAAACCCATGAAATTCAATAAATTAGTCGCGGGGAACAGCTAGTTGTTTAATAAAATTAGCGTCTAGCAAATGGTACGCAATGATAAAAATATCTGACAACAAAAACAACTGTTATGGAAAGCTAAATAAATTCAATGAAAAGAAAAACCTTTTTATAAATTGTTTGAATAATCACTATTTTAGCTCTACAGGTACGATGCGCACTAATCTATTCAACCTCCACCGCCAGCCAGCCAATTCGTATGCTGGTCGTGGGACGGTGGGAGTGGGAGAAAAGAGATATGGAAAAACTAGCCTACCTAAAATTCTCGTTTTACCGACGTCGCTAGCTCCCGTATTAATTGAAATTAATATAATGAATCATGTTTTATGATGTATATTATAATGAATCAATCAAAATTCATTCGATGACAACGAAATAGTTTTGATAACCCTTTTTTATTTCTAAATCTAACCCCTTTTTTGATGTGTATATCGCATCTCTCTTATTTTCCATTGATTTCAAGCCTTATTGTCGAAAACCGACGATGACAAAGCAACATCTAAATTGTCTACTTTGCTTACTTCCACTGCACCATGTCTTACGGTAATTACTGTATGGATTTGCAGCCGATTGGAGATAATATTAATTTTGCACAGCAAGCTATAGGGGCAATTTGTCAATTGGGGCCGGTGCTACGCGACCTTTTCAAGGAAAGTAATATTTTCACACTTTCGTCATTTGTCTGTTATTGTGAACAGCATATACGTATGATTAAAAATTATTTAATTTATTAAAAAACGGACCGTCTCCTGTAAGACGTGTTGCAGTGACATCTTAGAGTTTCGTTGTTTTAGATTATCTACGACTAGAAAGCCTTTTTAAAGTCATAAGATTTAATCGCTTAAAATCTCTAAAAATTTAAAACAACAGTCGGATAAAAAATTAACAAACTTGTTAAGGAAACTTTGTAGAAAAAACCTACCGTAAAATAGATGGATATATTGAGGACAATATTAATCTATCCATTACAGCCTATAAAAGTTCACTACTGAACATAGGCCTCCCTCATAGATTGCCTCGTGAGGGGATTTAGCTATAGTTGCCACGTTTGTTATGCCGGTTGGCAACCGTTAATTTATGGAAATAACTCTTATTCTGCACTTGCAAGATCCCTAACTTCTGATAGAATTTTGTTAGAACTGACATTCTATAATTTATGAGTGAATGTGTAAATGAAAATAAAACAGCATAAAAAAGTCCCTAGAGTTTCTTGCCGGTTCTTCCTGTGAGTAGTGCTTGTTTTAGTGAACCGGTGTAGATTTTGACTTTCATAAGAGCTTCCACAAGTCTAAATTGAATAAAAATTTTGACTTTAACTTTTTTTTATTTGATGTCAAATTTCAATGATCTACTTGACATCTTAGAGAAAAACCGTTGTTGCTGACATATACTGACGTATACATTGAGAACCAAATCCATAATGGACAGAGGAACATGTTGTTATGTAAGAAAAATACTTTTTTTTTTATAGAATAAGGGTGACAAACGAGCACACAGTCCGCCTGATGGTAAGTGGTTGCTGCGGCCCATAGACATCTATCTTCTATTACAAATCAAAATGTAGATGCGTTGTCACCCGCGAGGGCTAAGATGGAATGCCTCATTTCCAGTAAAAAGGGCCTCCGGCCACCTGCACTCACCAAGCGAAACGCAGAGGTAAACCTCTACGTCACGCTGGTATTCTGTGAGGTCGTGGTACCACCCCGGTTCGAGCCGGCCCATCCGTGCGACAGCAAACGCTGCCGCGTGGCTCTACCACTGTTAACTTACTGTTCTAAACCTTATGTATGACTACATTAATAAAGACGAAGGGCTAAATAGACTTGAAATTAAGTAGCGTTTGACGCTACTTAATTTCAAGATGCCGTTAATTCTCGTCCTGTCTCTATCACTTTAAGTAAAAGTGATAATGACACCATTATTATTTATTAGATTTAACGGCATCTTAAAATTGAGTAGCGGTTGAGTGTTTCGGCGTTAGGATATTATCGATGAAACCGCACAAACATTTTAGTCGATAGATATCTTATAAAGTCAAGTCGTAAGTTACCGCACTAACATTTAAATTCTACCGCATAATCATAAACGTTTGGCTAGAGCGCCAAATTTGAGATTCAGTCCCCGTTTTCCCCTAAATCAATACAGGGGTTAGGGGTTACCTTCATAATACTCGAAGTAGTATGTAAAATTTCATCACTTATTCATATCGAAAATGTCATGGAACACAGAGTTACGTAATGAAATATGAATGATTCATTAGACGAGTTTCATATTTTACCGAATTAGCATCAAGTAATATAGAATTAACATAGATTTAATTCAATTAATTGAAAGTAATATATAATTAACTCAATTATATTGTAATATTATAATAAATATAAAATTGTATAGTAATAACAAACCTAACTTTAAGCTTCCTTTTACTTTAGCAAAACTGAATCAAATATAACGCAATTATAGCGAGCACAGCTTGGTTTAAATTAGATTGGCAACTGTGGTACCAACTACGGAAGCATTTCTTAGACAAAGTGTGAAATTCTTAAGAGATAATATAATAAATACTTCATGTGGATTGAAAGGTATTATGGTATTAATTATATGGCTTCTTTTCTTCCTGCCTCTTAATCTTTGGCAAGTACCGCTTACGCATAATGCCAAAATTACGATGATAGTCTCTTTGTTTAATGCTCACTAACGTGACAGTCAATTAGCTAGTGCTTCAATCATGAAAAGAGACTATCCATATAGCATGCTATTCAGGCTACAATAGCCTAGAACTCCTTACCCAAAGATATCAGGAAAGCGCCAAAGTAACTTTCAATTTATTAGTGCCACAGTAAAATTAACAGTTTTTTGAAACATCTCAGAACACTCTCAATTGAGACACCTTTCAAACGAAAAAAACCTGATCAAAATCGGTTCATATGTTCAGGAGCTATGATGCCACAGACAGACACACAGATACACATACACACTACAAACATACAACACCCCTCTGTTTTCGTCGGGTGTTAAAAACTGTTACACATATTTCATATAACATCAGTTCTTACTCGCAAACTTTATTCGGGTATATGTTTATATGGATAAATATATTATATACATATTGTTGCGCGCCACGATTAACATATGGTACATGGTGATACTAGTTACCACTAGCGCCCTCTAGTATCGAGTGGCAGAATTATGAGAGTATAGAGCGCGACAGCGTCAAGTTTCCCTTTCAGCGGCTCCTCGCCGCCTGCGCCCCCTTTTCCCTAAAGAGGGTCGCTTCCAATTCGGCAGAAAGGCCACAAAAGCCAATGCCATTCTCACAGGTGGTGTTTAGTGGATAGGCACTTAGGTTTCGCAGTGAGTCCCACATAACCACGGCAGCCGGCTGTCGTGGTATGCTTAGAGCATTCATTACCTCCCTTTCTCGCTTCCCGGAGGGTAACAGTGGTAGATCCACGCGGCAGCTTTTGCTGTCGCACGGATGGGCCGGCTCGAACCGGGGTGGTACCACGACTTCACAGAAAACCAGCGTGAAGTAGAGATTTACCTCTGCGTTTCGCTTGGTGAGTGCAGGTGGCCGGAGGCCCTTTTTACTGGAAATGAGGCATTCCATCTTAGTCCTCAAGGGTGACAACTCATCTACATTTTGATTTGTAATAGAGGATAGATGTAGATGTCCGCCACTTACCATCAGGTGGACTGTGTGCTCGTTTGTCACCCTTTTTCTATAAAAAAAACCCTTTCCATTGCACCTGGGCGCAAGAAAAAACGCAACCAAGTCATTGTGAGTTGGCCATACAGGCGAATACTTCGAAGCGATAGAACTACGAACCAAAGTGATCTGTAGTACAATTGTGTTTTGTTATTATTGTGGGTTTAAGTTGTAATTAGTGTTATGTAAATAAAGTGGCAATTTTGGTAATTATTCTTTATTTTATTAAATGGTCAAATTGGTTTTGACCAGTTATGAGTTTTGACTGTGATATTATGTGACATTTTGTTATATGTATTTTGTTACACTATTTTTCACCAAGCCATGGGTTTACTGACTGACAGAGAATGTCAACCTTTTCAGTTGATACAATAAAGTTATTAAATAAATTAATCATAACGCTTCAGTACTAACCACCATCCATTCATTACAGCCCTTCACAAATACTACTAAAAAGGGTAATCTGGTTCGCGTCGCTATACACAAAGCAAAACATTAATAGTCACCTACCAACAATATTTATTGCTTCGAACCTTTTATTTATTCTTAGAATAGAGTACAATAGAATAATATTTATTCAATACAGGTTTTTTTTTATAGGAGAGGGGGCAAACGAGCATGCGGCTCACCTGATGGTAAGTGAATACCGCCGCCCATGAAAAACTGCAACACCAGGGAGGGAATTGCAGATGCGTTGCCGGCCTTTTAAAAAGGAGTACGCTCTTTTCTTGAAGCTCCCTAAGTCGTATCGGTCCGAAAAAATCGCTGATGGTAATCGATTCCACAAGGAAGTCGTGCGAGGAAGAAAACATCTTCTAAATCGCACAGTGGTGGACCGCCAATCATCGAGATGGTGTAGATGGTATCGGGAGTTCTGCCGCGATGTGCGTTCGTGAAATTTGGCGGCTGGGATTAATCCGAACAATTCCTCAGAGCACTCCCCGTGGTAGATGCGAAAGAAAATGCAAACGGATGCAACATCTCTTCGCAGTGCCAATGAATCAAGCCGATCGAAAAGGACTCGGTCGTCAACGATTCGAGCCGCTCTGCCCTGGATGCGGTCAAGTGGAAGGAGCTGGCACTGGGGAGCCCCTGCCCAGAGATGGGAACAGTATTCCATGTGAGGCCGAAGCTGCTCTGCTGAGCACGCCAAGCTTTTTAGAGGCCAATTTGGCCTTCTCTTCCAAGTGACCACGAAACTGCACGTCACTCGATATGTCGACTCCGAGGATTCCGATACTGGCTGAGGCAAGAAGGGGATTGCCATGAAACTGAGGAGATACGACAAAGGGGTTCTTTTTAGCGGTAGCAAACTTGTGTCTTCTGAGGATTAAACTGGACTAGATTTAGTCGCCCCCAATCCGAGACTTTGTCCAGCAAAGATTCGACTTCAGACACAAGTTTGTTCCGGTACTCGGCGACGTTTTCCCGAGAAATATTGCCACGGTCGATGTATAGAGCATCACCAGTGCTGTCATCCGCATAGCAATGAACGTTACTAGTTAGCAACATATCATTGATATGCAGAAGAAACAGCGTTGATGATAGCACACAGCCTTGTGGAACACCAGCGTTAATAGGCTTGTAGTCGGAGCATGTACCGTACAAGTGATTCTTTTGGAGTATTTTTTTTACTTTTACTACGGTTCAAGAAAAATCTCTGTCATGGAAGAAACCAGCTAGAAACCCAGCAGGGCGTTTTTCAAAGCAAAATTATACAACAAAAACAAGTTGTGCAAATATCATAGTATATTTAAGTACATTAGCGATACTATCGTAGTGGGTTTGTTTAGTCTGTAAGGATAGTTTTTAAGTGTGTATGTGTGTATGTAAATAAATAAATAACTTACAAAACTTATTTATGAAACAGTTTGGAAACGGTCACCTCATCCCTAATGATTACCATCAATGTGTATTCATATACTATATTAAATAACCATTTTACAAAGTTTTTGTTAACTAAAAAATTGGAGTTGGTAATAAAGACTGTTTGTGGAGTCAAGAAGCTGGTATCACTAGCTTATTATAAAATATTTATACATTCAAAAGGCCTCCAAGATACTCTAAGATAATTTCCTGTTGTAAAGTTACAGCCTATATACGTCTCACTGCTGGGCACAGACCTCTCATTTTTGAGAGGGTTTTAGGGCTAAGAAATGTTCGCCGCGCTGCTCCAATGCGCGTTGGTAAACTTCACATGTCTTCGAAATTAGCACTTAAAATTGCAATCTACAATTTCATTGATGCCGGCGAGGATCGAATCTGGGCTGCTAGCGTATTGTAAAATTTTCAGCCGGCGGTTAGTCACTGAGTTACCATGGCTATTTTTCTTATTGTAAGGGTAACATTAATTAAAAATAAAATTAAAATGTCGTGGGAAAAATTGGTACATAATCCAGGCTACTAAGGAAATTTTTAAACAAAATTTTAGTCTTTTTGATAGTATCAAAATGAGTACATTTTGTTGTTATGAAAAGTTGATGTGTAGCTTCTAGTAAAACGATTTCCATAGGACAAACGTTTTTCTTATCGTAACTTCACGGTAAGTTAGATTTAAATTATTATTTTAAATATTTGTTGCTTCATTTTTGTATTCTCCTTTATCAACTCTTTCTGATTCCACTGATGGAAATATACCTTTTCTAGTATGTGCCAAATTTTTCCAGTAATCACTAAACTGGGCCAGCTAGTTGACATTTGAAAAGATGACATTCTCGCACCTATGATGCTGCGTCCTCTTACGAATCTGTGGGATCATTTGGGTCCGGCATTTTTAAATGAAAACATTACTTAGTTACTTTGTCTAAAGGTAGAATTGTGAAAGTGTCGTCTGAAGCGGTACGTAGACGACAGTAAACACCTGGCCGCCGAGCTCCAACACATCAAGTAAGTTTTGCACGACAATAAGCTTTGGGTCCCGCGCCTACGTCACAGTGAACGAGTGAAGCCGGCCACAGTCGAGCGAGTGCCTGCTGTACTGCCATATGTCAGAGGTGTCACTGACAAGATTGGCTACATCTTGAAGCGTGCTTCCATTCAAACATACTTCAAGCCGCCGAAAAAGATTAGTCAGTTTTTACCATCAGTCAAGTGTAATGTTCCTCTGCAAGATGCAGAGTGTACAAGCTTGATTGTGAATGTGGTCTCTCTTATATAGGACAAACTAAAACATCCATAAAAACCCGCTGATGCGAAGAATCGACGCTCCGGGAAGTCTGCAGTCTGTGAACATGTACAGGATCGCCCCCGTCACTACATTAATTAGATTTGATAGACCACAAATTCTCGCTAAAGAACACCGATTCCTTCCAAGGATGATTCGCGAGGCTATTAAAATAAAAAAAAACATCCTAATTTCAATAGAGAAGATGGCTGGGTGTTACCATCTGTTTGTGATCCCATAATTAATAAAATTAAATCCCAACCCAAGCATACAACTGCAAGACTTCATGATACTGTAAGTTCATACTGCGTAGATCGGAACAAAAATTAATAATTTATAATCTGGAGGTAGCCGTGGTTAATTATGACATTGGGTCGTCATACACCTCAGTCCCCCCCCCCTCGTGACCATGGGTGCTGTAAATCCGTATAAAATCCGTAAAATTAGTTTTATTTAAATGTGTAGTGTTCGCGTAAATATTAGAAATCATTAATGCCATTTGTGTGTTCCCCAAGGCTTCGTTTGTGAATAAGCAATTTGTAATACAGGTGAGGTTGTCATTTGGAGCATATTGGACATTTAACTTTGAGCAACAAGGCGCTTAGTAGTTCTCCATATATTGCCGACTGACTTCTTATTCGAACCAATCAGTTGGCTTTGTTGTTCGCAGAGCGAAAAGCATAGGATTAATTCTCTGACTATTATACAGTTATCTGTGGGATTAATATAATTTGCTAGCGTTTGTGTCCCATTCGATTACAGTGAACGCAGGAGTGGATATGTTATCGTTTAGCAGTGTCAATGCTTTGTCATCTTTGATTAGACTTACGAATATTACTTATATCAGGTGGGTTACCTGTGAAGTGCTGGGTTATACTAGATAAAAAATTGTAAGTTTCATTTTGCTTGTTATTTTACGATATTGTAATTGTAATTTTATCAATTATCTAAATTTACAGTTACAGCCACTAATGAACATAGGCCTCCCCCATAGATTGCCTCACAGAGGATATTTTGTCGTAGTTGTAACTTTACTGTTGATTTAATAAATCACCTCTCAGTGGTCATGTGCTCCTGGTAGATTATCCTTTATACGTCCATCAATTACAGCCTATTAAAGTCCACTGCTGAACACATGCCTCCTCCATAGGTTGCCTCATAGGGGGGATATTTTCCATAGTTGCCACGTTTGGCAAGTGAGTTGGAAACCCGAGTCAATTTTTTATTATTCTGTCGCCTCCTACGATACCCACGGGATGATATGGGGTAGTAGAATTCTTACAACGCCATTACACGGTAAGTTTAATAACAAATAATTAATATCACACAATTATAATATTTCGGATTTGGAGCAAAATATCTCAGAACAGGTAATAAAATCGCTCGATTGTTGTTGTTATTATTAAATGTAAATATTACCTATTATTTTCTAAACAATTTGACAAAACTTTATTTAAGATGAAATAACATAGGTACTTTCTGCCAATAATAACCACACACACACACGCACACGCACACGCACACGTGCACGCGCGCACGCACGCACACACACACACACGCACAAACACACACACACACACACACTCACACACACACACACACACTCACACACACACACACACACACACACACACTCACACACACAATTACACACACACTCACACACTCACGTACTCACACACTCACACACACACACACACACTCACACACACACACACACACACACACACACACACACACACATACGCACACTCACACACACACACTCACACACACACACACTCACACACCTACTCACACACACACACTCACACACCTACTCACACACCTACTCACACACCTACTCACACACACACACTCACACGCACACGCACACGCACACACACACTCACACATACACTCATACTCACACACACACACACACACACACACGCACACACATTCGCACACACACACGCACACGCACACGCACACGCAGACACACACGCACTCGCACTCGCTCTCGCACTTGCACTCGCACTCGCACTCGCACTCGCACTCGCACTCGCTATCGCACTCGCACTCGCACTCGCACTCGCACTCGCAATCGCACTCGCACTCGCTCTCACACTCGCACTCGCTCTCGCACTCGCTATCGCACTCGCACTCGCACTTGCTCTCGCACTTGCACTCGCACTCGCACTCGCAATCGCACTCGCACTCGCTCTCGCACTCGCACTCGCTCTCGCACTCGCACTCGCACTCGCTCTCGCACTCGCACTCGCACTCGCACTCGCACTCACACTCACACTCACACTCACACTAACACTCACACACTCACACACGCACACTCACACACACACTCACACACACTAACACATTCACACACACACACACACACACACACACACACACACACACACACACACACACACACACACAGAGGCCTTAAAAATGTGAATACTTCTAAAGAGAGTATAATATCTACCATTTTCTTTCCCAATAATTGAACCTGATTTTTATCAATTGATTTTTTTTACCTATTTAGTGACATAATTTACTTAATTTATTTCTCATTTTATTGCATTGATTGGATGTTTTTCCTACTCCAAGTTAATCCTAAATTAAGTTGCACCACTCAATCCATAAATGTTATGTACACTTGTAACTGATATGCATATCAGAAAATATAAAAGTCTGTATTTTTTTGTGACAATGTCATATATGTATATTGTAAGTGTACTTGTTAAATAAATAAAGAGAGAGAGAGAAAGTTGTAAAATCATAGATACTACTAAAGCCGAGCATAGGTTAAAGAAGGCGCAAATTTTTATTACAACAGTTGAAAAATTATGTGATATACGAGTATTAGCAGTAATTTTAACAGTCTCCTGTCCGCGAATTAGACACTAAACGATCGAAATGTTCAAATATAATTCATGGGACAGGGAAAGGCTTAATGAATATTCAGATATCATTGATCATAATATCGTATTGTCATTATCTCTTCTGCGTGTGGTCCCCATACCTGTGGATGTATTTATCTTACGACTCATTGTATTCGATGCGTCCGAATCTATCCTTTGAATACGATCGTAAATTAGTCAACGCTTTGAATAGAATCGTTAAAATTTTATTCAAATTTAATGGAACGCTTGAAAACGTCTTGGTACAGTATTCAGATATAAGTTTCCTAATGTAAGAACTTTAATGCTTTTTTTTATAGAATAAGGGTGATAAACGAGCACACAGTCCATCTGATGGTAAGTGGATAATATGGCCCATAGAAATCTACATTTATCCTCGCTTGATAATAAAAATGCAGATGTGTTGTCAGCCTTTTTATACGTTTAACAGTGGTAGAGCCACGCGGCAGCTTTTGCTGTCGCACGGATGGGCCGGCTTGAACCGGGGTGGTACCACGACCTCACAGAATACCAGCGTGAAGTAGAGGTTTACCTCTGCGTTTCGCTTGGTGAGTGCAGGTGGCCGGAGGCCCTTTTTACTGGAAATGAGGCATTCCATCTTAGTCCTCACGGGTGACAACGCATTTGCATTTTGATTTGCAAACGAGGATAGATGTAGATGTTTATGGGCCGCAGCAACCACTTACCATCAGGTGGACTGTGTGCTCGTTTGTCACCCTTATCCTATAAAAAAAACGTGGTAGAGCCATGCTGCAGCTATATTAATAGTATAGTTGTAGCACGAATGGGTCGTCTCGAACGGGGAAGGACGACGCTCTCCCAGAATACCAGCGTAAAATAGTAACTTAATGCTGCTGTGTATCGTATGGTGAGTGTAGAGAACCGGAGACCTATTTTACTGGAAAAGAGGCATTCTATCGTATTAAGCTGCTATTTTACGCTGGTATTCTGTGAGAGCGTGGTTCTACACCGGTCAAGTCGTTTATTCAGGTTGTACAACCGTACAACCTGTTACAACCGTAATATAGCTGCAGCATGGCTCCACATTGTCCATAATATTATTAAATCACGCAAATATTAACATTGCTAATTTTGACTTTCTCAATATTGTATCTGGACTTTGTTCTTAGACTAAATTGAGGAACACGTCTATATCTATTCAACACGAGTATTTAAAACAGGAAGACAACTGTTCAACGTAGTAAAGTATTAGACATATTATCATTAGATGTCATTAGAGCTAATTAATGATTTTTGACTATGTCAACAAGACATGAGAAACTAGTGTGGTAGCATGTTTATAATAAGCAAAAAATTGAACAACATACCCGTATCCCTCGTGACGTCGAAAAGTTTCGCTTGAAGATAGCGGTTTGGTGGAATTCCTTTGGCTAAAAATAAGCTGCCCCGATCAGCTGATGTCAGCAAACAGACATTTACCAGGATCTGTTGACAATTAATGAACACACGATCACATATATAAAATTAACGTGGTAGAGCCATGGTGCAGCTATATTAGTAGTATAGTTGTAGCACGAATGGGTCGGCTTGACCGGGGAAGGATCAAGCTCTCACAGAATACCAGCGTAAAATAGCACTTAATCCTCACGGGTGACAACGCATCTGAATTTTGATTCGCAAACGAGGTTAAATGTAGATGTCTATGAGCCACAGCATCCACTTACCATCAGGTGGACTGTGTAATTGTTTGTCAGCCTATTCCTATGAAAAAAAATTAAAAATTTATAAACCTCCGTAACAAAAAGAGCTGATGATCTTCAAACAGCTGAACAGATTTTTTTGAAACATAGACAAGAACACTCTCGATTAAGACACCTTTCAAACGAAAATAATGAAAATTGGTTCATCCGTTCAGGAGATATGATGCCACAGACCAATAGATTTTTTTTTTGAATAAGGGTGACAAGCGAGCACACAGTCTACTTAATAGTAAGTGGTTGTTGTGGCCCATAGACATCTATTCTCGATTAAGTACCCCTGAGGACTAAGATGGAATGCCTCGTTTCCAGTAAAAAGGCTCTCCGGTTCTCTACACTCACCATACGAAACACAGCAGCATTGAGCTGCTGTTTTACTCTGGTATTCTGTGAGAGCGTGGTCCATTCCCGGTCGAGCTGATTCATTCGTGTTACAACCATAAAAATATACAGGTACACATTAAAAACTTATAACACCCCTCTGTTTTCGTCGGGGGTTAAAAATTAAAATCAACCTACATACAGTGTTGTGTTGATTAGCACATATGTATGTACATCCTACAACCCTTTCAGATATATCATTTCAACCTATAACCTTTTCAGAAATGAGAGAAGATCTGTGCCATGCAATGCGTGCAGTGCATTGTGTGTGCAATTTAGGCTGTATGTAACTTTAGTTTTAATAAAAAAATGTCTTCTTAAGCTATATACAGGGTTATTTGTCAAAGAGTAGCCAAATTTTAAATTTAAGTTTAAATAATGATATACCGTTATTGCAGTTTTTGAAAATATGAGTAAATAAGGCTTCTTTTTAATTTTTATTTGAACTTTAGCAATCGAAAAAGCCATTGACCAAAAATAATTAAGCACGTCTTTTATAAACGATACAAAAATGTATAGATTAAATTCGACACTCATAGCGCGTTTTTCCACTTTCATAAACAGATATTAACTTTAGTTTTTCACGTACTGATAAGGTTTATGCTTTCGCTTCGGCATTTTCTAATAAATATCCGGACGATAGCAAAACCAAACTAAAACTGGAGGTAGCTCTTACACAATTAGCCAAGTGCTGAATTTGCGGGTAGAATGAGAATTAGTAAACAAAAAGTATACACAAAATAAAGTCTCAGTAAAAGAGGTAAAATATACACGCTGTCTCAATTATAGAGGTAATTATCACGATAAAATCGAAATAACTAATCCCAAATATAGAGGTTTGTTTTATTCTACTGACAGAGGTAATTCAGTGCTAAAGTGTCGGGACCTTAGCATGAGTTCCAGCTATGGAGGTATCTCACTTATCAGGGTCGCAATTAACCAAGTTTTACTGTATTACTAATATTTCCTTTAACCACTACTGGTAGGATTTTTATGCTTGAGGATCACAACAGTAGTCGGATGGTGGATTCGAACCTACGACCTTTAAGTTCGCGGTCCGCACCCTGCCCTTAGGTTACAGTTGCTTGTAAATGATATTAATTCTTGAAGAGAAATAAAAAAAAATAAAATGGCAGTTACCTTTCAACAACACGGCTACGGAATAAAGTTCCGATGATGCAGCTATATATTAAACGACAGTGTTTCAAAATTCACCCTTTTGCCCTACACAATACAGATAAATTTTAAATTTACATCGTTCGGGAGAAGGTTGTAATCGATTAGGATTTTCACTTGAGTCGGGGATATCGCAAAAAATTGGCTTTCGTCTGGATTTTATCCATTTGTTAAAAAAGCTATAGATATTGACTTTATGAAACTATTATGGTCTGATTTTGAAATGAAATAGGAAGAATATGTTATAGTTAGCCATAGTGTAAGTTTTTCAATCACATCTTAGATTTTTCGTGTTGATGACGAAGATATTCTTGTGGCCAATTTTCACTATGGTTAGGGGAAGTACCACACTTCAGACTTATTAAATGTTAGTATCAAGAGCCCAGCCTTGCCGTGTAGTGGGGCTTGAGAGAATTTACTGTACACCCGGAGCTAAACATCGTGTTATTGGTACATTAGTACATAATACAATCCACAACCTAATGACACTTCGAAGGCATCATAAAATGAAATCTAAAAATCTAATAGAAAACAAAAAGTTACAGTAAGACCATAACAAATATTCAGATCGAAAATACTAAGACCGGTGAAAGAAAAAGAAACAACTTGAAGTCCGTATATTTTGTTCATTTCTGAATTTTCTTGGCACTTACGGCATATTACGTGGTAAAGCCACGCTGCAGCTGTATTGTGACTGCTCCAGGAGTATGTTGCATTAACCAGCGTGAAATAACAGCATAATACTGCTGTTTCGTATGGTGAGTGATGAGAACCAGATACCCTGTTTAGCAGAAAAGCAGTATTCTATCTTAGTCCTCAGAGTGACTACGCATATACGTTTTTATTCTTAATTGAGGTTAGACGTAGATGTCTATATGCTAAAGCATCCATTTCTCATCAGGTAGACTGTGTGCTCGCTGATTACCCTTAGTTCTAAAAAATGAGAGAGATTAAAAGTGACAATGACGTTACCATAAAATCTATATCTATACTAATATAATAAAGCCGAAGAGTTTTTTGTTTTTTTGTTTGTTTAAAAGCGCTAATCTATATCTAGCATTAAGCTATATTACTCAGCTAGCTTTAAATATGGATATTTGTTAAGCCAGTCAGAAGAAAAAGCGCTCCCGAAATGATTAATCCGCGTACGCTGGTGTTATCGTTAGGGATACATAAATACAATGTTCTAGAAAAATATAGACCTTTACTCCGTCTAAAAAAAGTCCGCGATACGATATGTCTATTTCTTATACATAAGCCATAATTTGGTATTTTGTGATAAAAAAATATTGAAAATTTAAAAGTGATTTATGAGCGTTATTATTAGGCATGGCCTATTTATCCTTACGAACGAAAGTTACTTCATCATCAAGACAATTTTATGACGATAAACTTTGTTCTTTATACCATGTTATTTGGACGCATAGTTTAAGAGATAATGTAAAATTAAAATAATTCAATACTTGGCTGGGCGCGCGAACGACGCTTAAACCCTAGCCGTTATAAAATGCTTGAACTAGGTCATGTCGCGCACCTCGGACACGTGATGACGCGGGTGAAATCGCGGGGTACAGCTAGTAAGTGATAAAGGTACATTGTAGTGCACATGGCTGCAGCATGAGTACGTCAGATCGAGTGAGGTCGCATAGAATACCAGATTAAAATAGCAGCTTAATACTGCTGTGTTTCGTATGGTTAATAAAGAGAACAGTAGACCTGTGGTCGTAAAAAGGAAAAGAGAAGATCTCACGCCGGGCAGGGTGATTGGCCCGGGGAGCGGCCAACGCTCAGAGTGGGTAGTTCACAGCTATTCTATACATACTGCTTTTGCGGAACTTTGATAGCGCGATGGAGATTTCGATGTATTTCGCTTGTGGCGCGATGACAGCGCCGCCACATCACCCCTCTCCTCAGACCGGAGATCGATAGTGCAGTCCGATTGCCGGTGCGTCCTTAATGCCGGTGGGGAATGCATGCTGTGTATGTAAGGGCAAGTGACGCCGGTGCGAACGATATACCAGTGTGTAATGCATGCCGTATTACGCACTTGCAAGTGATGCCGGTTATGAATGATGTGCCGTAGAAAGGGCCAGAAGTCTGCCTTATAAATCTGCGGTGAGTCAAGATGAAGACAAGTTGGACAAGCTTGCAGGAGCTGAAGACTGCAGAAAACGATTCGTGGGGTTCTTGAGGATAATGACGAAGGCTTGAAAGTTGTAGTTTCCGAAGGTTATTGGTTGCGGGTTCATATCACGTCGGGGTCACCACTGTGGCCGGTGGAAGGAAAAGGGGAGATCGTCCGTCAGGCAAGGTGTTCAGATAGGGGAGTGGCCGACGCTCCGAGTGGTAGTTCGGAGCTATTCTATATATTATACTGCTTTTGCTTCGGAACTTTGAAAGCGCGATTGAGGCTTCGATGTATTTTGCTTGTGGTGCGACGACAGCGTCGCCACAGACCCTTTTTACTGGTAAAGGGACATTCCATTTTATTCGTCAGGAGTCGCAAGTAACCACGCATCAGTAACTTGATTCTTACTCGTATTAAAAATGATGACGTGCTGTTTTAGAATATATATAATGCGGAGGAAAATCAGACAAAGGTCTCTGGAAATATCAGCGTAGCAATAAACTTTGATACAGAAATAACCCAACTTTAGTTTCACATTACAATTTCCTAGCACGCAAAATGTTACCTTATAGTCTAACGCAATATGGTATCTTTTTTATTACATCCACAAAAGCCGGAGAACGATTAACTTTTTCACTCGAGCACGGATTTTGTATGAAAAATTGCTTGCGAGTAGATTTCGCACATACGGAATTATCAAAGTGACAGTATAAAATATATTATTATATGTACATCGTAGCTTATTACGACACTCTGAGTCAAATGAGAAAAAATATACTCACTAAAAGTAACATATTTTTTTAGTCCTTACAATGTTTAAAAATGTTCGATTAAATAACGTTTCTATATAAATTATATACTATACAAATAACTATACAACTATACAAATAAATAAAATTTAAGTATCTGTTTGTTATGTCAAAATAACAGCTTTTTACTAGATGCATATGAAAGTATATACGGTACTTATAACAAAAACACAATTTTCAAAATTTTTGTCTGTCTGTTTGTTCCAGCTAACCTCCGAAACGGCTGGACCGATTTTGACGGGACTTTCACTGGTAGATAGCTCATATGTTATATGGAGTAACTTAGCCTACATAAATTTTATAAAAATAATTACGGTCGCTTTAGATCTCAATAGTATATTATATAGCTGACTAGCCAGAGGTAAAAATAAAAAATGACTTTCAATAAGAATTACATGTAAATCTATATTGACTCAAAATGATTCTATTCTATTTTGCTCTATAAAACCTAAAGGTGGTTCTCATTTCGACTGTATGTTTTTGTTTGTATAATACGCGATATCTACGTCAGCAGTGTGCCGATTTTGATGACCCCGTTTTTATTAAATGGGTTATAAAGGGTTGTCCCATATTATAACTTTGGAGAAAAATAATAGCTGAAGGACGTGTACGCATAGGCTGGAGTTCCACTCGAGTAGAACTGCTGAAGCCCAGGCCTATGCACTGCTACAGATGCTTCGAGAAGGGACACGTGGGCAATGAGTACCCTAACGAGGCAGACAGGAGCACCCGCTGTTACACCTGTGACGAACCCGGTCATAGAGCGAATCAGTGCATTGCGTCGGCACCGTTTGCTCCAACCTCGGACGCCATTCCAACCATATATTGGTGAAAAATGCACTCAACCTGCAAAACGGGGAGTTAGCAAGAGTAAGCCCTCTCTCATCCCCTCCAGCGAGACGATCACAGCAGCACCTGTTGCGGCACCGAGCTCCGACTCGGCAATGGAAGTTGCTGAGACGTAAAATTCACGCTCCTTAAAGTCTTCCAGGGTAACCTGACCACGCCACACTTTGGCAGGTTAGCCGCAGCTTTTAATTATTTGAGATTCTTATCAGGGAAATGACTCTGTAGTGGTGGTCTAAGAATATCTGCTACCCCTCGTAATATGAGTGAAGTCAATGTGTAGGGGCATTTTCAAAGTCCCGGGACACGGGCAGCCTATAATCAAAGTCCCGGGAATTCCCGGGACTTCGAGACTTTTAAGAAAAAGCTTTTTTGTTTTTGTAAGATGGGTAATCCTGTTTAGAAGAATTATAATTGTGTTAATTTCTGGTGAAACGTATTAAAAAGAGGCAATTTTTTGTAAAAATCAACATTTATTAAACAACTAGCTGACCGGTAAACGTTGTTTTGCCATACACATTATTTCTAGGAAATTTTCTTTACTTTTAAAAATCGCGATTAAACAGCGTGGGTTGATAGTAGAAGGGTGAAAATTTGAAGTTTTATGTATTTTTTACAGCTAAATCATAATAAAATAAAAATAAAAAAAGAATATTTAGGGGTGGGTCACCCTTATCATTTAGGGGTTTGAAAAATAGATGTTGGCTGATTCTCAGACCTACCCGATATGCACACAAAATTTCATACAAATCGGTTCAGCCGTTTCGGAGGAGTTTGGTAACAAACACCGCGACACGAGAATTTTATATATTAGTTTAACAGAAAATTAAATAACTTTAACGTTAATTTCAGCCTTAATAATTGCTTTGTTTATTTCTTTTAGTCACACACAGATGCACTTCTAAACAGTTAAATCTTATAGTTATGAAACGAACTTAGTTAAAAATCATACTAATTCTTAATAACTTTACTATTATCTAGTAATTCTAGTATCTAATCATAGTTCATAATCTTATTGTTACTTCTCATAATCACATATTTGTTTCATTTATTGTGTTGCGTACTCAGTAGTTACGTGGTAGACCAAGTAATTTTTCAATAAACTAACATATGGCGCTAGGCTCCTTCAATTATTTGAAAATAAAAATTATTACATAACAATTTCGACAATCTTGTCTCGTCTCGAGTCTCGACCCGAAAGTCCCGGGACTCGAGACAACTAAAATTACGAAAAGTCCCGGGACTTCGAGACACGAGTCGTCCCGGGACCTAAACCCTAATGATGACTGGGTATTTCACTGAGAATATTCCATAAATTTTTAAATATACTTATTATTATTATTTTGTACGTCGTACAGCCATGCTGCAACTATATTAATAGTATAGTTGTAGCACGAATGGGTCGGCTCGACCGGGGAAGGACCACTCTCTCACAGAATACCAGCGTAAAATAGCAGATTAATGTTGCTGTGTTTCGTATGGTGAGTGTAGAGAACGGGAGACCCTTTTTACTGTAAAAGAGCCATTCCATCTTGGTCCTCACGGCTGACAACGCATCTGCATTTTAATTTTTAATTGAAGATAAATGTATATCTATGGGCCACAGCAACCACTTACCATCAGGTGGACTATGTGCTCGTTATGTGAGTTAAATTAAACGCTATAATATCCGTAAAAAATAGTTTCTTTCAATGTGTAGTCTTCGCGTAAATATAAGAAATCATTATACTTATTAATAATTAATATAGTACAGTTACTGTGATACAATTTGAATAGAATTTTTGTGGTGGGCATTCAGAAAATTTTATGAAACTAAATGAAAATTCTTTGGATCGTTCCGTGGGTGTCGTTAGAGGCGACAAAGTAAAAAAAAACCAGTAGATGGGCAGCAGCGTTTTCCTGATGAAAACTCAAAATTAAAAAAAAAACTCCCGCTTACCAAGCATGGCAACTGTGGCAAAATTCCTCCTACGAGGCAATCTATGGGGAGGCCTATGTTCAGCAGTGAACTCTTATAAGCTACAATAGGTGGATAGATAGATAGATGGATCAGTAAAATGCTGCTGCCCAGCTTCTGTTCCATTTCCCTCTATCGCCATTTACTAGACCCACGGAATGATATAGGATAGTGGATTATCCCACTATAAAAGTTTGAGAAGTAATGAAAGCGTCTGGAGAGCCAATCAGCGTATGCGAACGATACTCGTACGCACGAGCCAATTAGCGCGACTTATGCGCAATAAAGGTCACCGCTGGACTTTCGTGCCGCTACTTTTAATATAGGTAATAGGGTCACTTAAAAAAGGTGTGTAAAGACTTTATTCGGTAATATAGGCTTTTCACATTGAAGTGATCTTATTTTTATGGTTAGCTGGCTATAATTTGAACTCCGATTGCTTAATTATTTGTACTGTTGTTCTTTTTACGATGTTGAAACGAGGAAAGACGCTAAATAATAAATCTAGCGAACTGGTGACGAAATTGCACAACAATTTTCAAATTGAATCTGATAATGGCGGATCTCTTTTACCTGTGTTGCAAGCGAGAGAACGCGTTGCCGAAGCACTAAGAATAGAGAAGACAGTAACCCAAATTATGGAAGAGTAATACGAACCCTCAGGCTCAGAAGAGACTATTTTACGTTAGCGTTTCGTAACCTTTTTTGATCAGGGACCACAAAGTGTAAGAAGAAACTATATTAATCTAACTATAAATTATAATCACAGCTTTAACATACTTAAATAAAAAATTGAAAAGAAGCATTCGTTGACAGTATTATTTATGTATTTATTGTAAAATCTACTAAGTACACTCTAACAGTGGTAGAGCCACGCGGCAGCCTTTGCTGTTGCACGCATGGGCCGACTCGAACCGGGGTGGTACTACGACCTCACAGAAGACCAGCGTGAAGTAGCTCTGCTTTTGCATTTCGTCTCGTGAGTGCATGTGGCCGGAGGCCCAATTCCCCCCCCCCCCCCTTAACTTGATAGCAGAGTTAAATAATATACTTCCCCAGGAGGGTCCCAGCACCCCCGGTGACTGAGAATCTCTCGCTGAGCATTGACGTTCAAGCAACCCAACTCTTCCTGAGCGTATTTCTGCAACATCAAGGGATTTTATTCAAACCTTAACCCCGTCTACTACCACCTGGAAACGGCGAAGCCGGCCTTGCTCTTTCAAACCGAGAGACAGGTGTCCTCTCCGGTTGATACTTCGTATCTCTCCTACCCGGGGTACGGATTAGAGCACTCCTATGTGCCCCGGGCTGGAGTTTGCATGTACGTCAGAGAGCACATCTGTTTTCGACGCCTCGGCAGTCTTGAAGGTACGGACCTGTCTATCCTATGGCTGCGTGTAGACCATCCCTGCGTCTAAGGGTGCCCCTATAGGTTTCCCATAGCGGCAATACCGATACAGATCGACTCATTGACCACGTCCAAATGGCTGCAGACTCTGTGCTACAACAGGTCCCATCCGCAAAGATCGTTATGCTTGGGGATTTGAAACCCACCACGCTTAATGGCTTGGTTCTCGTTTTACCGATCATGCGGGTAGATCTTGATGACTTTGCTTTGGCATATGGTCTGACACAACTGGTTACTTCGCCTATGCGGATCCCAGATCATTTACCTTACCTGTTGGACCTCTGCTGGCCTCTCACACCTGACGGATATCAGGTCTCCGTCGATGCCCCTCTTGGCTCCTCGGACCATTGTCTGATCCGAAGTACGGTGCCACACTCCCATCGCGATTGCGTTCTGCAGGTTGCCGCCGTGTTTAGCATTATAGGTCAACCGACTGGGACGGGATGCGATCTTTTTTTTGCATCCTACCCTTGGAGGTGGGTTTGCTTTTCGCCGGATAATCCTAGCGTTGTTGCTGATTCTGTCGCTGATGTGGTGCTACAGGTAATGGAATTATATATTCCATCATCTGTGTCAGAACCCAGCCATGGTTTGGTCGCTCCTGCAAAATACGCTAAAAAATTCAGGCCTGGGCGGTCAACGACGTCTCCGGATGCAAATACCAGCGCTCTTAAAAAGAACTATATTTCCGGCTCCAGGTCCTTCAAAAATGTCATTGTCAAGGCAAAGTCAGAGTGTAACGGCAGAATTGGTGAGAAGCTAGTTCGTCTTCCTTCGGGAACACGTGCATTCTGGTCTCTCGCCAAGGCTGTCCAAGGGAACTTCTGTCAGCCATCACTCCCATCTCTGCACAGGGAGGATGATTCATTGGCCTATGACGCAAAGGACAAAGTCGATCTGTGGGGCTCTCTCTTTGCATCCAATTCGACTCTTGATGACGATAAACACACCCCCGACCATACCGCGGTGTGAGGGCTCCATGCAGGATGTGTTGTTTACCCAAGGTTCGGGACGCAGAGCACTCCTCTCCATGGACGTCAATATGTCGAGTGGGCCTGATGATGTCCCTCCTATTGTGCAGAAGACGCAAGTTTGCGCGTTTACCGCTAAAAGGAACCACTTCAACGTATCTCCTCAGTTTCAAGTTTTCACTCCCCTTGTTGCCTCAGCCAGTATCAGAATCCTCGGCGTCGACATATCGAGTGACGTGCAGTTTCGTGGTCACTTGGAAGAGGAGGCCAAATTGGCCTCTAAAAAGCTTGGCGTCTTCAGCAGAGTGGGACAGTATTTCATGTCGGCACACCGCTTGCAACTTTACAAGGCACAGGTTCGGCCGGACGTACTGTTGTTGATATACTGTTCCCATCTCTGCACTGGGGCAACCCAGTGCCAGCTCCTTCCATTTGATCGCATCCAGCGCAGAGGTGTTCGAATCGTCGGCGAACGAACTCTTTCCGATCGGCTTGATTCACTAGCACTGCGAAGAGATGTTGCATTTCTTTGCGTATTTTATCGCATTCACCACGGGGAGTGCTCTGAGTAATTGTTCGGACTAATTCCAGCCGCACAATTTCACTATCGCACAACGCGACAAAACTCGCGATACCATCCATACGATCTGGATGACTGGCTTTCCACCACTGTGCGATTTAAAAGAAGTTTTCTTCGAAGCACAACCTTCTTGTGGAATCGACTACCACCAGAGATTTTTCCGGACCGATACGACTTAGGTACCTTCAAGAAAAGAGCGTACTCCTTTTTAAAAGGCCGGCAACGCATCTGCAATTACCCTGGTGTTGCAGTTGTTCATGGGCGGCTGTAGTCACTTATCATCAGGTGAGCCATATGTTCGTTTGCCCCCTCTTCTATACGTGTGTCTACACGTTACGTGTACGTTCTATACGTGCGTGTTGCCAGTGATGACATACGGAACTGAGACGTGGTCCTTCACTGCTGGCTGGATGAGGAAGCTCAAGGTCGCTCAGCTAGCTAAGGAGAGGGCTGTGCTCGGAGTTTCTCTGCGTGATAAACTCAGAAATGAGGATATCCGCAGTAGAACCAGAGTGACCGACATAACCCAGCGGATTAGTAAGCTGAAGTGGCAATGGGCCGGCTATATAGCTCGAAGAACCGACAACCGATGGAGAAAAAAGGTTTTCGAGTGGCAGCCTCGTACCGGCAGGCGAAGTGTTGGGCGTCCCCCCACTAGATGGAGTGATGACCTGGTAAGATATGCAGGAAGTCAATGGATGCAGGTGGCTCAGGACCGTGCTTTATGGCATTCCTTGGGGGAGGCCTATGTTCAGCAGTGGACTTGTGAAGGGCTGTAATGATGATGATGAGATTTAGTCGCCCCAATCCGAGACTTTGTTCAGCAAAGACTCGACTTCAGACAAAAGTTTGTTCCGGTACTCGGCGACGTTTTCCCGAGAAATATTGGCACGGCCGATGTATAGAGCATCACCAGTGCTGTCATCCGCATAGCAATCAATGCTACCAGTTAGCAACATATCATCGATATGCAGGAGAAACAGCGTTGGTGATAGCACGCAGCCTGGTGGAACACCGGCGTTGATAGGCTTGAAATCAGAGCATGCACCATCTACTACGACCTTGGTGCTCCGAGCAGCAAGGAAACTGGTGATCCATTTGTACAATTTCTCGGGAAGCCCATAGGAAGGAAGCTTCGAAAGAAGCTTTTTGTGCCAGACCCGATCGAAGGTTTTCGCTATGTCCAAACTAACGGTCAATGACTCCCCCTTGGACTCTACTGCCTCCGCCCATCTATGAGTCAGATAGACTAGAAGATCACTGCTGATCGACCCCGACGAAAACCGTATTGGCAGTCACTAATCAGCTGGTGATCCTCAAGGTACCGCGTGAGCTGTCAGTTAATAATGGATTCCATTATTTTGGAGAAAAAGGAGGTGATGGCGATAGGCCTATAGTTGGACGGGTCTGAGCGGTCGCCTTTTTTAGAGATCGGGTGGACAAAAGCTGTCTTTCATGAATTCGGTACTATGTTTTGGGAGTAGGAGTACCGGAAAAGACGCGTTAGGACCGGTGCCAACTCCGAAGCACATGTCCTCAGCACAATTGGGGGGATTCCGTCAGGCCCACTCGACTTCTGGATGTCCAGGGAGAGGAGTGCTTTGCGAACCGAGCGCTGTGAGAACACTGTGACACCACACTCCGGATCAGAAAATGGTTCGAAGAGCCGAGAGAGGCATCGACGGAAACCTGATATCCGTCCGGATGAGAATATTATAATAGTGGTAGAGCCAGGCGGCAGCTTTTGCTGTCGCATGGATGGGCCGGCTCAAACCGGGGTGGTACCACGACCTCACAGAATACCAGCGTGAAGTAGAGGTTTACCTCTGCATTTCGCTTGGTGAGTGCAGGTGGCCGGAGGCCCTTTTTACTGGAAATGAGGCATTCCATCTTAGTCCCCACGGGTGAAAACGCATCTGCATTTTGATCTGTAACAGAGGATAGATGTAGATGTCTATGGGCCGCAACAACCACTTACCATCAGGTGGACTGTGTGCTCGTTTTTCACTCTTATCCTATCCTATATGGAATCCGCGTAGGCGAAGAAACCACAGTTGTGTCAGACCGAAGGAAAAGTCATAAACAGATCTCCCCGCATGATCGTTTAAACGTGAACCGAGCCATTTGGCGTGGTGGGCGTTAAAATCGCCAAGGATCGGATGGTACGTGTTCTAGCAAGGAATCTGTAGGCATTTGGACATGGTCGATGAGTCGGTCTGTTTCGGCATTACCGCTATGGGACCTATAGAGGCCCCCGTAGACGCGCGGATGGTCGTCGCTATCTACGCGTAGCGAAAGGATGGACAGATCCGAACCTTCAAGACTGCCGAGTGGTCGAGAACAGATGTCCTCTCTGACATACACGCAAACTCCAGCCCGAGGCACAAAGGAGTGCTCCAATTTGTACCCCGGGTAGGAGAGATACGAAATATTAGCCGGAGAGGAAATCTGCGTCTTGGTCAGAAAGAGCAAGGCCGGCTTCGGCACCTCTAGATGGTTCTTATGGTGTTTGGGTTCGAGTGAAGTCCCCTGATGTTGCAGAAATTCACGGATAGCGTGGCAGGGGTCGCCCTTGGTATTGTTGCTCAGTTTGCCCCGAACATTTATGTTTTTGAGCGGAATTTTGCCCTTCTCCCCCCCCCCCCCCCCCCCCCCAGAATACGCAGGACAGCCTGAGCACCCACGCTCAGGAGTGAAATAACATGGTCGTGGATGCTCAGCGAGGGATTCTCCAGGGGTGCTGGTACCCTCCTGGGGTAGTCTTTCGTGTAATTTCGCTACCATGTGAATGGGGGGGGGGGGGGAGATATTGGGCCTCCGGCCACCTGCACTCATCAGAAGAAACGCAGAAGCAGAGCTTCTACTTCACGCCGGTATTCCGTGAGGTCGTGGTACCACTCCGGCTCGAGCCGGCCCATACGTGTAACAGCAAAAGCTGCTGCGGGGCTCTACCACCGTTACAAATCGCAACCACATTTATGGATATTAATCGAGGAAGACATATACTACACGGAAAAAGCTAATGCGTTCTCTAAAAGAGGTAGCCATATTTTCGGGTGGTAAATCGTCTTTGTTAAAGATTTTGAAATCAATTCAAATCAAAAGGTTGTAAACTCAAGACTTCTCTGGGTTCGCTTTAAATTGGGATTGACGAAATTATTCCTTTGGCTGTTTATGCGCCGGTAGCTTCGTCGTCCAGGGCTGACATGAAGGAGTTTTGGGAGAATGTAAGATAAGTTCTAGATTTGGTTAGGGGAAACGAAAGAATTGTTGTATGTGGTGATTTGAATAGATGGGTTGGTACCGCTCGATCAGGGTACGAGTCGGTGCTTGGAAAGTTTGGCGATAAAAGGGTTAAAGATGCTGGCAAGCTTATACTGGCTGTATGCAAGGAAAAGGGTCTTCTTGTGACAAACACTATGTTTAATCACAAGAAAATCCATATGTATACTAGAGAAAGAAAGAATGAGAGAAGTATGATCGATTTGTTCCTGGTGGATGACCGACTGCGAAAACAGGTGATGGATACGCGAGTGTTTAGGGGTGCTGAACTGGGAACGGATCACTATCTAGTGATTACTAGACTTAAGGGTCTGTTCGCGGGTTGACGCTACCGGACGGCAGTAACAGAACCACAGTCGGTCTGTCGCATCCGAAGCTGGAAGCTTCAGGAAGCGGATAGTAGGGACAAATATCATGCGAAGGTAGCCGAAAAGCTTGACACCATCGATGGCAGAAGAGAATGTGTGGAAAAAACAAGGCAGAACCTTAGACATGGAATGGTAAGTGCAGCGGAAGAAGTGTGTGAAACGATTAAAAGAGGCAGTAGTAAAAGAAGAGATGCATGGTGGAATGATGAAGTGAAAGAAGCTGTAAAGAAGAAGAGAAAGCATGGTTAGACTACTTGGCCTCTAGTAATGCTAAGGACATGAGAGAGAAGATGAAAGAAAGATATAAGCTGCAGAAAATTCACACGAAAGCATTGATTGAGGAAGTGCGTGAAAGGTGTAGAAGAAAGGTGAAGACGAAATGTTGTCGCACAACTTTAAGGAGAACTCCAAACTCTTCTCGAAAAGGTTGGAAGGACCCGAAGTGGTGCGACGGCCTTAAAAATGAACAAAGTGCTTTCGAGAACCAATGACGTCCTGTCAGAAAAATCGGACGTCATGCAGCGATGGAGCGAATTTTATAGAGAAATGTATGCGTGTGATGATCTTAGTGAGGGATCCGGGGGTGACGCCGTGACTGGTACGCCAGACCCGTATCTCGATGACACCGAGGTCATCAGTATGAAAGAGATTGAATGTGCGATTCGAAATTTGAAATGTGGTAAGGCTGCGGGACTAGACAGAGTTACTGCTGAAATGGTCAAGTATGGTGGGCCTCGCGTCTAGGACAGCTTTCATCTGCTGTGCAATTTGTGCTGGCGGACGGGGGATGTCCCGGATGATTGGCGATCTGCAGTCATTGTACCTTTATATAAAGGTAAAGGTTCACATTTTGACTGCGGGTGCTATCGGGCGATCAGCTTGACCAGTTTAGGAAGTAAAGTTTACTCGAAGGCTTTGACACGTAGGATGCAAGAGAAATCAGAAAGATTTCTATGGGAGGCACAATGCGGATTTAGACCTGGAAGAGGATGCACGGATCAAATGTTTTCTCTACGCATGATCACGGAAAAGCTTCTGGCTGCTAACCAGAAGATTTTCTGTGCTTCTGTGGATCTTGATATAGCATTTGATAAGGTTGTAAGCAAGAAAATGTGGGAACTGTTGCCGGGGTATGGTGTGGATGGTCGATTGCTAAGTGCTGTTACTGTGACTGTAAAGCCTGTGTGCAGGTAGGGCATGACCTGTTACCCATGTTTGGCGTCCAAACGGTCGTAAAACAGGGTTGTGTCATGTCTTCCTGGCTCTTCATACTGTATCTCGACAGCTGTTTACAGAAGCTGAAAGATAGCTGTTTGGGTATGAAATTGGGTGACATTAATGTAAATTGTCTGCTGTATGCTGATGATGCAGTGCTTATTGCACCATCAGAGGCAGATCTGCAGGCATTAGTCACGTGTATGAAAGAGGAATGTGAAATTAAAGGTCTCCGTTTGAATGATAATAAAACTAAGGTTCTGGTATTTGAAAGGGACGAAGAGACAACGAAGTGTGAAATATAGGTAAATCAGGAATGTCTAGAACAGGTAAATGAAATTGTATACTTGGGGAGTGCTTTTAGCCGGGATGGAAGATGTGATTTAGATGTGGACAGGCGTGTCGCTGCCGGGAACAAAGTCAATGGTGCCCTGACTGCGTTAGTGAAAAGGCATGGCGTAGTGAAGAGTGCACACCTTGCAATACATAACGCAGTGTTGGTACCGACTTTGTTATATGGCAGCGAAACCTGGGTATGCCAGAAGAAGCATAAAAGCAAGTTGAATGCAGTGGAGATGCGATCTCTTCGTAAAATGTGCGGCGTTACCATGGCCGACCGAAAGCGAAACGAAGAGATTCGCAATATGGCAGGTTTGAAAGATGACCTTATCACAAAAATTGATAAGGGCGTGCTTCGATGGTTTGGGCACGTTGAGCGAATGAGTGAAGACCGAATGGTGAAGAAAATACATAGCGCGAAAGTTAATATTAAAAGGTGTCGAGGTAGACCGAGACTAACTTTCGAAGACCATGTGAGCAAACTTTTAGGAGAGTTCGTAAGTGCACGTTATTGTGTACAGACGTGTCTAATAGTAATTAAAATAATTAAATAAGTATGTGCTTAGCCGTGACCTCGTTATAACAATACCGGTAGTAACTGTGGCATACTTTAGTTATATTTGTGTCTGTGATTTTGTTGAAATGTTTAGCTTAATCTAAAATAGGTACCAAAATGGAGAACAGTCCCTTCAACCGGAGTGCCAGGACGAATCGCACCCCGCCTCCATCAACCCCACCCACTGTCATGCGGACACCCACTTCAAGCGAACCAATCAAAACAATTCCAACTCCTGAGTTGCAGCATTGGATGACAAACATTGACCTGTGCCTTAACGAGGTATGCTCCATCGCTACAGAAGGAAAACTTAACTCGGATCAAAAAATGCGCATCAGCTCGCTTTGTCGTAAAGTAAGCCAAGGTACATCGCAATTGGTAGTCCAGTACATGTCCCTCAAAATGGATGCCACTAAAGCCCAGACCTCCATCGTATCCCTGCAGAACCAACTTGACCTGTCCCAAAAGCTGCAGGAACTTAAGAATAGTATCGAAGAGTCATCAAAACCGGACTCTGGAACCACTTTTGCAGACATGGTCAAAAAAGGTGGCCAAACCCTCATTCACCCAAACAATCTAAGTACCCTAGCAATTTATCCGAGGGACAAGTCCAAATCCAGTGATGACACGAAGTGCCTCTTACAAAAAATAATATCCCCAGAAGAACTCAAACTACATGTCCGGGGCATGAGGAAGGTCAAAAATGGGGGAGTTATAATTAGCACTGAGACAAAAGGAGATATCGACAAATTAAAGAACTCTGAGAAGCTCGTATCTTCTGACCTTACCATGGAAGAGCCGACTAAACGACGTCCGAGGATTGCAATTGTTGGTGTCCCTGTAGCCCTCACGGATAAAGAAGTGTTTGAGTGCATCTTCGAACAAAATATTGCCGATAAATTTCCCAATGCCACGCGTGAGTCCTTCCTGGCAACAGTCAACCTGAGCCATAAATCAGGTAAGAAAAACCTTCCTACCTGTAATTACATTGTCGAAGTGCCACCTAGCATCAGGAAGGCCCTTATCAATCAGGGACGAATATATATTAATTGGACCTCATGCCCAGTCAGAGACTTTACAATAGTAACAAGATGCTTCAACTGCCAGCAGTTTGGTCATTCAGCCAAATTTTGTCGGGAAAGTAGCCCTACATGTAACTACTGTGGAGAGCTCGGGCATTCCTTTAAGGAATGTAATAACAAAACGCATGCCCCCGTTTGCGCGACGTGTAAACGTTTTAAAAGAAAATGCGACCACAAAACTGGCGATGAAAGCTGTCCAGCACGTAAATTCGCAGAGGACAAATATATCAACTCCATAGACTATGTGGGCGCCTAAGAGCGCCGCGTATTATATTATTTACTTAGCTCTTAAACACTAGTTTTAGTTTATCTTTAAGATAAGTATGATAAGTAAGGCGAATCAATTACTCAATGACCTAGACAACTTTTCTGTGTCTGACGCTAAAACATGTAATGTTGATGACTGTAAACACTTCCTTCCACGTCCTGAAAATAAGTTAATCTTACTTACACAAAATATTAGAAGCATAAATCGGAATATAACCGGGTTTGAAGTCTTGTTGCATAGACTGGATATAAAATGTGATATTATTGTCCTTACAGAATGTTGGCTGTCAAACCTAACACCCCACCTACCGATTCTAAATGGCTATTCTTTACACAAAACCGAGAAAAACATTAAACAAAATGACGGTTTAGTAATCTATGTTAGTAATAATTTAAAAGTAACTGTCACAGAACCTACATTCCAGGATAGTAATTGCTTAATCATTCGAATAAATTCCGAGACGATTGTTATCGCAATTTACAGACCTCCTTCACAAAATATCGATAGATTTCTAGAGTCCCTTGATATTACCCTAAACAAACTTAGCACGTATAAAAATATAATCCTAACCGGTGACATAAATATTAACATTACCCCTGGGAAAACAGATAACCATGCACATAACTACCTAAATATTTGCTCTTTTCATGGACTCTTACCAACACATTACCACCCTACACATCAAAGCGGCTCTTGCTTAGACCATTTTGTGATTAAATCAAATAAACCTTCTTTAACATTAGTTACTAATTCCTCGCTTACTGATCATCAAACAATTTTACTAACATTACAATTAACCTTACCTAGAAAAAACTGCATACGCAACTACACTAAAGTCCATATGACGAACCTTGAAAATGACATTCGTAGCATTAATTTTGACTTTGTTTATTGCTCTGACGATGCAAATACGACCTTGAGTTACTTTATAAATTCTTTGCAATACGCAATAATAAATAATACATCAACAATAAAACTGTCACGTAAGTATTATAATATTAAACCTTGGATAACACCTGGTCTCGTCCGCTGTATAAGAAATAGAGACAAACTTCATTTAAAATCTAAACTTTCTCCTGATAATTTAATACTTTCTGCTACTTATAAAAGATATAGGAATTTTTGCAATAAGCTATTAAAAAACCTCAAAATACAATATGATAAAAATGTTTTACAAAAGGCCGGTAAAAACAGTAAACTTGTATGGAAGTTCATTAAAAATAATACCTTCAGTTCAAAAAATCTTGGACCCCCACTTGATCTACTGTCACTAGACAAAAGCCCAAACGTAGCAACCAATAAAGTAAATAATTATTTTATTAATGTTGGCAAAAATATAGCAGAGACAACTTTAAAATTAAGCAGCACTCGTAATTCAATTTTTATGCCCACATCCTTTTCTAAGTTAAAATCTTTTGTATTGTTAAATACCGATATTGATGAGGTTTTAAGTATAATATCTGGCTTGAAAGAAGATTGTGCAGTTGGATGGGACAATATACCTAATCGCATACTCAAAAGATTTAAACATTTACTGGCCGCCCCGTTAACACATATCTTTCAATTATGCCTATCAAATGGAATTTTCCCGAAAGTGCTTAAAAAAGCAGTGGTTTCTCCTATTTACAAAGCTGGTGATAAAAACTTAGTTAATAACTATAGGCCGATTTCAGTTATATCTGGTTTATCTAAAATTTTAGAAAAGATCATAAATACCAGGTTAATACAATACCTGGAAACTAATAACTTGCTGTCAGACAAACAATTTGGTTTTAGGTCTAAGAGGTCATGTAATGATGCCTTGCACCAATTGGATGATTATGTCACAAGTAATCTTGACAATGGTATGCACTCAATTGGGATCTTTTTAGACCTTGCTAAAGCATTTGATACTATATCTTGCCCTATACTATTGCAGAAGCTTGAAACACTTGGCATAAGGGGAACTCAACTACAAATTTTTTCCGATTACCTCAGTGATCGCTTTCAGTGTGTAAAAATCGGTGAGTATACAAGTACTGAATTACAAAACAGCTCTTTTGGTATCCCACAGGGCAGTATCCTGGGGCCTACATTGTTCCTAATTTATATAAATGATTTATGCAATCTTCAACTTCAAAATGGTGTCATAATGTCGTATGCGGATGATACAGCCCTGTTATTCTCAGCTAAATCACGAGATGAGGTTTATAAATACGCTCAGCAAGGCTTTAATATAGTATCTAATTGGCTTCTTAATAATCTCCTACGTTTAAACGCTGATAAAACACAATATATGTTATTTTTAATGAGAAATAATAACATACCTACTCACCTAAATATTTACGCTCATCATTGTAACTCGTATGATGACACTGCATGTGCATGTCCCGCATTAACAAAAACAGACAATATAAAATATCTAGGTATCACGCTTGACACAAATTTAAATTTCCGCAAGCACATTGATTTACTTTGTGCTAGAGTTCGTAAATTAATATATATTTTTAAATATCTTCGTAATATCGCTGACTTCAAATTGATAAGGCAGGTCTATTTGGCTTTGTGTCAATCCATACTTACTTATGGCATTACTTCCTGGGGTGGTGCTTCTAAAACAATATTGCTCCCACTAGAACGTGCTCAGAGAGCAGTTCTGAAGGTAGCCACTTTCCGTCCATTCATGTTTCCTACACATCAACTGTACTTGTCATGTAGTGTACTAACTGTCCGTCAGTTGTTTATCCTCAACATCATATTAAAACAGCATACCGAACTTCCATTTAAATCCATAGACAGGAGAAGATTGGACTTAGTTTGTGTAAACCCTCAAACCAAACACGCATTTGTGAACAAATTTTACGTATTTTTAGGACCCTTTCTATATAACAAGCTCAACAAGTCACTAAAGGTATATAGTCTAAGTTATAAGAACTGTAATATAAGTGTAAGGGAATATCTAAATAAATTAAATTACGAAGACACGGAGAAGATGTTAGAAATTCTAAAATAGTTTGCATTAATTGTACGTAACAATAATTGTTATTTAGTTATTTTATTTATTATATAATATAGTTTAATTATTTAAATATCTAGTGTCCTACATTATTAAACCGATTGTATAAGTGATGTCTGAAACACAGGTACTCAATCTAGTTCAGGCAGGTAGCTAATATTATAAACTTGACTTTTCTATTTTTCTTTTGTATATTCTACATTATTAAGCTACACATAGTTTTAATTTTATCATAACATTTTATTTTTGTTAGACTTATTGTTACTTTATTTAATTGTAATTATATTTGCTTCTCTATGTAAACATGTGTAATTGGAAATGAAATAAATATTTATTATTATTATTAAAAAAAAAACTGCTCGAAGAGGGGAGGGTCAAGAGTACTCGGATACCTAGACGTGCATGTATGAAGAAGATAATGAATCTGAAAGAAGCGAAAGAGGTATGTAAGGATCGTGACACTTGGCGATCTGTTCTCTCTGGCTACCCCGTTAGGGATTGTGCGTGAAGATAAGTAAGTAAGTAAGTAAGTAATTACTAGCTTTAATTTCAGTCTTTTCGATTTAGATTTTACTTTTTTAATGACACTTTTAAGTGGACTTATAAAAAACTACACGAATTCAATTGGAGAACTAGAACATTGTCTATAAAATATAAATACATTAAAAATTTTATTCTTTATTTTTCCACACTTACAAATTTTCTTCAATTTGTTTATATTACTTAAAAGTCTTAAAGTAGCTGAATTTAATTTAAAAAAGCCTCTCAAAATTAAGGTCTTTAGAAAAGTTTGTATTTAAGTACAAGCGGATCTCTGAGGCGTAAAATTAACACGTTTTAAAGTCAAAGTCAAAGTTGCTAAAAACGTTAATAATCTATAAAATTATCTATATAGTGATAAATTACATTTAAGAATAAATTCTCACTTTTAAAACACAACATCTTACTAAATATAATTTGATATAATATTATAATTTTAAATAAAAATTGTTTTCTCTCACTTTACTCGTTACAAGTTGATGGAACTCCTTTTCTGATTGAAAGCCATATGAGTTGGTTGGTAACACCGTCTTACGTATTTTTGCCCCCGAGAAGTACGCTCACCCTCACTCACAGCTGTGATCCGATTGGAGGGGAAGAGAGTCAATACAATTACAATAAAAGAGACATTTTTTCATCTTGGTCCTGATTTCAATTTTTATAGAATGAGGGTGACAAACGAGCACACAGTCCTCATGAAGTTAAGTACATGCAATGACCCATAGACATTTACATTTATCCTCGATTGCGACCCAAAATGCAGATGGGTCGTCACCCCTGAGGACTAAAATGGAATGCCTCATTTTCAGTAAAATGGGCCTCCGGTTCTCTATTCTCACCATACTAAACACAGCATTAAGCTGTTATTTTATGCTGGTATTCTGTGAGAATTCGAGCCTTGGTAGCTTAGATAGTTAGCACTCGCTGTAAGTTTCACAGTACGCGAGAAACCCGGGTTCAATCCCCGCCGGCACCAATGAAATTGTTAATTGCAATTTTAAGCGATGATTTACCACGTGCTCGGCGGTGAAGGAAAACATCGTGAGGAAACCTACATGTCTGACAAATAAGAAAAAAAATATATTTCGAAGACATGTGAAGTTCGCTAACACGCATTGGGGCGGCGCGGTGGACATTTCCTTGCCCTAAAACCCTCTCAGAAATGAGAGGAGGCCCAGCAGGGAGACGTATACATAGGCTATAACTTTAACATTTTTTAACTTTTTATTCTGTGAAGGTGGTAAAGGATGACAACGCATTTGTGACGTTCTTTATTTGAAGTTGGTTACAGGTGCCATCGGATTTCAGTATCCACTTATCGTCTTGTAGACTAGGCTGCTCATTTGTCACTATTATAAAAAAGAAAATTTTGTACAGCCGACTTCAATATAAGCGACTTCAATATAGGTTATTTAAGAATAACTCAATAACCATTGATCTGACCTTGATCAAATTCATATGGGACCACACGAGAACTATCAGCTTTCATATAAAAAAAGAATCAACCAAATCGGTTCGCCCGGTACTAAGTTATGAGGTAACACACATAAAAAAAACATACACTCGAATTGAGTACCGTCTCCTTTTTGGAAGTCGGCAGAAAAGTATTTCCCTCCAATGCCCTGTGCACACCTCGATAGTTTGTGACAAATGATTTTCTGTCCTTTGAGTAAGACTTTGGAACCCCTAACCCCAGTCGATTAAAAGTGCTCAATCCTTAAATGTGTTTCAAGAACAGGGTAAAGTACACTATTTGTCTACCTAACCCCCTCTCTCTTCCTCCTCTTATTTATGGTCATTGATTTACCTAAAGAATGTTGTCTTTTTAGTGCCTAAGTTCCTTTCTTATTTTACTGCACCCTACCTTTTAATACTTTTCTTATTTGTATTTATTTCTTCTTCTGCGTTGTCTGGAATAGATTGCGAAAAAGCAATAAGACCGTCTTTTGTTTTTTCCTCAATATTTGTTTATTTTTATCTTTCTTCGGTGTACAATAGAGTATTGTATTGAATATTGTTGTGATTTAAGAAAATACTGCATAAAATATTTAACACATATTAAATACAAATATAATATAATATACAGAATAACAGCGTAAAATAGCAGCTTAACGCTGCTGTGTTTCGTATAGTGAGTGTAGAGAACCGGAGACCCTTTTTACTGGAAACGAGGCATTCCATCTTAGTCCTCATGGGTGACAACGCATCTGCATTTGGATTCATAATCGAAGATAGATGTACATGTCTATCGGCCACAGCAACCACTTACCATCAGGTGGACTGTGTGCTCGTTTGTCGCCCTAATCCTATAAAAAAAATTAACGGTGTAATGGATGTTAACCGTGTAGTGGCGGTGTAAGAATATTTACTACCCCATATCGACCCATGGATGTCGTTAGAAGCGACAGAGGGAAACTGAAACAGGAGACGCACAATGAAACAAGCGTCACATGGTAGCGCGACAACAATAAAAATAAAAACTGCGGTTGTCAACTTGTCTGCCAATCAAGGCAATCTATTGTGTAAGTATATGTGTTTAGAAATACTTTTCACAGGCGGTAACGGTGGTGTTAAATACAAATAGCATTGTAGTTAACTATAGTATATTTGATACAGTATCCATTCTAGAAACAGCAATTACATTCAGATGATCAAAGGTCTTAGTTGCGCCTCTGTATGCAATCAATGTAAAAGCTCCTTTGTGATGTTGAGATTAAACTTTGGTCCAGTTCAACAGGTTTATGCCTTTGAGAATATTTATCTAAGTAATCACGGATTTTGTTATGTTTTATAGAAAACAAATTATGTTTTCGTATGAATTTATGTTACGTTATTTATGTTACGAGAACAATTTTATTTGAAATAAACAAGAAACGAATAAATTAGATTTGAATATACTTACAAATTATTGGAATATATAATAATCTTGCAAATCAGAGAAACAACGTTTAAGTAAAGTTAAAAGATATAATAAAGTATTTCAGTAACTTAAGATTTTATGAGTTCATTGTATGATGATAGAGATATGGAATTATTGAGGACAGTGGACGCAAAACTTAAAAAAAAAGCTAATTTAAAATTCCATCTTATGCATTTTTATTTTAAATAATTAAAAATTAAAAATTTTGTACAGCCGACTTCAATATAAGCGACTTCAATATAGGTTATTTAAGAATAACTCAATAACCATTGGTCTGACCTTGATCAAATTTATATGGGACCACACGAGAACTATCAGCTTTCATATAAAAAAGAATCATCCAAATCGGTTCGCCCAGTACAAAGTTATGAGGTAACACACATAAAAAAAAAAACATACACTCGAATTGAGTACCGTCTCCTTTTTGTAAAGTCGGCAGAAAAGAAAAAAAAACTACGGCTTCAAATGAATATTGGCTAACACATAAGTTAATAAGGCGTAAAATATCCACTATCCCGTGGGTGTCGTTAGAGGCGACAGAGGGAAACAAATCAAGAAATGGGCAGCAATGTCTTCCTAATAACGACTTAAAATGAAAAACTGAGAATGCCAACCCGCTTGCCAAGCATGGCAACTATGGCAAATATGCCCCCTATGAGGCACTGGGGGAGCCAATGTTCAATTGTGGACTACACTATATTGGGAACACATATAAAATGCCATCATATTTATATAATGATTTCTTATATTTACGCGAACACTACACATTTAAATAAAACTAATTTAACGGATTTTATCGCGTATATTAACTTATTTTATATTCCCGACGTTTCGGGTGCTTTCCAGCACCCGTGGTCACGGGGGACTGAGGTGTTTGACATCCTGCTGTCATAGTTAGCCCGGCTACCTTCAGTTTTTTAATATTAATTTTTGGTTTGATTTACGCAGAATGAGCTTATAGTATCTTGAAGTCTAGCAGTGGTATACTTGAGTTTGGATTTGATTTTATTAATTATGGGATCCCAAGCAGATGGCAGCACCCATCCATCTTCTCTATTGAAATTAGGATGTTTTTTAATTTTAATATTAAGAAACTGAAGGTAGCCGGGCTAACTATCAGGACGTCAAACACCTCAGTCCCCCGTGAACACGGGTGCTGGGAAGCACCCGAAACGTCGGGAATATAAAATAAGTTAATATACTTATAAAATCCGTAAAATTCGTTTTATTTAAATCATATTTATAATTAAGTTTGCCACGCGTCAGTAACGTTTAAGCACTTTAAGGTGAAATTTTCGTGCTTTGTAACTTTATTCATACATATTTTATTTAATAGCTTTATCTAGCGCTTTGTCTAAAATCTATAACAAATGGTTCACCCACACTCTTGCCGCCTTACCAGTCTTATTTAAACGAGGCAAATATCAAGCGTCAATTACGTCAGAAACACGCTTCGGTAAACAGACGCATAGCAAGTGCTCAGCTTTAGGCCTGAATAAACACGTAATACTGATAAGCCCAATGAGTGCTTTCATTTTGTGGAGGTTTGAATGTTTCGTTAATAGAATTCTTATGGATCTGTCAATCTATTTTCGAATCTATTAATGAAATAATATAGATACAATTTAGATTAATTGTACGATTTGTATTGCAAAATGTTTACCTATATTTTTATACGTACGAAAATATTATTAAAGTATAGCCTTCTTACTCATCGGACCTTGAAAGTCCAGAAAAACATGGCGCTTTCCCGTTGTAGGGAGCAAATTTTTTTAAATAATATAAAGGTGACAAGCGAGCACACAGTCCGCCTGAAGGAAAGTGGATGCTTTGGCTCATATACATTTACATTGTTCCTCAATTAAGAACCAAAATGCAGATGTGTTGTCAACCCTGAGGACTCAAATGGAATTTTTTTTATTTTTTTTTATAGGAGAGGGGGTAAACGAGCATGCGGCTCATCTGATGGTAGGTGATTACCGCCGCCCATGAACAACTGCAATACCAGGGGAACCAGGGGAATTGCAGATGCGTTGCCGGTCTTTTAAAAAGGAGTAGGCTCTTTTCGTGAAGGTACCTAAGTCGTATCGGTCCGGAAAAATCGCTGATGGTAATCGATTCCACAAGGAATTTGTGCGAGGAAGAAAACAATGTCTCGTATCTAGTAAAAATGTCTCCGGTTCCCTATACTCACCTTACGAAATATAGTAGCATTAAGCAGCTATTTTACGCTGGTATTCTGAGAGAGTGATGCTTCCCCGGTGAAGGAAAATCATAGGATTCCCAACATCACTCTGATGGCGTTATTATAATGAACTCGGAGAGCATTGATAGCCCGCTGCGTATAATTATGCCACAGACTACACGTGTACATTGTTTGGGAGGCCTTAAACAGTGAAATTATTATCATCATTACAGCTCTTCACAAGTATACTGCTGAACATAGGCTTCCCCAAGGAATGCTACAAAACACGGTCCTAAACCACCTGCATCCATCGACTTCCTTAATGTCTTACCAGATCGCTCTACGAGGACGCTCTACACTTCGCCTGCCGATACGAAGCTGCTACTCGAAAACCTTTCTTCCCCATCGGTTGTCGGTTCTCCGAGCTATATGGCCAGCCCATTGCCACTTCAGCATACTAATTCTTTGGACTATGTCGGTTACTCTGGTTCTACTGCGGATATCCTCGTTTTAAAGTTTATCACGCAGAGAAACTTTTGGGGGGCGAGGCTGCTCGCGTCCGTAGGAACTACTTGAAATCTGACACCCTACACGTGCCCCCCGGGTAGTGCTAAACGAGCAGCACCAATTCCGGTGGTAGGTTTCGGCCGCTGGCTTTACGGTTACCACCCATCAATGCAAAGTCTTGCCGCCAAATGACTTTGTCGTGTTCCGGCATGATGCTTGGTGAAGCCATATGGAGAATGGGTCTGAACAGTAGCGTTGTGTATGTAAACCGGGTACGAAGCGTTAGTTGTTGCTGTGTCGGGTGCTTGGTCGTGGAGGGTAGCGGGATCCGAAGCACGGTGTTCCGCTGGCCGACCGCAGGTAGTTGGGGGCCCAATTAGTGAATTAGCTACTCATGAAAGGCTGCCCCGCCAACTAGCGAAAAATCCCAGGGTGGCCCCATCGTGCCGGTTAGCGACCGGGCGAGAGGACCCGATGGCGATCTCTGGGGGGGTTCCAGCGTCCCCGCAGTCTCCAGATCAAGCTCCCATGGGCACAGTAACTCTGATAGTATCGTTTGGTTGCTAATGCAACGCCTCGCTCAACTGCCATTCTCCATCCTTATTCACTCTCAACACATAATATGAAAACAAAAAAGAAAAGTAGTGTTAAACAACGGTTGCACGTCCTCTCACTAAAAGTGCACCTCACTAATATTCGAGGATTGCACTCTAATCTCAGCGCAGTCCATCACCATCTTGAGACTGAAAAGCCGCACCTACTTTTCTTGACAGAGACGCAAATTGGATGTCCATTGAGTGCGGCGTACCTTGACTATCCTGGATTCTCCCTAGAGCACAAATTCCATCCACGTGCCGGAGTATGTGTGTACGTCCGCAATGACATCTGCTTCCAGCGTCTCTGTCACCTTGAAGACCCCACTTTTTCGACAATCTGGGTGGTGGTAGATACAGGTATTGATAAAATCCTTTATGCCTGTGTCTATCGATCGCACAGCGGTGATCAGGAGACGACTCGGTTATTTGATCACCTTAGTGAGGCTGCTGACGTGGCCGTTAATCGGTATCCTACTGCACAGTTGGTCTTTCTGGGGGACTTTAACGCTTGTCACCAAGACTGGCTGTTCCCATACCAAAAGACCGACCATGCTGGAAGAGAAGCGTGGAATTTTGATTTGACGCTAGGTCTTTCTCAGATGGTAAAGGTGGCGACTAGGGTACCCGATGTAGACGGTCACACAGCAAATTGCTTGGACCTTCTGCTGACTACCGAACCAGACAGATATGAAGTACAGGTTACTTCTCCTTTGGGTACATCTGACCACTGTCTGGTGAAATCTGTATCGTCATATTCTCCACCTGATTACGAGTTCCAAGGTGTTCGACGAATATGGCGGTATAAGTCAGCTGATTGGGATGAGATGCGACAGTTTTTTGCATCTTATCCTTGGCGGGAGGTTTGTTTCTCTTCTGCGGATCCGTCGAGCTGCGCGGTTGCGATAACGGATGTGTTGCGTCAAGCTATGGAGTACTTTATCCGTTTCTTCGACGCTCCCACTGGTAGCAAAGCTCACCCATGGTTTAACGCTGAATGCGCCCAAGCTGAAAAGCGCAAGCATTTAGCTTACCTATCCTGGGTTGACGCTCGAAACCGCAAAGCTCCGGATATTAGCTCCAAGAAGAGTACCTTCAATCAGACCGCCAAGTCCTACAAAAAAGCATTACGGAAAGCTAGTCTCGATCGCATTAAACATATTGGCGCAAAACTCTCTGACAGACCATCCGGCACTAGAGCTTTTTGGTCTCTAGCCAAAGCGATCGAGACAAACTTCTGTCGGCCTACACTGCCTCCATTGGTAAAACCGGATGGCACACTGGCTCATACGGCTAAGGAGAAAGCGGACTTGTTCGCGTCTCTCTTTGCCTACAATTCACGTCTGGATAGTGGCAACAACGTTCCACCAAAATTACCTCACTGCGGGACCTCTATGTCGGAAATTCGTATAACGAATAAGGAGATTCTTAAAACCTTGCGGTGTCTAGACGTGAATAAGGCTAGTGGACCAGATGGTATACCAGCCATAGTCCTAAAGGCTTGTGCACCTGAGTTGTCTCCTGTGTTGACACGCTTGTTCCGCCTCTCATTTAGTACTGGAATAGTGCCAAAATCCTGGAAGCTGGCCAACGTGCAGCCTGTTCCAAAAAAAGGCAGCCGCGCCGACCCTGCCAATTATCGTCCAATCTCAACTACCTCCATACTCTGCAAGATTATGGAGCGTATATTGAATGCCCGCTTAATGGCATACCTAGAACAGAATGACCTCCTTAATGGCCGGCAATATGGGTTTCGCCGAAATCGGTCAGCTGGGGACCTTCTAGCGTATGCCACGCACGTATGGGGCGAGGCACTCGAGAACAGTGGGGAAGCACTTGCTGTTTCCCTTGATGTCTCGAAGGCCTTTGACAGAGTTTGGCAGAATAGCCTTTTGGGTAAGCTTCCAGCGTACGGCTTATCCCCTGGTCTGATTGAATGGGTAAAGGACTTTCTGAGTGAACGGTCTCTCCGGGTCGTCGTCGATGGCTGCTCATCCGATCCTATGGCGACTAACGCCGGTGTTCCTCAGGGGTCCGTTCTCTCCGCAACTCTCTTCCTGCTGCATATAAATGATCTGCTTATGCCCGGTATCTATGGGTATGCAGACGATAGCACAGTGGTTGAGAGATACCAACCAAGTCCTCGGGCCAGTCGGGATCAAATCCAGTCCGAAAGAGAAGCTATGGTAGAGCGTGTGAATCTCACATTACAGGCAGTCTCCGATTGGGGCGATGCCAATCTTGTGAAGTTCAACGCCTCCAAAACACAAGTGTGTCTCTTCACTGCAAAAAGGAGCCAGCTCACCTTGGCTCCTTCTTTCCGAAATATATCACTGAAGTATACCGACCGCCTTCAGTTGTTAGGGTTTGAAATATCCTCAAATTTGAACTTCGGGCGGTTCATTGAGTCCAAGGCCAAAGCAGCTGCAAGGAAGCTGGGAGTACTTGCAAAGGTGCGGCGATACTTCACGCCGGGACAGCTGCTTACTTTATATAAAGCGCAAGTCCGGTCGTGCATGGAGTATTGCTGCCATATATGGGCTGGTGCTGCAAAATGCCACCTAGGAGCTTTGGACTCAATGGAAAGGCGTGCTATGAGGCTTATTGGTGACCCGAATTTGGTTAAAACCAATCTTACCAGCCTCGAACACAGACGTAAAGTAGCCAGCCTTTCGGTTTTCTACAGGATGCATCTCGGAGAGTGTGCGCAGGAATTACATAACTTAATTCCACCCTCTCCCTTCCACCATCGGACAACCAGACGTTCGGCCAGTCTCCACCCTTTCGTTGTTGACTTACCACGCATTCGAACCAAACGGTTCGCCGCGTCGTTCATCATGCGTACAGCAAAGGAGTGGAATTAGTTGCCAGCATCTGTCTTTCCATCCGATTACAGTGTGGGTGTCTTCAAGGCAAGAGTGAATAGGCTTTTGTTAAGTCAGTGCGCTTCACCATCTTAGGCTACATCACCACTTACCATCAGGTGGGATCGTAGATAAGCGCTGGCTTAGTAGAATAAAAAAAAAAAGAAACGCCGAGCATTGCCCTTTCCATAGCTCGCTGGGCGACTTTGAGTTTCCTCATACGACCAGCAGTGAAGGATGAAGTCTCAGATCCATAGGTCATCGGCAATCGGTTGTAATATTTCGTTTTCAGGTTTTGAGGTATGTCTAACGAGAAGATGTGTCGTAATCTCCCGAAAGCTGCCCAGTCGAGTTGAATCCGTCGATTGACCTCTCGGTCGAAGTTGGACTTACCTAGTCGGACTATTTGTCCCAGGTAAACATACTCGTCAATAACTTAGAGCTTAGTGCTCCCAACAACGAGCAGAGCACGAGGGAGACGAAGCATTGACTTCATTAGATGACACCTCTCCAACGTAACGTTTAGATTCAGTGTGCCTCTAACCATTCGGTGATCGCTACCAGTATTCACTCTCGCGATCACTGAGACATCACTGAACAGTTGTCGTCTGGTCGTCATAATGAAGTCAATCTAATTTTTTGTCGAACAGTCCTAAACAGCTTCTAAAAAAAAGAGTTCATCATAAAGCGTCCCTCTTTCTCCATGAAGTCGGCCAGCTGCTGGCCCCTTGGATTTCGTTGCCCTATTCCGAATTTCCCTACTTTCAGCTCAACGTTCTCTCTTGTGTCTAGTTTTGCGTTGAAGTATCCCATTAACACCGTATAGAGGGTTTTAGAAGAATGCATGGCTCTAGAGATATCCTCATACATTTCCTCCACCTCCTCATACGTTTCCTCCACCTTCTTATCGAGATGTGCCGAGGTTGGTGCGTAAACCTGTATGACCTTCAGCGAATACCATTTGGTGATTCTGAGTATAAGGTACGCAATCCTCGTCGACACACTCCCAATCTTTACAACGTTGTTAACGAGAGACTTGTGGACGATAAATCCGACACCTCCTTGGGACAGATGGTCGCTCTCCCGGTGATATTTGAGGATTACCATGTCCTCCCCTCTCTTCAGACTTCGGATAATCCTATAATATTCCAGCGCAACTTGTCTATCTCTTCATCCAGCTCCAGGATCTTCTCATCAGTCGTCAGGGTGCGTGCGTTATAAGTTGCCAGGTCCAGTCGTCGTAGGTGGCAACCAAACCTCCACCGGAGATTCTTAGCACCCCCTGCTCGGCCGTTACCATGGTCGCCACCGTAGTCAAGAATAGCGGGGCCACCGGGGACTGGGGGCCGTTTATTAATGTTATTGCTCATGGGGGGCATATTGCCATAGTTGCCACGCTTGGCGAGCGGGTTGGCAACCGCAGTTTTTACTCCTTTTTGCTATTATCAGAAAGATGCTCCTGCCCATCTTCTGCCTCAGTTTCCCTCTGTCGCCTTTTACGACACCCACGGGAAAATATGGGGTAGTGAGTATTCTTACCCGCCACTACACGGGGGTAATTATAACTTCATATTAAAGTTTTAAAAAAGTTACCTCGCGTACATCCGCTTGATAAAATAAAATTATATGTCTTTCCTAGTTTGCAGAGCACCTCCCGCCCTCCCTAAATTGCGTGCACTAATATTAATGAAATATGGACATCAATAATGGTATTCGGCAAAGTAACGCCTGATTCTTTTAATTAATTATAACTTCTGCGTTACGCCTAGCAAATTTGCGGGCCCACATGTTGTAACGGACTGTCATCGCCATCCTTTCTCTTGCAATATCACTGTCATTCTCTAAGTCTTCGGTAAATTTGTGGTCAAGGTACTTGAAGGTTGACACTCTCGTAAGAGCCACCCCGTTTAAATTTACTGATGGAACACAAGCCAGTTTACGTTACTTCACTTAAAACACCATAAGCTCGCTCTTCCTTACATTATAAATAAGGTCATGTGATTCCGCAAACTGATCACAAACTAAGATTAATTTTCCGAGAGCAGCGATTGAGGGAATAAACAAAGAAATTTTACCTTGTGACAAAGAACATCAATATCTAACTCATTCGCGACGTCTTTGATCAAGTCCATAAACAGGTCTGCCTCGTCGAGCTGCCTTTGCGCCGAGCTGCTTGGAGATCGCGACCGCTGAAAGAAAGGAAAAAACGACAGCTAAGTTAAGAGTGCTTCAATCTTTTACGTGGTAGAGCCACGCTGCAGCTATATTATGGTTGTAGCATGAATGGGTCGGCTCGACCGGGGTAGAGCTCCGCTCTCATATAATACCAGCGTAAAATAGCAGCTTAATACTGCTCTGTTTCTTATAGTGTAGAGACCTGGAGACCCTTTTTACTGGAAACGAAGCATTCCACCTTAGTCCTCAGGGGTTGTTACAACGCATCTGTATTTTCATTCTTAATGGAGTATAGATGTGGACTGTGTGCTTGTTTGTCACCTCTATTCTATAGAAAAAAAACTTATCTAGTCCGCTGCCGACTATGCAACTTCGTCATCATCATCTTCAATTTTTAACAGTGGTAGAGCCACGCGGCAGCTTTTGCTGTCGTACGGATGGGCCGGCTCGAACCGGGGTGGTACCACGACCTCACAGAATACCAGCGTGAAGTAGAGGTTTACCTCTGCGTTTCGCTTGGTGAGTGCAGGTGGCCGGAGGCCCTTTTTACTGGAAATGAGGCATTCCATCTTAGTCCCCACGGGTGACAACGCATCTGCATTTTGATTCGCAAACGAGGATAGATGTAGATGTCTATGGGCCGCAGCAACCACTTACCATCAGGTGGACTGTGTGCTCGTTTGTCACCCTTATCATATAAAAGAAAATCTTTACAAGTCAACTGATGAACATTGACCTCCCTGAGAAATGCTACTAGCGTCACGTCCCTCCATCACATCACCAGTGGTGATGGCCGGTAAACGAAGTGTCGTTACACAAGAGAGTACGAGTTCACTCGAGAGCATTTTTTCGGTTGTTGGTTCTTCGAACTAAAACGTGTTTCTAGGGCGTAATCACTTTGATTTTTACGTGTTGAAGCCGTGTTGCAGGTCCATTATGGTAGTAGCACGAATAGCTCGGCTTAACCGGGGAAAGACTACGTTCTCACAGAATACCAGTCTGAAATAACAGCTTAATGACGAGTTTCTTATGTTAACTGTACAGAACCGGAAATACTTTTTACTGGAAACGAGACATTCCATTTTAGTGTTCAGCGAGCATAACGCAGCTGCATTTTGATTCTTATTCGAGAATAGATATAATGTCTATGGACCACAGCATCCATTTACCATGAGGTGGATAGTGTGTTCGTTTTTCAACCTTATTCTGTAAAAACAAAATAAATAAACGCAAAGCCCATACTACTAGTGCTGTAGCAATAATCAACCTGTGGAATTTGATCCATTAATGTATAGTTTGTTCGCTGTTGTTTTGTCGCTAGTGCGCCGTTCGTTAATCGGCACAGCGCACAGGTTAACTTGATATTTGGAGAAAATGTTGCCATCTTTCTCTTTACTTTTCACTTTTACTTATTTCACAAATATTTTTAATTTTATTTCACTAATATTTATATTTATCAAACCGAATTTTGGATGATAAAATAAATATATATACATACGTATAACTTAACATAACATTACGTATATACGTAGTAGCTGTAGCACTAATGGGACAGCTTGACCGAGGAAGGGCCACGCTCTCACAAAATACCAGTGTCAAATAACAACTTTATATTGCTGTGTTTCGTATGGTGAGTGTAGAGAACCGGAGACCCTTCATTCCATCTTAGCCCTTAGGTGTGATAACACATCTGTATTTCAATTCTTAATCGTGAATAGACGTAGATGTCTATATCAGCATTTATTCACCATCAGGTGGGCTATGTGCCCGTTTGTCACCCTTCATCTATATATAACTATCGACCCACGTGCGTTGGGCGTAGGTTCGTATGGTGCGAATTATTTTTAACGCAATTGAATGATATGAAATGAAATGATAAAAAAATTAAAACGAAAATAGAATTATTTTTTTCAGTTAGTACGGAGCGCTTACACAATTAGGAGCACGAATGGCACGCCCCCACGCCGTGTACACACCATACACCCGTGTGCCTGGGCGGATTTCACAGCCAAAACGTCGACTGATACTAGTTAAGCGATCAGTGATGGTGTTCTAGCGTTTGATGCACTAATTTCATAAATAAAACCATAGGACACTGATGGAAGGATATATAATGAGTATATATTTCCGATGCTTTTAAAGAATATGTCAAAAATTATTCTAAAATATTTAAAAGAGTTTGCTCCACAGCCAAATCGTTATATATTAGCAACAAAATTAAGACGGCTAGGAATAAAATTAAAATGACGTGGAGCATAATTAACAACGAAACCGGTAAAGACAAACCTCGTAACTTAAACTATCAATTAAAAATCAACAATGAATTGACTAAATCAAACGAAGAAGTCGCAGCGGTGTTTGAGAAATATTTCACGGATATTCCTATCTTGACAACAGATTCATTGAATACTTCTTCAACTGTCGCCGAGTCATTACTCAAACAGAATGTTAATATCTGTTTAAAAGAATTTAGATTTGAAAAATTATTATCGCAAGATGTTGTAAAATACTTCAAAACTATTGATGTTAAGAAGACCGCAGATTTGTGGAGGATTTCCGTTACAGTTATTGCGTCCATAATAGATTTAATTGCACCTCATCTTGTTATTATTTTAAATACTTGTATCGATTCTGGTGTGTTTCCTGATTTAATGACGTATAGTAAAGTAATAGTTTTATTTAAATCTGGTAGTACATTGGACCCCGCTAACTTTAATATTTTAATATTACTGTACTACCAACTCTAAGTAAAATTTTTGAAAAAATTATTTTTGATCAATTGTTAATTTTTTTTAATACTACAAATACTACTTCATAAAAACCAATTTGGTTTTAAAAGGGGTCGCTCGATGTTTGACGCCGGTATTGTGCTTATGAAATATATTTTTAATGCCTGGGAGAATTCACAAGATACCTTAGGTATTTTCTGTGATCTGCTTTCGATTGTGTTGATCATGAGACATTAATTAGGAAACTACAACATTATGGTGTAAAAACTTTAGCGCTTATACTTATTACTTCATATTTAAGTAACAGAATTCAAAAAGGCGTGATCAATGGTAAAGGTGCCTCAGGATCAGTAGTATCAATGGGCGTTCCTCAGGGCTCGATTCTTGGCCCATTCCTGTTTTTAATCTATATTAATGACTTACCTTATCATATAGTATTATTTGCTGACGATACCTCTTTAATTTTCAAACTAAAACGACAGTTAATTAATTATGACGATATAAATAATGCTCTATCAAAATTGGTACATTGGTTTAACGCCAACAATATGCTTTTAAACGGCAATAAGACAAAGTGTATTAAATTTAAACATTCGAATACCAATGTGCTGTTAAATGTGGAGGAGATGAGTCTTGTGGATACCACTGTTTTTCTCGGTATTACTATTGACGCGAAACTTCAATGGGGCCCCCATATATCTAAATTAGCAAGCAGACTTAGTTCTGCAGCATATGCTGTAAGAAAGATTAGAAGTCTCACAGATATTGAGACAGCTAGATTAGTGTATTTTAGTTACTTTTATAGCGTAATGGCTTATGGAATTTTGCTATGGGATAATGCGAATAATATTGAAGCTATTTGTTTTGCAAAAGAGAGCCGTACGGGCGATTTATAACCTAAATTGTAAAGAGTCCCTCAGAGAAAAATTTAAAGAAATAAACATATTAACTTTGGCATCGCAAATATTTATGAGAATGTAATGTATGTGCATAAAAACATAAATAGCTTTAATAAGAATAAGTATGTGCATACTTTAAACAGTAGGAACAAACATAAGCTTGTAATGCCAGTTACTAGACTCCACAGTATCAGTAATTCATTTATGGGGCAATGTATACGCTTTTACAACAAAATTCCAGAACATATTCAAAGTTTGTCAATAAACAAGTTTAAAAGTTTTATTAAAGAAAAACTGTACAAAAAGGGTTATTATAATATCAAGGAATACATGAATGAAAATAACCCCTGGAAATAAGGTGATCGCCACCATGCTGGTTCTATGAAAAATCATTTAAAAATTGTATAAACGAAGTTATTGTTAAGTGAAATATGTTTGGAAAAAAAAGTCCAGCTGCGTTTCTTGCTGGTTCTTCCCAGGACAGAGGTATTTTCCGAACCAGTGGTAAATAAAAAATGACTTTCAATAAGTATTATGTAATAATCAATATTGAATAAAAATTTATTCTATTCTCTATTCTATTCTATAATTTAAAATTAAAAATTTTGTACAACCGACTTCAATATAAATTATTAGGAATAACTTCACAACTAATTAGTATTAGGAATTCAAATTTCCTCAAAAGATATTTTTTCGTTTGCGATGATTTCGACTGGGCACTAATCAACTCGTCTGCTGTGTTGTTGTGGTACGCTTTTCCAACAAAATCGCAGAAAATATACAAAGTTTGACCTCCTCAAAGTTTAAAAACGTTATTAAACAAAGTTTGTATAAAAAGGGTTATTATAATATTATATATTATTATAAGGGTTATTATAACCCCTGGAAATGAGGTGATCGCTACCACGCTATTCCTAATTTGTTTAGTGTTGTTAATAGTTTAACAAAAAAAAGATTACATGATTAAAGTTGTAATTTTTATTTTAAGATAATTAACAGAATCAGGCGTTACTTTGCGGAAATCCATTATATTAAAGTTAGTAAAAATTACCTCGCGTAAATCCGCTCGCCTGAAGTAAAGGCGAAACACCTGTCGTATTGTCGTCAGTGGTGTGACTTTCCTAGTGTAGTAGGGGAGTAATGGTGCTGGGGTTAGTGGTGAAGGGGATAGTGCACGCAATTGAGGTTTTCAACTGATGTGCTCTTCAAACTAGGTAAGACACGTTATTTTATTTTATCGAACGGATTTACGCGGGGTAATTTTAGTTAACTTAACTTTAGTTTTTATTTTAATAAAAGTCCCGCTAGGTTTCTTGCTGGTTCTTCCCAGGACAGCAGTTTTTTTTCCGAACCAGTGGTGAATTAAGCAGTAGAGTGACTTTCAATACGTATTATTTATAATATATATTGAATAAAAAAGTTTCCGTTTCTGTTTTTTTGAGAAAATAATCACAGATATTCGATAAGAGATTGAAAGCTGATTTTATCACTTTTTCCGTCTAGATGATTATCTGTATTTGTATAACCTTTACAACCCATGCTGCTATGCTGTGTTGTGTATGTTGTGATGTGTAAGATTTTCAGATTTTAAGTATAAAAGAGCCTGTTTAGTAACAGGCTACGAAACAATTACGTGGTAGAGTCATGTTGCAGGTACATTATGGTTGTAGCACGAATGGGTCGGCCCGATCGGCGAAGGACCACGCACTCACAAAACACCAGCGTAAAATAGCAGTTTAATGCTGCTGTGTTTCGTATGTTGAGTGTAGAGAACCGGAGACACTTTTTACTGGAAACGAGGTATTCCATCTTAGTTCTCACGGGTGACAACCCATCTGCATTTTGATTCTTAATCGAGGATAGATGTAAATGTCTATGGACCATAGCGTCCACTTATAATCAGGTGGACTGTGTGCTCGATTGTCATCCTTATTCTTTAAAAAAATATTAGTATATTGTGTACTATCTGAGTATATTTTATATAATATTCACTGTCCCATATCATCCAGTGTATGTCGTTAAAAAATATAACGGAAAACTAATACAGGCGTATCTTCGTGATAAAAACTGGAAATAATAAAAAGCTGTGGTTACTGTTCCCCCAACGAGACAGTATATGGGGGAGGCATACGTTCAACAGTGGACTTTAATTAGGCAGCAATGATGATGACGGCGATGAATCACAGGTAGCCCACTGCTGTCTTCTTTGTGCAAAATAGTTTGCAGGTGTCTACTAGCAGTAGTAGCTATTTACTCAGTTGGAATTTCAGCTCTTTTATCATTTTTAGGTGGTGTAAGATTATCCACTGCCCCATATTGTCGCGTGGCTGTCGTAAGAGACAACAGAGGAAAAAAAATCAGGAGATGGGCAGCAGCGTTTTCCAACCTGAGGCCCTACATCAGACCGATATAGACGCGACCGGGCCAGTATTGGCGATACAAGCGAATACTTCGAAGCGATACAACTGCGTATTAAAGTGATCAGTAGTACAAATGTGTTTTATTATTAGTGTGGTTTTAAGTTGTAATTAGTGTTCTGTAATTAAATGGTTAATTTTGGTAATTCAATCGGCGGTTTTTAACTGTCTCGAACCTCAAGCTCGTAACAATATTATGGTTTACTCGCAAAATGGCCTCAAAAGTGAATTCAATAGACTGATAAAGAACAAAAAGCTTTCGACAAACGAAAATTTACGTGATTACGCAGAAATAAGAATAAAACGATTCTATGGCGAATATTGTTAAATATTTTTGCAGCGAAATTTCAGGTATTCACGTTTCATTGTTCTTTCATCCTTCAATTCTCGACTGTACGTATTGTTCTTAAGAGCTATTACACTTCGATTAAAATCTCAATTGTTGACATAAAAGATGGCGGCATAAGATTTCATTTTCTACCGACTTCAAAAAGGACGAGGTACTCAATTCGACTGTTTTTTTTTAAAGTGTGTTACCTCATAACTTTTTTCTGGGTAAACTGATTTCGATGATTCTTTTTTTATTTGAAAGCTGGTGCTTCTCATGTGGTCCCGTGTAAATTTGATCAAGGTCTGACTAATAGTTTTTGAATTATTCCTAATCTATACTAATGTAATAAAGCGGAAGAGTTTTTTGTTTTTTTGTTTGTTTAAACACGCTAATCTCTGGAACTACCAGTCCGATTTGAAAAGTTCTTTCTGTATATTATAGCCAGATTCATGTGGAATAGTATAGGCTATCTAGCATTAAGCTATATTACTTAAGCTAGCCTTAAATATGGATATTTGTTAAGCAAGTCAGAAGAAAAAGAACTCCCGAAATGATTTATCCGCGTACGCTGGTGTTATCGTTAGAAATACGTAAATACAATGTTCTAGAAAAATATAGACCTTTACTCCGTCTAAAAAAAAGTCCGCGATACCATATGTCTATTTCTTATACATAAGCCATAATTTGGCATTTTGGGACAAAAAAATATTAAAAATTTAAAAGTGATGTATGAGCGTGTCAAGCTTTTCGGCTACCCTCGCATGATATTTGTCCCTAGTATCCGCTTCCTGAAGCTTCCAGCTTCGGATGCGACAGACCGACTGTGGTTCTGTTACCGCCGTCCGGTAGCGCCAACCCGCGAACAGACCCCTAAATCTAGTAATCACTAGATAGTGATCCGTTCCCAGGTCAGCACCCCTGAACACTCGCGTATCCATCACCTGTTTTCGCAGTCGGTCATCCACCAGAAACAAATCGATCATACTTCTCTCATTCTTTCTTTCTCTAGTATATATATGGATTTTCTTGTGATTAAACATAGTGTTTGTCACAAGAAGACCCTTTTCCTTGCATACCGCCAGTATAAGCTTGTCAGCATCATTAACCCTTTTATCGCCAAACTTTCCAAGCACCGACTCGTACCCTGGTCGAGCGGTACCAACCCATCCATTCAAATCACCACACACAACAATTCTTTCGTTTCCCCTAGCCAAATCTAGAACTTCTCTTACATTCTCCCAAAACTCCTCCAGCTCAGCCCTGGACGACGAAGCTACCGGCGCATAAACAGCCAAAAGGAATAACTTCGTCAGTCCCAATTTAAAGCGAACCCAGAGAAGTCTTGAGTTCACAACCTTATATTCAGTCATAACATCGACCAACCGAGACGACAGCAGCACCCCCACTCCCTAGCAGGCGTTTTCGCTCTCCGGGACTCCGGACCATAGAGCTAACGCCCCGCCAGGGAGCTCTTCAGTACCACTGCCCAATGAACGAGGAAAAAGTGACAAAGCAAATTTATGTTGCAGAAGTGAACGGCAGGGTCGGGAAGGGACGCCCTAGACGAAGGTTTATCGACCAAATCGGCGATACATTGAAAATGGTCTAGATTACGAGTACTCTTAACCGACGAGCGTGTATGCGTAGATATATGGATGTAAAGGAGGCGAAAGAGGTGTGTCAGGATCGCATCAAATGGAAGTCCGTAGTCTCTGCCTACCCCTCTGGGTGACAGGCGTTAGTTTAAAAAGACTGCGATGAGTTAATCATAAACTTATAGATTAAAAAGTGAAAATTATAAATGCTTAATATTAATAACTTCGTAATAAGGATATTTGCAGTAGAACCAGAGTAACTGACAGAGCCCAACTGATCAGAACGCTGAAGTGGTTAACTGGCCGGCCATATAGCTCGAAGATCTGACAAGAAAGGCTCTCCTACCTGTAAGCAAGGAGTAGGGTGGCCTCCACTAGAGGGAATATTGACCTAATAAGAGATGCAGGAAGTCGATGTATGCAGGTGGCTCAGGACTGTTTTTGGCATTTCTTGGTGGAGGCCTAAGTTGTGTGGACTTGAGACAGACTTTAACAACACCGTGAAATATAATTAAAAATTTTGTACAACTGACTTCAATGTAAATTATTAAGAATAATTCAAAAATTATTGATCAGACCTTGATCAAATTTTAATGGCACCACATGCGAAGCACCAGCTTTCAAATAAAAAAAAGAATTATCGAAATCGGTCCACCTAGTAAAAAGTTATGAGGTAACACACATAAAAAAAACATACAGTAGAATTGAGTACCGGCTCCTTTTGAAGTCGGTAGAAAATAGTTAAAACTAAACGCGCTAAAAGTTTAGTAGTTAGCATGAGTTTAAGATATCATTATTGTGACGAACTGTAATAACGATTATGATGATGAATATAAATTATTTTTTTTTCCAATTTCCCGCACTTTTATTATTAAAAGAGTCTTTTCAAGAATCTGAAAGCCAGTAACCTGAACCTGATTTTAGTGTTTTTTTTTATAGGATAAAGGTGACAAACGAGCACACAGTCCACCTGATGGTAAGTGGTTGCTGCGGCCCATAGACATCTACATCTATCCTCGTTTGCGAATCAAAATGCAGATGCGTTGTCACCCGTGAGGACTGAGATGGAATGCCTCATTTCCAGTAAAAAGGGCCTCCGGTCACCTGCACTCACCAAGCGAAACGCAGACGTAAACCTCTACTTCACGCTGGTATTCTGTGAGGTCGTGGTACCACCCCGGTTCGAGCCGGCCCATCCATGCGACAGCAAAAGCTGCCGCGTGGCTCTACCACTGTTATGTGCGTGAAATAGTATTTTTTAACAAAAAAATTAATACGTGATAGAGCCAAGCAGCATCTATTTTACTTGTAGCAAGAATGGGTCGGCTGGACCGGGGTAGGACCACGCTCTCACAGAATGCCAGCGTAAAATACATACAGCGACACGGTGAGTGGAGACAACCGGAGACCCTTTTTACTGGAAATGAGGCATTTCATCTTAGTTCCCAGCGGTGACAACGCATCTTCATTTTGATTCTTAATCGAGGATAGATGTAGATGTCTATGGGCTACAGCGTCCACTTACCATCAGGTGGACTGTGTCCTCGTTTGTCACTTATTCTATATAAAAAAAAGTGTTTTACCATCAAATATATTATTCTCAAACTGACACAGTATCTTGACTAGATTGTATTTCGATGTAAACTATAACCCATGTGGTAAGACGAGATGTACACAGTAGGTGGCAAATTATATCATAAATATACACACAAAACGGTAACAAAATCGCAAAGTAGGGTGTAACGACAACTCGACAACATATTACGTTGACCTAAAATATCGGGAACATGATTTGTTCCAGTTTATTTTCCAAATTACTTTCCAGAAAAGAAAATAAATAGTATTAATGTATGTCAGTGGGTACGGTGGAGGAAAATCTGACATCAGATTTTTATAACGTTTATTATTTGTAGTGTTTTTATGTCAAAAAGGCGTTGTAGAATCAGGTGTACACAGTTACCCTTATCGCTACAGTTTATTAAAGTCCATAGTTGTAATGTTACTGTTTATTTATTTATTTATTTAGAAAACCAACAGCGTATATAGAAAATATTAACATTAATGAACAAACTAAAAGTATGGCCAATAACAGGTTTCCCTTATATTGCTTGATGGTAGGTGTATTGTTGTTAGAAGAAAAGGAAAGAAGAACAATCTTATAGATAAATTATAAGCAATTCAATGTAATGAAGGTGGTTATAAGTTTACAGATCAGGAGAGATAGTCAGTATTTATTTGTATTTACTTATTTATTTATTTTATTTATTAGGTTCTCCAACAGTTATAACACAATACATTTGAAAAAAAAATACAAGATCCAACATATCTTAAACTAAGTGCATAACTACTTATAGGGGAACACATTATGCGCTTAATAATAATAAGTTACTTATATGTAAAAGAAAACAAAAATCATAAAAACCTATTTTAAGTTATTTTTTAACAAATTACAGTAGATATTTTTTGTGATAAAGTCCCTGATCTGCTTACGAAAAAGTTTCAAAGAATCAAAATTAAGATCTACCGATGTGCTGCATTCATTGTAAAGTCTACTCAATCTAGGAACAGGAGAGAAATGACCAAGTTTAGTCCTACGCAATGGTGGGTTCATAGGTTGAACAGGCTTTCTTGGAAGCCGAGAAGGTATTCTGAAGGAAAAGGAATTTAACAAAGGAGGACAGTCTATCATATTATGGAACAGCTTGTATACGAACATTAAATCTAAAATGTCTATATACATATTAAATGTATAAATATATAAACATAATACAAATAATTAATTATAATAAATATTAAATAAAATAACTTAAGTATTTATATTTAAATTAGTAGCCTCAAAAATACATATAGAAAAAATAGACGAGAGAATATATGATTGTATGTGATTTTAACTTCCACTGCTCTATTTCTTAATAGTTTTCTTGATGTAATCTTTAAACGTAAGTTTAGATTTCGCAAAGAGGTCAATGTGTCCAAATTGTTCATTATATGTACTTGCAAGCCGCGAAAGAACAGCGTTTCGACAGTAGTTTGAATGATGCCAGGGAGTCTGTAACAATCATGATCTCATGGCGACATGGAGAGAGCGACTGTCGCAACCCCGTGCTGGGCACGCCACTATAGCGGCGATAAGACCCCTCTTTGAGGAGTGGCTTGAGAGACGCCACGGCGTCCTCACCTTCCGCCTGACGCAGGTCCTCACCGGACACGGTGTGTTCGGGAGGTTCCTGCACCGAATCGGGCGGGAGGAAACGCCCGGGTGCTCCCACTGCGAGGAGCGACCGGAGGACACGGTGGAGCACACCGTGGAGGTGTGCCCTGCTTGGGCGGAGCACCGCCGTGTCCTTGTAGCGGCGATAGGCGGCGGCGACCTCTCGCGTCCGGCCCTGGTCGAAGCCATGGTCCGGAGCGAGACGGAATGGGATGCCGTCACCACCTTCTGCGAAGCAGTGATGCTAGCGAAGGAGGTGGCGGAGCGGGAGAAGGAGAGAGCAGCAGCTTTCCTTCCCGGCCGCCGCGGGAGACGCCCCGGGCGTCGGGGGCTACGTCGTGGCCCCCGGCCACCGTAGGCGCGGGCCTGTGGATGGCGAGCAATGGGTAGCTCGCCGTCCGTCCGTCTAACGACGACAGGCCGTGTCGACGGCGCGTTTTGTTCCACGCGCGCCTCAAAGAGCTGTCAGCATCGTGAAGGGGCCCGCAAGGGCCGACGCCTGCCGGGGCTGCGGGCTGTTCGAAAGAGATACCGCGGCTCCGGAACGTAAGGGCACTGAAGGAACACGGATGGTTTTTAGTCAGTAAAAGTCTGACACTCCCTTCCGCTCCACCCAGAGCGAAAGGCGTCATTTGATGATTTTCCATCCGCAAAAAAAAAAAAAAGAAAAAAAGGGAGTCTGTAACAATGTAGTATTGCGGGTGCGGAATTTTGGAGTACGAAAGGTGATTCTTGAGACAAGATAATGACAATAGAAACAGAAACAGAAACTTTTTTATTCAATATAGATTATAAATAATGCTTATTGAAAGCCACTCTTTTGTATAATTACCACTGGTTCGAAAAAAAAAACTTCTGTCCTGGGAAGAACCAGCAAGAAACCCAGCGGGACTTTTTTTTAAAAAAATAACAGCGTACAATCATGTACTCGTATGTTACACAAATTAACAACACAACAAATTAGAAATAGCTTGGTAGTAATTACCTCATTTCCAGGGGTTATTATCATCTATAAATTCTTTAATACTATAATAACCCTTTTTATACAAACTTAGTTTAATAAAGTTTTTGAACTTTGAGGAGGTCAAATTTTGTATATTTTCTGGAATTTTGTTGTAAAAGCGTATACATCGCCCCGATAATGAATTACTGACTCGATGGAGTCGAGTAACTACTTTTATTTTTGTGTACGTACATTACATTTTCATAAATGTATTGAGTGGCCAAAGTTAATATACTAATTTCATGTTTCAGTCATGAATTTCATACATTTCGTTTTAGTGCCATTTAAATGCAAATTATTAACATTGAACTAATTTACTAATTTAGATATAGCATTATTTACTTTGTCATATTTTAGAAATTGTCATCTGCAAATAATACTATATCATGGTTATCCCCTTCTATGTCAGGTAAGTCATTAATGTATACAAGAAACAGAAAGGGGCCGAGAATTGAGCCTTGAGGCACGCCCATTTGTACTATGGACCCGGAAGAGCTCATACTGTTGATGAATGACAACTTTTTACTTTTAATCTTGACTTTTAGTGGTTAATATCGGAATATCAGTAAAATATTTCTCAAAAACCATCGCAACGTCCTGATCTGATTCCGTTAATTTGTTGTTAACACTTAACTGGTAGTTTGAATTGCGAGAGTTGATCTTACCAGTTACGCTATTAATTATCCTCCATGTCTTAAGCACAATCACACAAACATGCATTAAGCAGTTAATCATTTTTCGTAGACTTTAAAAAGAGTTTTGGATTTCCAAGTTATTTTCAACATTTCCAGAACCGGCTTGTAAAAACATTACCACTTCAATTAAGCCTTGGCTCTTTAATTAAGTTAAGTGGAAATACATTTTGTAAAAACTTTCTTAGAAATTACTTACAAGTTTCTAACTTTTATTGCGCTTGAAATTACGACCGCGACGTAAATACGCACGTGACGTTCAAAGTCACGTTTACCTACTTTATTATGTATCCATTTCCGTAATTACAGAGAAATTACAAACTTTATTTTACTTGAACAAAAGCTAAGCTAAGTATAATAGTATATCCGCAGTAGAACCAGAGTAATCGATATAGCCCAACGGATTAGTAAACTGAGGTAACAATGGGCCGGCTATATATCTCTAAGGAGAAAGGTTCTCGAGTGGTAGCCTCGTAACAAAGTGGCAAAGTGTAGGGCGGTCCCCAACTGGATGAAGTGACGTCCTAGTACACGCAGGAAATCGATGGATGCAGGTGGCTTAGGACCGTGTTTTGTCGCATTCGTTGGGAGAGGCCTATGTTCAGCAGTGATGATGATGATGATGATAATATATAAAAATAGTGTTATTCTCATACTGTCCCATTTACTTCTGTCCCATGTAGGTCTGGAACTTATAAGTCCCATATTTATATGGAACTTATGTATAAAGATCATCACACTACAACGCCCCGGCACCGGACTAAAACCAGATCAGCATTGCGTCAACTTTCGCCGCCAACGAGTCGCCAGCTCGGCGTCGTGTTGGTCGTCTGGCGTCCACTTTTAAGGTCACAGCTCATTAGAGCCACCCGGAACCCGACCCTCCCCGCCTCGCCTCGAGCGGTTCGTCTTCTTCGTATGAATTTGTATGGGCCTGCGATCACTACATCAACTCCGTATCATCACTGGATCGCCTCGCTCGCTAGGTGTCCACGTGCAGACTGCGAGTAGACCACTCGATGATAGCTCGCTGTTGGCATGCTTGCCTTGCGTGAAGCGCGAGCTGGCAATGAGTAGTCACGCGAGTGCCATGCGGCGCTGTCCACCAACCCATTCATCATTTTCATCATTATCAAGCTATGAGGGCCAATTTACGGATTGTAAAATTTGACATCACTGATCACACGTGCACACCTAGGGCCAAATGCTGGTAGACTACTCGGAAATTCGTTGGTCTAGCGAGGGTCACTCGTTGATCACGCGAGGTCCACTCGTTGACCACGCGAGGTTCACTGGTGACAACGCGGCGTCCATTCACCCGTGGTCCACCTGTTGACTACGAGTGGAGGCCTGGCGACGAGGCGGTGAGGGTCGGGTGCCGGGTGGCTCTAATGAGCTGTGACCTTCAATCCGCGCGCCGTCAGCGAGTGAAAAGCGTGCGGGCAACGCACCGACCTTGGGGCTACAGCTAGCCATCAACAATAGCAGACCTTATCAATATACAGAGAAGAGTCGAGTCAACTAGTGTCACTTGTCATTTTGCATTTGATGACGAAGAAAGAAACATCAGAAGAGAAACCACGCGTTGCCCACTCGTGGGCCGCGCGTCGACTGTGCGCTTGCAGTGCGTGGACTTCTCTTCTGATGTTTCTTTCTTCATCGTCAAGTGCGATGACTATGATTACCAAGTCACGGAATGTAAAGTGAGACATTTCAAAAGCGATACTAGTTGACATGACTCCTCTGCTGTGTCATTAGTATGGTCGGTCGATAAGACGCGGGCGGTCTGGAGTGGACGACGTAAGGCCAGCGCGTGGTTCCAGTAGCGTACACTATATTTACTTTATTTTAAAATATGTACCTTACTAACACAATTGAAAGCTCACTGCTGCCAAGGTGTTGTAGTGTACCTTTATGCGGCAGAAATAGATGCGATGGTGGTATCAACCTAGACAAACTCAAAAATATTTAAGTTCTTGTACTGTGTACTTCTGTATATACGATTTTTTACGTTTGACTGCTTCATTGGTCTAGTGGTTGTAGTAGTGCGACTGCTGATTATGAGGTCCCGGGTTCGAATCCCGTGTCGGGCCAAAAAATCAGTTATTGAGTTTTTCCATCAAGAAATTCTCAGTAGCTGCCCGGAGTCAGGAAGTTGGCGGTGTTTCACCCCCGTGCCTCGGAAAGCACGTAAAGCCGTTGGTCCTGCGCCTGATCTCTCTCCGGTCGTGTCGGTTTACCGTCCCATCGGGCTATGAAAGTGAGGGAATAGAGAGTGCACCTGTGCTTGCGCATACACTTGGGCACTATAATCCTGTCCTGCGCAGATGGCTAGTCTCCGTTGAGACTGGCCGCCGTCTGGAGGACATTATATACGAATAACTTTTTCCCGCGGCTTTGCTTAGTTGTGATTCGCTTTACCACCATTTTTATTATAATTATTTGTGTTCAATGCTAAAACTCGGAATCATCTGATAGTCTGTCTGCTTTACTAACATTTTTATTACGTAATTTTTTATAGCTTTATTATTACACTTGTTAATAACTCTACCTCAGCGCGACCTGTTCGGTCTTTGACCGTGGAAGGAAAGGGGTGATCTACCACAAGGTATTTGGCCGGTAGTTCCCAAGGGATGGAGTGGCCGCAAAAGGATATTGTTCCTAGTCCGTTTCTTGAGCGACTGGTCTTGTAGTTTGGGGATAGATTCCTTTGAAGGTATATTGCTATACTTTACTCGAGATTTACTTTGATCCTCCATAGTCGAAACCATTCGCCTAAGCGATTGGTAGCTTTTTGAGTTTCAAAGTGAGATTTCTATTGTAATCTGATACATATAGTGCCGTGTCGTCAGCGAAGAGTGAAAAGAGTAGTGGAGAGATGAGAGAGTCTTGTGTGAATCCATCAGGTTCCATCTACTCAGTAGTGAAAGGTACGATTTGTAAGGAAGGCTTGGATGATCTGTACGAGCCAATCGGGCAAATAAGTAGTACAGCTTGTAAAGCAAGCCCTCATGCCAGACCTTGTCAATGCTTTTCCGACATCGAGGAAGAAGGCTCCGGTGTTTTGGGACCTTTTCTTAGTCGGGTGATGATTAAACCGCTTCGTGTGCTAGTATACAGTTATTCTATATATACCGCAGTACTTGGGAACTTTAATAGCGCGATTTAGGCTTCGGTGCGTTTCGCTTGTAACGTGACGACAGTGCTGCCACATGTACGTATTTAGTAATTTGTTTTTGGCAATAAACTAACATACATTGGGAATATAAGTTATTTTGGTCCATAAATATGGAATATAATGTTAAAAAATTGTTTGCTACAGCACCAGTCAGATCCTATAACAAACTGACGCAGAAACAATTTTATTATAAAGTTTTTTTTTATTTCCTTATTCAAATTAAGATGATAGACGAGTATATAACTTAATTGGTAAATGTAAGAATATTAGAATTAAAGTTGGCTATATGTTTGTAACAGCCTTTTTTCAATGGCTGCGCGCTTGGCATATACATACGAGGTATAGATACGAGTATAACACGAACGCAACGTGAGCAAGTTAAAATATTTGTGTATAGTAAATATTACTGTTAGTGAGAAGCGCGACCTTGTCAAGTCGACAGTAAAGCGAAACTTTCCGCTTCGCGTACAAGTTTTTTTTTATATAGAATAAGGGTGACACACGAGCACACAGTCCACCTGATGGTAAGTGGATGCTGTGATCCATAGTCATCTACATCTATCCTCGATTAAGTAACAAAACGCCGATGTGCTGTCACCCCTAAGCCTAAGATGGAATACCTCGTTTCTAGTTTATAGGCTCTTCGGATCACTAAACTCACCCTACGAAACAGCAGCATTACGCTGCTACTTTACACTGGTATTCTGTGAGAGCGTGTTCCCACCCCGATCGAGCCGACCCATTTGTGCTAGCACCATAATTTAGCTGCAGCGTGGCTCTAATAATTATTTTGGTGTAATATTTTTCTTTAATTACAAAATTTGCCTTACTAAGATTTTCTTTAGTAAATTTCTTATCTGAAAATAATGCATTTTTCCGCCTGTAGTTTTCAATATATTAAAATATTCAAGTCAGGTTTTGGATACCAAAATTGGCGAGAAAATATATTCAATCACTCACTGAGCCCAATCCGGGGGATTTTATTATGTGATTGGAATTATGTTACGCACGTCCTTTTCCTGATTGTGTTTCGAAGAAAATAAATTATTCGGGGGAGTTATTATTATTATTATCAAAACATTGTTTTGATTGAAAATAAAGATTAATTTTTAGTTTCAAAGTGAAATACATCAAAATTACCAAATATTGGGACTACAAGACAGAAATGAAAACATTAAAATTTAAAAGCTTTTCATTTCATAATCAACATTTCGCCAGTCATGGCAAGGATGCAAGATTCAAATTGTTGTAGTAATGATTATTTTACAAAGCAAAGCATTATAATTTTCCTAATACCTTAAGGCTACTGTTTTCCAGAACTTATATAAAGCACATAACATCAAGAAATTTGTAAAAAAAAATACGGTTACTAGGCTATTGATATGTAATAGGAAACCAGTTGATGTAATTCTAAAGCTAATAAAAAAACCCGGTTCCGATACGTCAATTTTTTCGGGAGTTATCGTGACCACATACAAAATCAACATCCGCACGTCCACGTAACATTTATTTCAAACCTTTTGTTATTCAAAGTAGAAATATAACATTACAAAAAACTAAATTTTACGTGGTAGAGCCATGCTGCAGCTATATTAGTAGTACAGTTGTAGCACGAATGGGTTGGCTCGACCGGGAAAGGACCACGCTCTCACAGAATACCAGCGTAAAATAGCAGCTTAACACTGCTGTGTTTCGTATGGTGAGCGTAGAAAACCGGAAACCCTGTTTACTGGAAAAGAGGCATTCAATCTTAGTCCTCACGGGTGACAACGCATCTGCATTTTGATTCGTAATCGAGGATAGATGTGGATGTCTATGCGTCACAGCAACCACTTATCTAAAAAATATAAAATGAGTTTTTACAAAATATAAGATGGATTAATTAGAGGGTTTTCTTGATATACGGCTACTCATATTATCATCATCATCATTGCAGCCTTTCATAAATCCACTGCTGAACATAGGTCGCCCCCAAGGAATGCCACAAAGCACGGTCCTGAGCCACCTGCATCCATCGACTTCCTGCATGTCTTACCAGGTAGTCACTCCATTTCGTGGGGGGTCGCCCTACACTTCGCCGAGTTGAATCCGTTGATTGACCTCTCGGTCGCAGTTGGACTTACCTGGTCGAACTATTTGTCCTAGGTAAACATTCTCGTCAACAACTTCGAGCTTAGTGCTCCCAACAACTACCGGCATAGGTGTGACATGGACATTAAACATAATCTTTGTTTTGTCCATGTTCATTTTAAGAACTATCTGTTGGGAGACACTATTGAGGTCATTGAGCATAGTGCTTAGGTCCTCCAGCGATTCTTCCATAAGGACTATATCGTCGGCAAATCGAAGGTGAGTGATGTACTCGCGATTGATGTTAATACCGTATCCTTTCCAGTCCAGAAGCTTGAAAACGTTTTCCAATGCAGCGGTGAAGAGTTTCGGGGATATAACGTCACCCTGTCTTACACCTCTCTGCAATAAGATAGGTTTCGTACTCTGGTTCTGTATTCGGATAGCCCTATACCCTCGGACTTCTGTACAACTTGCCGAAGGGTATGTATATGATCTATGGTGCTAAAGCCCTTTCGGAAACCGGCTTGTTCGGGAGGCTGGAAATCGTCAAGTCTGCGGGCAAGACGATTCGTAATGACTCTCGAAAACAGCACGTAAACGCGACTCAGAAGGAAAATCGGTCTGTAGTTCTTCAAGAGAGCATTGTCGCCTTTCTTGAAGAACGAGGCCATCGCACTTCTGCTCCACGCCTCCAGTGTAATGCTACCATGGAGGACGGAATTAAAGAGTCTCTGAAAGACTTCCAGTACCAGTTTTCCACCCGGTTTCAGAAGCTCCGCTGTAATTCCATCCTCGCCTGGGGCCTTGCCGTTTTTAAGATGCTGGAGAGCCATTCTAATCTCGCTCAGACTGACGTCCGGGATATCTTTGGAATAGTGTCGGATAAGACTTGCTCTTGGATCGTTACTCACACTTGCGTGTGGCTCCAACGATGACGTGTACAGCTGTCCATAGAACCTCTCAATCTCACTCAAAATCTCAGGTGCCCGGAAACGATGCTGCCACACTCGGTCTTCAGCTTTGACAGTTGGCTCTTTCTGGCAGACAGATCTCTGGCAAAGACTTTGGAGCCTTGGTTCCGCTCGATCGCTTCTTCAATACAAGCTGTGTTGACGTTGCGTAAGTCCCGCCGCATGCATTTGGAGATCTATCTGTTCAGTTGCCTGTATGCTGTCAAATCTGTTGAAGAATGTAGCTTCATCTCCCGTCTAACAGCCATGAGATTAAGAGTGTGATCGGAGAGTTTTTGTATTCTTCTGCGGCGGGTCTTGCAGAATTTAGCTCCGACCGCATGGACAGTTTACAAGAGCTTGTCATTCATATCGTCCATTTCAGTGCAGTCTTCTAGGCACTGAAAACGGTTTTGTAACTCGAGCTGGACGGTTTTCGGGACTTTGGAACAGAGCACGAGGGGGACGTAGCGTTGACTGACTTCATTAGACGAGACCTCTCCAACTTAACGTTTAGGTTCAGTATGCCTCTAACCATTCGGTGATCGCTACCAGTTTTCACCCTCGCGATCACGGAGACATCACTGAACAGTTGTCGTCTGGTCGTCATAATGAAGTCAATCTCATTTTTTGTCGAACCGTCGGGGCTCGACCAGGTCCTTTTTCTGTGGGGCCGCTTCTGGGAGAAAGATTTCATCATAAAGAGTCCCTCTTTCTCCATGAATTTGGCCAGCTGCTGGCCCCATAGGTTCCGCAGCTCCTCATATTATCGTATAAGTGGTATATGATTATGATAGAGGCATTTTAAGAACACAAAATTGAACCACAGTGACCGACATAGCCTAGTGGATTAGTAAGCTGAAGTGGCAATGGGCTGGCCTTAAAGTTCGAAGAACCGACAACCGATAAGCAAAAAGGTTTATAGAGTTCTACAGCCGAAGTGTAGGGCGTCCCCCTACTAGATGAAGTAACGACCTGGTAACACATGCATGAAGTACATGGCTGCAAGTGGCTCAGGACCAGGTATTCCTTGGGGGTGGCCTATTTTCAGCAGTAGACTTGTGAAGGGCTGTAATGATGATGATGATTTGTTCACCTTCCACTAGATGGACTGCAGGCGCGTTTGTAATAAAACAATTAGAAATATTATTAAAGAAGAATGATATGTAGAACATATCAGTGAAACCATAAAAGTTAGTTACGTTAAACATTCCATCCCTTCAAATTCGATTTGCGGGAGATTGATTAACAGGTTAATTCGATTATTAGATATCGATAGGTAATTCAATTAATGGATTGAAAACCATTTATCGTAAACAGGAATCAATCAATCAATATACTCTTTATTGTACACCAATTCAAATTAGAACGAAACAAATATATACAAAGTACAATAGGCGGCTTTGGCTTTGGAAGCGATTTCTTCCAGACAACCCTCTTCGCAAAGAACTGTTGTTTACATCGAATTGCAAATAGGGAAGGTGTACATAAATTTGACAATCAAGTTAAAAAAAATATAAGTATATAAATAATACACACAAGCTGATGACGGTTAAGTAGGATAGATACAATTAAGGACAGGAACACTGTAAATTTATGGAATCATTACTTATTTAAAATTCACGAGTAAACTTATTTATTCCCTTCTAATCTTTTAAAATTACAAGTCTCAATTATAATTTTAATAAAAAACGCCCGCGATTAGGTGAAGTAACCTGGTAATGTCTTACCAGGTTACTTCACAAGAAGTCTATGGATGCAGGTGGCTCCGAGCCGTGCTTTGTGGCATTCCTTGGGGGAGGCCTATGTTCAGCAGTGGACTTGTGAAGTCTGTGTTAGACAATCTTCTTAACTATTTGAATAAATGAACACTACTTTGCAAAGACTTTATGTTATAAAATATTCATGAAACGCATTAGAAGTAAATGCAATATATGTTATAATTCACCAAAATAACGATGTTGTGGCTCATAGACATTCAAATTTGTCATCGATAAAAAATGCAGATGTATTTAATCCCTGACAAAGTTTAAAGTGGAACGCAATATTAGCAGTACACTGGGTCTCTAGAACTCGCCACTCACTATATTGTGAAATACAGTTGCAATATGCTGCTATTTCACGCTGATATTCTGGGAGAGAGTGGAGCTTTAATACAGCTGCAGAATATTTGTCTCAAAATTGTTTTAATATAACACTTCGTAACAGTTATATGTTATAAAACATATGTCACACAAATGGGACAAATGAAACACAAAAAGCAGTTATATTTTATAGAATAACAGTGACGAACGAGCACACACGTGGTAGCCATGCTGCAGCTATATTTCTGTATAGCTGTAACACCAATGGATCGGCTCGGCCTCGGAAGGACCACGCTCTCACAGAACACCAGCGTAAAATAGCATCTTAATGCTGCTGTGTTTCGTATGGTGAGTGTAGAGAACCGGAGACCCTTTTTACTGGTAACGAGGTATTCCATCTTAGTCGTCACGGGTGACAACGCATCTGCATTTTGATTCGTAATCGAGGATAAATGTAGATGTCTATGGGTCACATCAACCACTTGCGATCAGGTGGACTGTGTGCTCGTTTGTCACCCTTATCCTATAAAAAAAGTACCTGATGATAAATCTCTTCTCTTCGTTCGGTTCTCTACAGTCATCATACGAAACAACAGCGACATTAAGCTGTTATTTTACACTGGTATTCTATGACAGCGTGGTCCTGCCCTGGCCGAGCCGACCAATTCGTGCTACTACAATGTTATAGCTGCAGTAAGGCTCTACCACGTACAACCATTACAAGTAAATAACACCACTAGTTAAAAGTAAATAGCATTGTATATTGCAAATAATACATTTCTATATAATTTAACATTACGCCATAAATAACATTAAAATAGATGAAGTTTGCTAGCCTGCTGCAATTACTGTCTGTCACCATTAAACACAGAGTAGCCTTCCGCAACACAACCATCTTTACTTTTATTTTCTATCCTTATTTATAATATATATATATATATATATATATATATATATATATATATATATATATATATATATATATATATATATATATATATACCCATATACCCATTAAGTTATATGGAATATACCTAAGAGAATGAGTAAAAGCAGGTAGATCGTAGACGCTCGAGTTATTGTCTTAAATAAAGTTAGCACTTTAAATAAAGTTTTACCATTTTACGATGTGCCAGCGGCAGTACTTGATCTTACGTCTCACTCACTACACTATTCATATAAATAAATACTCGTAAAAGAATACTACAACTGCAATAAATTATAGTATACTAAACTTATACGGATACTTATATATAAAAATGTTTTTTTTAAAGAATAACTGTGACGAACGAGCACACAGTCTACCTGATGGTAAATGGATGCTGTGGCCTATAGACATCTTCATCTATTCTCGATTAAGAATCAAAATGCAGATGCGATGTCACCCCCGAGGACTTAATAAAGTGCCTCGTTTCCAGTAACAATGGTATTCGGTTCTCAACACTCACCATCTTCTTCTTCTTCTTCTACCTAGCGTTTATCCCGGTTGCTCATCCCACCCAGCGCGGGAGAACCCAGGGTCCGCTTTCCTGCACTTCCTCCTCCACTTTTCCCGGTCTTCGGCGTCCCTCACAACTAGCCCATTGGCGCGCATGTCATCCTGCACGACATCAAGCCAGCGTTTCTTGGGCCGTTCTCTACTCCTGGTACCAGGTAGGGTCATGTCCAGGCATTTGTTTCCCACGTAACTTGCCGGTCGTCGTAAGACGTGGCCGTACCAGCGGAGGCGACTTTCCTGTAGCTTGTCAGCAATTTCACGGACATGGAGGCTGCCGCGGATGTATGTATTCCGTACACGGTCTTTCCGCGTGACGCCACACATCCACCGCAGCATGTTCATCTCCGTGACATGCAACAACTGCCGGTGTCACTCCAGAACCGGCCACGCCTCACTGCCGTACGTAAGGACAGGCCTTATGATGGTCTTATAGACCTGTGTCTTCAGCTTGACCGGCATTTTGGGGTCACAAATGACACCCGTCACCTCGCGCCATTTCGCCCAAGCCGCTGATATACGGACCTTGATGTCGCGATCGATGTCCCCGGACGCATCAAGCACAGATCCGAGGTACTTGAGCACACTCAACACTCACCATACTAAACACAAATGCATTAAGCTGCTATTTTGTGCTGGTATTCTGTGAGAGCGTAGTCCTTCCCCGGTCGAGCCGACCCATCCGCGCTGCAACTATAATATAGTGGCAGCATGACTCGGATGTATAGAATTATCTTAAAACATAATTTTGTTTCGCAAATGTTTTAAGTTATTTGTGACGGGATAACGGACTAACAAAATTGAGATATTTTCTCTTAACAAAATTTATGTCAAATTGTTACACAGAATATTGTTACGAGCTTGGGGTTCGAGACAATTAAAAAGTGCCGATTGAATTACCAAAATTGACACATTAATTACAGAACACTAATTACAATTTAAAACCACACTAATAATAAAACACAATTATACTACTGATTACTTTAGTTCGCAGTTATTTCGCTTCGAAGTATTCGCTTTTATCGTCAATTCAATACTAACTCGGTCGTGATCTATACCGGCCTTATATAGGGCCTCAGATAGTTTCCAGAACCTTCTACTGTAGAAACATCTAGAATGTTCGAGTACATATTGGTCCCGAAATTTTTAGAAGGATCTTCACTCTCCTAGTTCTGCTACTCGACACTAGAGGGCGCTGGTGGTAACTAGTGTTGCCATGTACAACACATTAATAGGGGCGCGCAACAATATCAAAGCAAAGTGGTTGTAGCACGGATAATTATAGCAGGTCCAGCTTACCGTGAAGTGGTGGTGTAAGAATATCCACTACCATGGTGTAGTAGAGTCGGTGGTTACAATATGAAGTAGGTGTTTTACACGCTTTCACCTACGGGATGGTATGGGGTAGCTCAGGGCTTCCCTAACTGTGCGTCGCGACGCCCTGGGGCGTCGCAGCTCTATCCCAGGGGCGTCGTGAGGCGTCTACAGATTGGCTATGTTGATGCGACCGAGTCGAATGAGCGCCGCGCGCATTCTGAATTCTGATTCTGTTCTGTCGGTCGCGGGCGGCCGGCCGGCGCCGGCGTCGACCTCCCTCCGTGTATTTCCTTTTTGTATTCATATTGTTCCAGTTAGTCAATAGTCAAGCTTTTGTTTTGTTTAATTACGCACGCGGAGTTTCAATATTGACTATGGATAATTTTATTCAAAGAAATAGAAAACGAAGTGAAGACTCAGGAGAAAGCAGTAAAGAAACTTCAGAAAAACTGAAGAAGTATAGAAAATATGACGAACAATAATTGAATTTCGGATTTACCTACATTAGGTACTAAAGGGAATGTAGAACTTCCTCAATGTGTTGATTGCCATAAAGTGTTGGCAGCTGAAAGTATGCTTCCTGATAAACTAAAACGTCATTTGGAAACAGCTCACAGTCATGTACAAGGTAAGCCGAGAGACTTTTTTGTTAGAAAATTGCGAGAACTGAAACATCTGTCCACGGCTTTGCTTTCAAAAGCATCAGTTCCTTTCAAAGCATTGCTTGCCGCCTCCTACAAGGTAGCTCACCATGCCAAATGTAAGAAGCCACATTCAATTGCTGAGGAACTGATTTGACCTGCAGCGGTTGATATGTTATCAGTGATGAATGGAGAATCGGCGGCTAAAGAAATAAAAAATGTACCTCTTTCAAACAGTACGATTGGCCGCCGTATTCATGACATGGCAGAAGATATTAATGAGCAAATTGTGGAGAAACTTTTAGGCTTATTTGCCATTCAACTTGATGGAGCGACGGATAGTAATGACGATGCTCAATTGATACGTTACGTGCGGTATATACAAGAAACAAATGTGTGTGAGGATTTGTTATTTTGCAGAAAAATATGTGAAAATGGTAAGGCTACTGATCTATTTGAGATCTTAAATTCATACATGGTCGAAAATAATATTAAATGGGAGAACTGTGTGGATGTGTGTACTGATGGTACTCGAGCGATGTCTGAACAGTATGGAGGACTACAAGCTTTAATCAAAACCAAGGCTCCAAATGTAAAATAGACACACTGTGTCATACATAGAGAGGCTTTAGCTGCAAAAAAAATTACACCTGAGTTAAATTTTGTGATGGATATAATTATCAAAGTGGTGAACTACATTAAAACACGACGTGTGAAAGCAAGATTTTTCCATAAGCTTTGTGAAGAATTGGGTGCCGAGCATACTTCTTTAAGTTATTATTGCAACTCTCGTTGCTTGTCCAAAGGCAATGTACTCGCACGTGTATACGAACTATGAAATGAGTTCTATACTTATCTACAGACAGAATCACACAATGATGCGCAAAACTTTATTAATACAGATTTTATAATAAAATTGGCATATCTTTGTGACATATTTCAGATTATTAAATGATCTTAATAAGTCCTTGCAGGGAAGGAATACTAACATACTGCACCTGGCAGATAAAATCACTGGGTTTCAGAAGAAGTTGCTCTTATGGAAGAGAAAATTAGAAGAAGATTATATACTTACTGACTGTTTCCCTGCTTTACAATGCATTCTACTAGAAAGCCTTGATCCCTCTCTAAAACTAATATTTACACAGCACTTGTCATCATTAAGCGACCATTTTGAAAATTATTTTCCCGAAAAAAGGGTTTCTAACCCAGTCATATTGCTCCAGGCAATATGACTGGGTTAGAAACCCTTTCCAGTCGACCTCACCATCAACACTTTCGACAAAGGAAGAAGAACAATTAATAGAACTGTCCTGTGACTCCAGTCTTAAGCTCCAATACGACAAAGACAAACTGCTTGAATTTTGGAGCTCTGTTTCTCACGAATATCAGGCCATCAGCTATGCAGCATTGACGGTTCTATAATCATTTGCGACATCGTACTTGTGCGAAACAGGCTTTTCTGCAGTTGCATTAATAAAGAACAAGTACAGATCGAAAATAAATGTAGAGAAAGAGATGAGAGTGGCAATTTCCAAACTTGAGCCAAGTTTTGAGAAGCTATGCTCAGAAAAGCAAGCACATCCTTCTCATTAGTAGTTAGCTAACAAAGTATCTCTTTTCATTTTTGTTCTTGTTTTTTTTCTTATTATTTTAATAATAATTATAAACGTCATTTGCAGTTTTTCTGGTATCTTGTTACTAGGCTAGAATTACAACTGGTAGGTATTTTTTGGCCAGAAAAGGGGCGTCACAAAAAAAGTGGCAAATTCCCAAGGGCATCACAGTAAAAATAAGTTTGGGAAGCCTTGGGGTAGTGGATAATCTTACACCGCCACTACACGGAATTTTCGAAGTGAAAACTTCTTTAGCGGCGTTGTGCACTTTTTTTGTAATGGGTAAAAAATGTTAAACTCGCGTCAGGACACGTGACCTGATCGTAAATTCGTAAGACGGACGGAGAGTAGACAGCCGGCGCGGCGGAGGAGAGGAAGTATCCCCATCTCTTTCTACGGCGCGGCGAAAATGTATGCCTGCGCCTGCTGTTTCGTTTAGGCGGCGCAGGACGCTTGCGCGTACGTTCGTGTGTGTGATTTTTCTGAGAGATAAACTTTTTAATGTATTATAAATTGTCATGTTTGTGTACGATAGCGCAATAAATAAATATTGTATTCTACCACATAAATGATAATACTTTTATACTGATAATTAAAGCAATTCGTGCAAAATTATTCCCTAAGCATTCCAAAATATCAAAAATGCACAACGTTAATATTCAAGTTTTCACTTCTGCCGGCACTCCCGGAGTGCAACCCGTCGTTTTTTTTTAATAAAAAGCAAACAACTTCAAACAAGAATCTAATAATTTACACAAATAATAAATGGGAGCTGTTTTCCTTCTTCTTCTGAATTCTTCTACACAATATGTTTTAGAACCGACTTCATAATGTATATTATATTTTTTTTATTTAATTGTCTGAAGTTTTTTTAAAACGTTACTGCAACACTAGGATTTTCTCCTGTATCGTGAGGGAAGTTAACATACATAAATTGCACAAGGACAAACATCCAACACTAGAACAATTATTTAGTAAGTTTAATCACTTGTAGGTTATGGAAATACTTGTTCCGTGCGGGATTCGAATCCTCGACCTTTAGTGCTGCAACTTACTGCTAAGCAACTGAGCCGTCGTAGTTGGCTTATACTTTTCATTAAAAGTTAATTTTTACCGGTTGTATTAGTCCTCATTGCATCTTCATTTCAATTAGTAATTCAGGAGAGAAATTTAGATCCACTTAAAATCAGGTGGACTGTGTGCTCGTTTATCACCTTACTTATATTATTAAAAAATATATGAGAGAGTGTCGTGGAACACTCGGTTAGAACGAAATTCCTTTTCTGCCGACTTCCAAAAAGGAGACGGTACTCAATTCGACTGTATGTTTTTTTTAATGTGTGTTACCTCATAACTTTGTACTGGGCGAACCGATTTCGATGACTCTTTTTTTATATGAAAGCTGATAGTTCTCGTATGGTCCCATATGAATTTGATCAAGGTCAGACCAATGGTTATTGAGTTATTCTTAAATAACCTATATTGAAGTCGGCTGTACAAAATTTTTAATTTTAAATTATTATGTAGTATATTATTATTGGTAAACGTATTATAGTAACGTATAGTCGCTGCAACAAAAATTTAAGGAAATTAATATAATAACTTTGGCCTCTCAATACATTTATGAAAATGTAATGTACTAATATATAAATGTAAATACTAGGAACAGACACAAGCTAGTAGTACCAGTTACTCGACTCCACCGAGTCAGTAATTCGTTCTTGGGGCGATGGCTTTTACAACAAACTCCCCAGAAAATATACAAAATTTGACCTGCTAAAAGTTCAAAAACTTTATTGAACAAAGTTTGTATAAAAAGGGTTATTCTAATATTAAGGAATTTATGGATGATAATAACCCCCGGGGATGAGGTGATCGCTACCAAGCTATTTCTAATTTTCTTCGTGTTGTTAATTGTGTAACATACATGATTGTAAGCTTTAATTAAAAAAAAAAATCCCGTTGGGTTTCTTGCTTGTTCTTCCCAGGACAGAGGTTTTTTTCGAAACAGTTTTAATTAAAGAAAAGAGTGACTTTCATTTAGTATTATTTATAATCTATTTTGAATAAAAAATCTATTTATATTTCTATATTATTGATTAACAAATACAAATAAATGAATTACTAGCGTATATTAAAATGAAGCGTGATTTAAAATAATATTTCTTTCCTGGCAATATAAGAAAAAGTGCGAGGGAGATGGATATTATTCCCACTCGCTTGCACTATAGAAAGGGGGTCGTAACGGAAAAACCTTACATTTTTTCTCGCCTAGCCCCCGCCAAATTCGTACCATCCGATAAGGAACTTCGTTCCAAAAACGTTCGCAGAATACAGGTTTTGTGGTGCCGTTCTTAGAATAACTTTCATAACAAATACTATCCGCCTACGAAA